>CM061918.1:94608562-94685171 GCA_031002005.1 Vandiemenella viatica
GACGTCCCCAGGCTGGTTGGGATCATCATGTTCAGGGCAATCTGTGGAAAAAAATCATCTTTTTTTTACTGCACAGCCAAAAAGGTTTAAAGTAATTCAGTTAAGAAATTTTTTTTTTAACTTACAATTGGCAAAATACCTCGCCAGCTCAGAGGATGAAGCATTTACAGGCTCTGCAACAAAAAAATTTTAGTTGGTTACAGAAAATAATCAAACAAAAAAAAATTTTAGTTGGTTACAGAAAAAAATCAAACAATATTATCTACAGCAAGAAATATATAAAGTACTTACCCCTTGCAAAATTATTGTCAGAACCATCAGTAGCATTCACAGGCTCTGCAACAAAAAAAAATTTTTAGTTGGTTACAGAAAAAAATCAAACAATATTATCTACAGCAAGAAATAACCATCAGTAGCATTCACAGGCTCTGCAACAAAAAAAAAAATTTTAGTTGGTTACAGAAAAAAATCAAACAATATTATCTACAGCAAGAAATATATAAAGTACTTACCCCTTGCAAAATTATTGTCAGAACCAACAGTAGCATTCACAGGCTCTGCAACAGAACAAATTAATTTTCTTTTAGTATCAACACACGCACGAGAAATTAAAAAAATTAATTACAGTCAAATACATACCTAAAGTGTATAGCAACAGCAGCTCCGGAGTTGAGACAACTCGTGGTTCTACAATAGAAAATAAATTATAGTATGCAACAAGTAAACATCTACAGCAAAAATATTCCAGTTTAGATGCAAAAACTTACCATTATCTAAATCATCGCTAAACAGCGGTGAGATCTGTTGTAGATCTGAAACAGGGAAAAAGAAAAATTAGTCTTAATAATAATAATAATAATAATTTAAACTAATACTACTAACAATAAGGAAATTAGCTTACTGTTTGCGAGGTACTCTTCTACATCTGCAGCAGATAGACTGGGAGCTCTGTAAAAGAAAATTCATCTTTAGTATCACTGATACATACACACAAACACACACATATAATAATAATAATTATAACTTATTACCTTCATAAGACTGAGACATTGTGTTGAACACTGCGAGAAACACACACTGCGGTAACTGCTAGAAGCGCACACGGCAAGGTTCGCAACGGTACAGAGCCAGAGCTGGCCACGGGCGCTCCTTTTATAGCGTCGCATGGAGCCTCTCACTCCGCGCTTACACAAGAGATACCGCTTGCACAACTGGTAGAGTACATATTTCGTCAAAGCAAACAGCCGAGTGGGAATTTCCGTAGGTGTGTTGAAACAGTGTACACATTTCACAACGCGCGCATTCCAGAACAGAAATAGCCATTGCCTCAGGGCTTGGGTGGGCGGTGTGGAATATCTGCGCCCAAAGAAATTAAGCCCTTGGGAGATGGTGCCATCTATCCGCAGATCGGGGAACTAACGGTGCAGCGCCATCTATCCGCAGATCGGGGAACTAACGTGTGACGTCACGCGACCGTGCTGCCACCTGGCGGTGCGCTTGAATCGGCTATCCCCTCCTACTTGTGTAAGTCGTCATCCAGTATTTCATGTATTTCTCCAATGTATGGACGCCACAGGACGGACAGGACATTCACACAGACACACAACACTTAAACATCCAGGCCCGCGGCCGGATTCGAACCGGCGGCCTTCGGCACGCTTAGCTAGCACTCTAGCCCCTACGCTACCGAGGCCGGCAACCACGGAGCTAACAGAACGATCCGTATAATCATAAACAACCTTTAAATTTTTATCTGTGTACCTAATTCGCTGAATTATATTGGCACTTATCTTCACTCCGTGTTGACCTATCCGGTTAAATATTCTATGCAGGTCAGCCTGCAGTTGTTCACAGTATTCTCCCGTTTTGATCCTATTGTATACCATCATTTCATCTACAGAGTGGTATCCTGGAGAACCTTACAAGGTAGTTTACACAGAATAACGTCAAACAGATCCCTGACAAGACCCAAGTCTGCTGCACCGATCGTGGTGGATGAACGGTTAACGTTGTGGCCTCGTATTCGGGAGGACACGGGTTCCAATCCCCGTCCGAGCATCCAGATTTGAGTTTTACATGGTTTCCCCAAATTACTTCAAGCGAATTCCGGGATGCTTCCTTCAAAAACGCCATGGTCGAATTCCTTCCCATTCCTTGTCTCCAGTCCCATCCTGCCTCCAATGACCTTAGCCGTCGACGAGGCGTAAAAAAAGTCTGCAGTTTCCACTTAGCCTACGTAATAGAGAAGCCAGGAGGAGAATTAATATCAGGTGGAGTGAAGTGCTTTTGCAACATGTACCTAACCTTATACATTTGGGAGTTATATTGGAACGAACTCTCACCTTCAAAGAGCATTGCCACCAGTTAAAACGGAGTAAGTGCAAGGAACCGCCTACTGAAAAATCTAACTGGCACATCATGTGGAGAACACCCTGAAATACTAAGAACTACGGCTTTAGCTCTATTATTTGCAGCAGAGGAATACGCATCGCTAGTGTGGGAGGCTTCAGATCATTCAAAACAAGTGGACATTGCTCTAAACGAGATGGCAAGTATCGTTACTGGATACTTGAGACCGACGCCTCTAACCACAGTATATCAATTAGCGGGTGTAGCGCCATCACACATGAGAAGAAGTTGCAGAAGAAGAGATAAAGGCGCAATTAGAAGACTCTCGTCACCCACTACGTAATCATGCTACCGTCCCACAACGACTGAGGGCCAGAAAGAGTTTCCTGAAGAGAACGATAGTTCTATCAACCACACCAGAGATGAGACGAATAAAGCTCTTGCAGAAAAATTACAGCGATCATAGTCACGAGCTTAAAGAGGAACTACCTGGGGGACATAATTTACGGCATGCTACATGGAGGGCATTTAATCCCCTCAGGGCAGAAGTCTCAAAATCCAAAAGTAATCTGAAGATATGAGACTATACAGTATATACGACGAAACATGCGAATCTGGAGCAATGCAGGCACAAGAGCGCATAGTGATCTGTCCAATCTTACACGAACCTGTGAATCAGCAAGATTTAATCTTATCGAAGAACAACGATGTGAAAATCGCTGAATACTGGAGTGATAAGATACAGTGAACCGATCATCTTTTTAGACGTACCTGAGATTCAACAAGACTTAATTTGTTTATCGAAGGACAATGCCGAGGAAGCTGCCGAAAGTTGAAGGAAGAAGTTTGGTGCGTTTCTGGACACGGGAAGTAAAGTGAGTATCTACAGACAATCTAAATTCTAACTGTAAAATACTCCAAATTCACTATCATGTGGATTTTTTTTATGGCTTTAGGTCATTAGAGTTGGGATGGAACTGATGACTAGGAACGGGAAAGAATTCGGCCATGGTCTTTTGAAGGAAGCATCTCGGCATTCGCCTGGATTGATTTAGGAAAACTATGGGAATCCGAAATATGGATGTCCGGATTCGAAACGGCGTCCTCATGATGTTGTTGTAGTTTTTGGGGCTTAAGGGTGCGTCAACGACGGGGTCATTAGTGCCCTAAATACAACCGGCTTAGCAATGTAGCTTAAAAGTTGCAATATTACCGTCTGCTAGGTCTACTGTAGAGTGGTCGGCCATAAAGACGGCAAAATTAATTAAAGTACTAAAATGCTGGCTGTAAATGGGCCATTAAAACTACGAACTTTTACAAACCATGTCTGGTTGGCTGTTAAAGAGGCCAACCAGATTTAAAAGCTTAAAACTAATACTTAAAAAATAACTTTGTACATGGATGAGTGGGTATAAAATGGCCACTCATCCACCTTAAAAACTTAAGCCGGTATTCCCAAAGTACACAAAATTTTAAATCTTTAGCCACATTACCAGCGTCATTATTTAAAATAAGGGTCAGATCGTTCGTTACTCCAACGTCTGCTCTGGCATCCTCCCGAATGCGAGGCCAGAGCGTTAACCGCTCACCCACCACCCTCGGTACCACGTGGCAATACCATACTTACTTCTACCTCTACTGATACTGCATTTCATACTCTAACGATTTTCTTTCTGCCTTTTAAGTATTCTCCTACCCAACAGGTCAACTAGTGCAACCCTGAAGAAGGCGCCTGGTTTGGTACTGAAACGTTGGTAGTACGGAGTGTCAAAGCCGCAAATTAAGTGGAAATTTATAAACTCAAACTTACTCCGATGTTAACGTACATACGTATGCAAGGTGTCACCGAGTTGGATGTCTCCCTCCAGACCCCAGCGAGTAAAGCCCGGGGTGAAGCATCGGAATTGCCCTCTTACCGGAGGAAGGATTATGCAGCGAGTCCTTTGTTTATGTCCATCTCTGCGGGAGTCACAGAACCCGCGCCTTGTAATAACGTTGTAAGACGACATCGCTAATGCGGGTCTAATGGAGGGGCGGAGGATGGAATAAAAATAACAAGATGCACGGCGAGGGGGCAAAGGATTCTATCCCGAACCGCCGCGTCGCGCTGGCTTTATACGGTAAGTTTTAAAAAGTTACGGCCCGACCCGCGGAGTGGGGGTATTTTAGCATTTTGCCGTCAGAGTAAATTGCATTTAGTAATGGTGGAGAGGTGAAGGGATTTGTGGAAGGGGTGCGGACGGAGATTGGATGGCACAAGAGACCACGCGCAGGCGGTCCGACAAGTTTTTTCCCTCCCCCTGTCTTTTTATGCTGACGAGTTCCTGGCGGGAGAAATGCGGGAGCCTCGAGGCAAGAACAATCTCGAGGAGAGTGGCTGGAAGGTTCAGGTCCCTGACGACGCAATGATGAGAGCTAGAGAAGGTCATCGAACAACTAAATCTGAAGACATGAAAACTAAATATCTCGGCATAACACTTGCATGGGTTCATCTGACCAATATCCTTCCAAGCATCAACAGCATACACACCTAGCACTGTCTTCACCCTCACCTTGTGTTCCAATCCATGTGCTTTGTAATCCATCCAGATGCATTTTGAGAAAAACATAAAAACTGTATGCTGTTGAATGTTATAAGAATACACAGCATCTTAGATATAAATTCTTCTCGGGTTTGCCGCCGAATTACATTTTCTACTGTCAAGCTTTCGGCGACTTTCACTGCCGCCATCATCAGGTCTGTTGTATCTGAAGGTTGTAGTTTTTGTTGTTCCTTCAGACACAACAGACCTGATGATGGCGGCAGTGAAAGTCGCCGAAAGCTTGACAGTAGAAAATGTAATTCGGCGGCAAACCCGAGAAGAATTTTATATCGAAGATACGCCGAGAAAGACTTATATCTCACAGCATCTTAGTTTTTAAAGAGTTAGTAATTAATGCTTTTTAATGTCATTTCTGTGGGAATTGTTTACTGACAGTGGTATTTTCGATTCACTATTTTGTTTCTGATTAATGTAAAGCTGATTATAGATGTATGTTGTTAAAAGTGCTTTATATCGGGTATTATTATTTCTTAAGTATTGTGTCAAAAAAATTACAAGCATCGTTATTACCAGATGAACAAAGTACATGAAAATCTCTGGACAGTACAGAAAGAAGATCTTTGGGCAAGAAGAGAGGAGATGAAAGCGGTATGCAGAGAGGTACTGTACGCTTAGATAAATCTGCGAGTTGTATCTGTACACAGAAGGAAGCAATAAATTAATAAAAATTAAAATAGAAAGCCAAGTAGGTGTTTTGATGGTTATTTTTATTCTTTTGGTGGAATAAAGAAGAAGTATTGGCACTATATACATTACCAAGAAGGTTATAGTAAAAAGTACAAAGATTATACGTGGCGTTCCGTGACAGAAGAGATGCCATATATAGAAAAGCACAATTATTATAATGTGGAAGGTTCTGTCTTGCACAAATCCATGTAAACAGCTTCAGAATGTCATATCTTCTAGACCAGAGTCTCAAGGATTGACTATGGAAGGTTCTTTCTGCACCAGTCAATGTAAAAACCTTAAAAACTGAAATTTATCCCAAAATTTCCAAAACATGAAATTACGTCTCTCTCTTTATGAACCGATACATTTGACAATAAACTCAGTTGAGCAGGTTTTTTTTTTTTAATGACCTTCGGCATCTGAGGCCATACAGCCAACTCGATAGTATTTATGTCACTCAGTGCTTTCAGTATGAAATTTTGTTCAGTTAGTTAGACACACTACAGGACGGACATTACATTCACAGACACACTACACTTAGAAACCCATGCCCTCGGCCGGACTCGAACCGGTGGCACGTTGAGCTAGCACTCTAGCCCCTACGCTACCGAGGCCGGCAGTTGAGTAGGTTGTAGGAAGAGGTTTCAAAATCCTGTGATTACTACAGTTGGTGATAAGAAGACATATCAGGGAAATGTGATATCAGCATTTGGTCAAACCAATGCTCGAGTATTGTGGCGTATGGCCCTAATAAGGGAGCAACATTATAGGTATGAAAAACAAGAGGTGCAAAACAGGGCAGTTGATTTTTTTGTAGAAATTGTTACAGAATACAATCAGTTGCTGATATGAAGAAGGACCTACGTAGGAGAACTCTTGCCTTGTATTCGGAAGGACGTGCTGTAAAGGTCGATTTGGGCTTTATTATTAATTGAGAATGATTTTATAAATGTTGGAGACATTGGCGAAGTTAGAGTGGAGAGTTGCAGTCACACGGTGTAAACGAAAGCAAAGTCGTTGCCCCGTTCAGGAATGCTGAATAGCACGTCAGCAATACCTTCTTGTGACGCAAAACAGAGCCGAAGTGGGCCCTGTGCAACCATTTTATTCATTGCTAGCCAGCTTAGGAGCAACATCTGATAGGGAACCGCTAGCTTAAAGCTTAGCCGCCCTGCCTCGGACGTCGTAACGATCTTAAGTTCCATCCAGTATTAATAGACTGACTTTCACCTAATATCTTCTACGATCAGACTAGCGATATAGTAGAACAAGTGTGGACTCTACTTCTTGGTAGCATCGTCAAATGTACTATCGGCAGCTTGATTCCATTAAACCGTTCATCCACACTTCGTTTGATCATTTGAGTATATAGTATTCCTATAATAAAAGGGTCGTGACCTACACGTGGTGTCAAATACCCTGATTTAATTAATTAGTTAGCTTGGAAGAAGTCAAGACGGTATCCGGAAGAAGATAAGAACAGGAGATAAACACTAAGGTCAGTCACATATAAAGCCACATTCCCAATTACTTAATGGTCAAAACGCCCAACGCAGTCACCTAACCACAAGGCCAGCCCCGTTACAGTGTTTTAGAATTCGGGTTTTCATGGTTTTCCGATATCATTGCCGGATAATGTCTTCAAAATGGCTATTGCCGAATAAATTACCGTTCCTTGCTACTTCTACCTTCCCGCACCTAATGACCTCAACGACGCGTAGAGTTAGCGAGGTGTTTGAATATTCAACTACAATTACTGGAGAAAAACATCGAACAACTAACTCTGCGTTGTGACATGTGAAAGACCTAAGGAATAAATATCTGGCCATAACATTTAATTATAAACTCAGTTGGACACGTTGTAGGGAGATGTTTCAAAATCCTACGTTTACTGGAGAGTGTGATGAGAGGATGTATCTACAAAAGCTTGCTCAAACTATTGCTAGAATATCGTGTTATAGTATCGGATCCACATTCTGGGTATAAAATAGTGGTGTGCAAACCCGCTAGATGTGTTTGTTGAAATTACGGCAAAACACAATCAGTTACTGATATGATAGAGGACCTATGCTGGAAAGGCACTGACCTCGCATTGTACAGCTTATCAAGATGGGATGTTTTTGTATTGAAATTAGTCAGCTCTTACATGGATGATATGGGCGGACGAGAGAAGTTAAAGGATTTTGTTGTTTTCGCAGGCGTCATATTAATATAAATGCTTAGGATTATCGCTGCGTTGCTATATTCTTAATTCTTCTTTTCCCGACGTTTCAACCTAGTCTTAGGTCTTCTTCAGGGGTTCTTGTGCCGAATTTGCTAAAGATTGTGATCTTCTGGAGACCGGCGTGGCTAGTTGTTTATTTGTACTGTCGGTTGTCTGAATATCCAGACATGTTGTTTACGATGTAATATCTGTGGGTCCAGAGTTAATTATTTATCCAGCACACATTTCCAACCGTAACCACCATCTTTATTGAGGTTGTTTGGATGTTTGAATATTTCAATAGACTCTCTCACTTTTCTTTGGAGATAATCTTCGGTTTAGCTAGTATTCTTGTATTGTCCCACAATATTTCATGATCTTCCTCCATCTGGTGTTCGGCAATAGCTGATTTTGTGGGATGCCTCAAACGGGTGTGACTCTTATGTTCACGTATCCTCACGGCTATAACTCGTTCGGTTTCGCCTAAATATACCTTCCCGCAATTACAGGGTACTTCATAAATTCCACTGCTTTGTAAGGGAGACCTTCGATCTTTGGCCGTTCGCAGGTTTTCTTTCACTTTGTTTCCACTTCTGAATATAGGAAGAATATTAGATTTCGTTAAAATTCTCCCAATTTTTTCCGAGACACCTTTCACGTATGGCAGCACGGCTTTCTGTTTCTGGTCTTCATCAAGACAGTTTTTCTTTTGCTTAGTTGACATTGCATTTAATATCATCTTAAAGCCATAGCCATTATGTCTCAGTGTCCGTTTAAGGCTGTTCTTTTTCGTTTATAAAATGTTCCTCGTCCGCGATTCTTTCTGCCCTTCAGAACAGCGTTTTAACCAAGGATCGTTTTTGTGATACGTGATGGTGTGATAAAGCGTGGAGGTACCTGTCTGTATGTGTTGGTTTTCTGAATACCGTGTGCAAGCCTGCCTCCTGACTGCTTTTGCACTAAAGCATCTAGGAATGCCAGCTGACCGTTCTCTTCGCATTCCTTTGTAAACTTGATCTTTGGATGGATACTATTAATGTGATCGAGGAACTGTTTCAAATCTTCTTCTCCATGAGGCCATATCACAAAAGTATCGTCTACATATCTTAGCCAAAGTTATGGTTTCTTGGTTGCAGTCTCAATGGCTTTCTTTTCAAATTTTTCCATAAACAAATCCGCTATGATGGGCGACAGAGGGCTGCCCATTGGTACTCCTTCTTGTTGTTCGTAAAACTCATTGTTCCACTGAAAGTAGGTAGAGGTAAGACAATGTCTGAAGACCGACCTCCATTCCACAGTGAATTCTTTATCTATGATTTCCATCACGTCGTTCAGTGGTATGTTTGTGAATAATGACATAATGTCAAAACTTATTAACAAGTCGTTGTCAGATAAATTAATCTTCTTAATCTTATCGACAAAGTGCAATGAATTTCTTATGTAAGTTTAAGGCGGCTGCAGCTACGAACATTAGTTGTAAATACGAGTATTTTCGATTTGTTTTGCTACTTTTGGGTGGCAAAAACGGCAACTGGGATTTTGGGGGCCAAGGGATGGTTCAATCGCGAGGGCAAAATCATAACTGATTTCACTCAATACTTTTAGTTACCCTGAGAATCTCGATCCAGTTAGTCTGTCGTCTTTCGAAGTTATTAAAATATTGTGAAGTTTAAAATTCAAAAATTCAGTAGATAAAATCTATCGCTCATTTGGTCATCGATTTTAAAGATGTTTTCGGGTCACAGTTCACAGTTTATCTTGAAAGAAAATTAATAATGATGGTTATTACACTGCTGAGTATTTTTAATTCATACTTTCGGACCCCACGCTTAGCACAATCAAGTTCGTTACTTGTACCTTTTGCCAGGTGATTATATCAGTTTGATTCCCTGATAAAAACTTGTCATTCTGCAGTAGATCAAACACACTGAACATTTTCGAAAAACATCACTTCTGTCATCATGCTTGCTAAACGTATACAATATCCGAAATATCACTACTACTAGCTGTAACCCGAAATTTCTTTGGCGTGGACTTAAAATTTTATTGCTAGAATTAGATATCGTAAGCTGTAAGTTACATAATATGTGTGCCAAAAATCATGGAGTCGGTATAATATAACGGTGACGTCATAATCTGCGTTTGTACATGAAATTTATGAACAAATCAAACTGCGAGTGAAAGAATGCCTGAGCGACCAATATAACAACGTATATAGACTTAAACAGGTTTTCAGTCTGTCTGTTACCATTCAATTTTCAAAATCACATGACAAAATTTGTTAATTATTACGGAAAAATTATATCTTAAACTGTATGCTAAGTAAATGGTGTCCCAAAAATCACACAGTTGGTATAATATGACGGCGAAGCCATCACCGTACCATAATATGTTGTGTTTGTGCATGAAAAAAGGCGTATATTGCTCTTGAGGCATGGAAAAATGTTGGTGGCAGAATTAAGAGAGGTGCGTGGAATGGTAAAGATGACAACGACCAAACTTTACTTCAGGCATAACAGTGTGGGAAAATTTTCTTTTGTAGGGAAAGGTATAAGGGATTTGAATAAATTATCAAGAGAAATGATGAGTAATCTACAAAAAACACTGAAAGAACTTAAATTTCAAATTAGTAGAGGGCATAAATAGATGGGAAGTGGAAAAGAGAAAGATGGGTGTGTAGGCAGATTGCCTTTGAGGCAATCCATCACAATTATATCAAATTAAAAAACTTATGAACAAATCAAACTGTGAATGAAGCAAAGCCTGAGTGACCAATATAACTGGAAAAAAATCCTATGTTATTTCCAATGATTCGTAGTATTTCCATGTCAAATTTGATCAAAATTGGTTTATCTCGTTAGCCGTGAAAATGTAACAGAGTCACTTTCATATTGATTATATTAATGTATAAGTGTTTCTTTCGGCACGATGACCATATTTCATACGCCAGAATTACTGTACTGCTGACGTGTTTTTAGTGTTGTTTGACGCAAAAGGTCAGGTATATTTTGTGGTTGCTACAACGCTTTCCCAGTTAACAACTCAGCCACAGATGTTACAAAGTAATTTCGTGCGTGGCCCCGAACCTTCTTCTATTATAATAACCCCACACAGACATCTGTGTATGTCACGTCGCCCCATACAATCTACATATGAGCACCTGGCAGTAATTCCATCCGGACAGCCTCAAATGACCGTGGTCGCCTCTTACCGAGCTCCCAGTGCCTAGTAACTTCTGAGAAGACCCTCGCGCCGGGGCTCAATAAAGACTGTACAATATTGGTCGGGCTAAATTAGTGAAAACGGGTGACAAGGAGTGCCACCTCTCCGGCGTTAAATAACCTCCCCGCGAGAGGGGTGCAATATTTCTCCCGTTATTGCTACACCCGCTTTCCACGCCATCTCACGTAATGGACACATTACACGAATTCCTGCGCCGGGAAGTTTTCGGTCGCTTTTGACGACCTCCCTAGACGTCCGACTTTGTGTTACAAAACTTTTCGGTGCCACAAAGTTGCCGGCCTTTTGTATTGGGGTGTGCTGAGTTATTGGACGTGAATGCGGCGTAGTGTAAGCCGCTGTCGGGACGAGGATAGCTATAATACAGGCCCCGCTGACATAGTTTCCCGGCTCGACCAATGGCTGCGGCGAGATAGTGCCCGTCGGCCAATGGCAATGCTCCAGTAATTTCGCCGTGAGTGTAGCTCAGTGCGTAATGCACACTTGGTATCCAAGGGAGGGGTAAGTGGGTAGTTACGTGTGCCAAAACTGATTCCTCGCAGGGTAATTTGGCAGATATGTAAGTATTATGCAATTCCGTAGCATCGTAACTTACTCGTTGGTCAAGACTAGAATATTCGCTGCCAGTCATCTGCATGGGAATGGCACATGGCCTAATTTGGAGGTCCTTTGGTGTGAACTGTTCAACTTTGCCTAACCATGTTTCAACTTCTAGGAGAGTGATTATACAATCTTCCAGCTATACACTGCTATGAAGCTTCCAATATAAAGTGAAATATGAATCCTATTTTTAATTGCATTAATTCTTACCTTACCACGACTCAGTTCATCTTCAGTCTAATCGTTTATCATTTAATACACTACAAATAACCTTAAGGAATGAAACATATATTTCGATTAAATATTATTAATTAATACTCTAATATCCACAAATAGTATCAATGAAAACAATTTAAAGCCCTTTATACTCGTTGTATAGATATTTATTTAGTTGGTAGCTTTGTAAATAGTCCTAAATATAGAGAGTATTTCTATAAATGTAACGTTAGGGCTTTGAAATCGGGATCACCAGGGTTCAAAGCCCTGTCCAAACATTCAGATTTCGGTTGTCTATAGTTTCCCCAAATTACTCCAGGCTAATGCCGAGATGCATTGTTCAAAAGGCCTTGGATAAATTCCTTTCCGATCCTTGCCCCCCATCCTCTCCCAGAACTAATGACGTCAATTTCTAACAGGCGCAAAGCACGAATAAAAAATTGAGATATAATATTTTATATGAATCAATATATGACATTGTCAAAGCCGAAATAGGACGAAATGTTTATGCTGTCACAGAACAGTGACAAAAACCCTAAATATGCGGATAATGTATGTAATGTAGCTTTCCTGATTATGCCGCCAGATTTTGAGGACTTGGACAGATTTATGATTCATAATTTCAAAGATTTGTTGTCGGTCCAAATCCAAAAAGAAGCGCGAAATGCATACTAAAATTATTTGAAACAAATATTTCCTAGTCCCTTTGTCTAGGTTGATGTTACAATTTGCAGAAGAAAAGAAGAAAAACAAAACAATTTTCTGGTGTCCTCAGAAGGCAGAATTAATTTATTTTATAATAATTTAAATTGGTTTGACAAATGGTATTTTTCTAAATAACAAAACTTACGTACTCAGTAACAGTAATAAACGAAACAGTGGAAGTGTTTATCTTTAATATTAGTGTGCTCTTTGGCACATATCCGTTCAGTTTATGAATAGAATATCATTGATTGCTCTGTCCTACGTTCACAGATTTTAAGTCATATACAAAGTTCTGAAACTGTAAAAGCCGCATTCAAGTCGTTTCGATAGTTTTTACATGTTGCGTAAAAAAAAAATTGATAACCGAGACTGAAGTAAGTATGTACAGCAGGAGAGGTAGCAATCAGGAAAATAAAAAACTGCTGAGTCAAAAATGAAAACTTTATTTTAGTGGGAATATCACGGGGAAACGTATCACCCAACATGTATTTATTTTACTTATTACAGAACGATCATATTGGTACCATAATTCTTATAAATAAAGTGATATTTTTTATTTGTTTTAAGCTTTACGGCTCGCCGATGTCGAGACCACTATAGCCTGCAGAGGGCAGGGAGAAGGAACGGAAAGGAATTCTGCCATGGCATTTTGAAAGATTCATCCAAGTATTTGCCTTTTTTTGGTTTCGGGAAAGCATGTGAAAGATAAGTACGGATGGATCGACGAGGATTCGAACCGGCATCCTCCAAAAATGCGACGCTAGATACTCTTGCGATACGGATCCAACTCAAGGCATCATTACTCCATATGAGTCTAATGCGCAATTTGCTTTACAGATACGTTATAATTCTCCAAAACTCTAAAAATTAATCTTAATCTAGAATTGTTTTTTTAAACGACCGATGTTGTCTGGCTTTATCTTCCTTAGGATTTTACGCCTTCTCGATGTCGAGGTAATAAAACGATGGGAGAGGAATGGGGAAAAGACCGTTTTTATTTGCTTTTGGCTTTAGTCGAAATAATTGTTTTATTTTTTTGCTTGGGCTCTACGCCTCTTCGACGGTGAAGACATTAGAGGCGGGATAGGATTGGGGCATGGAAACGGAAGGAATTCGGCCATGGCCTTTTGAAGGAAGCATCCCGGCATTCTCCTGGAGTGATTTGGGGAAACGATGGAGAAACCAAATCGGAATGCTTGGACGGGGATTCGAACCGGCGTCCTCCCGAATGCGAGGCTAGAACGTTAACCGTTCACCCACCATGCTCGGTCGTCGAAGTCATTCAAAAAATGAATAGAATGAGAATGGGTGAAAGGAACGGAAGGGATATCAGAAATAACCTTTTGCAGGAACCACCCTGGCATTCGCGTGGAGTGATTCCTGGAAACCACGGAAAATCAAAATCTGGATGGCCGAATAGTGATTCCAAACTGGGTCCACCCGAATGCAAAGCCGGTGCATTATCGCTCACCCACCACGCTCAGTGAGGTTAAGGAACGGGAACCACTTGAGCCTTGGCCTTTTGAAGGAACTATCTTGGCATTCACCTGGTGTGATTTCGGGGAACTATGGAAAACCGAAATATGGATGGACGGACGGGGATTCGAACCCTCACCCTTCCAGTTGACGGTTTCCAGCGTTACCGCACGCCCACCTGGGACGGTGTTGTCTGCAAATACACTTTTTTTAATATTATTTATTTATTTTCTTATGGCTTTATGCCTCGTCGATGTACGCGAGGGTGCAACAACGCAGGAAATAGTTATTCGTAACAGGAAAGCATGCTGTGCGAAGAGGTCTTTCGTAGTTCCGGCTAGACAAGACGAGACAGCGGAACAACACAGACGGTAGGTGGGGGAGCAAGAGTCGCCGCAACCAGGATAACAGGCCGAGTGGAGAAGTCTATCATAGTTTAGCATAGACAAACTAGATTCCCGTCCGCTCTAGGTGGCGGAGGAATAGTTTCTGCCACTGGGATGGCAAACCGAGCAAAGAGGTCGATCATAGTTCATCCTAGATTCGCGCTAGGTGGGGGAGGACTAGTCGCTGCCACTGGGACAGCATGTTCAGCGAAGAGGTGGATCATAGTCCAGGCTAGAGCGGCTAGAAACCTCGCTTCCCGGAACCGGTTCCAGCGGCAATCATTGCAGTCTGCAAAGAGAGGGGAGAGAGCGGTGCAGAAACCGGTACTGCAGCGGAGGCTGGGCGTCGAAGACGTTCAACCTCAGTGACCAAAGAGACACTGTGGCACCATCTGTTAGGTTACAATGTCGTAGCTGAATGCAAACACCAGTCACAGAGTCTTGTAACCTCCCCTTCACAAATTTATCGCTGTTTTAGCTTGCTCCATTAATCAACAAATGTTGAAACCATTTGAATTATGTTAACTACACGACCAGACGAAGGTGTAAAATGAATTACACCTTTATGTATCATGTTAGACAAAGTTGGAGGAGGTATAAAGGGAGATAATCGCTAAAACATTAAGTTTGGCATTGCAGGATCTAGATACAACAGATATGCAACAAAATACAGGAAGAAACTATATAGGTAAATGGTCCCCTGTAGAATCAGCAATAAAAAAATAGTGCAGTATACAATGATAAAAAGAAACAGAGACACACTCCTTATAAAAATTCTGTACAAACAGCCGAATAGTAAAAAAATAAATATTGATTTAATATATATTTACAGAGGTATATCGTTTGTGAGATGCAGAAACCATAATGTTATGTTCACTTGCTGCAGTAGAGTGGATGACATAAGAATAAGAGCCACTTTAAAAAAATAATATAAATTATAGAAAGATATAACAGAAAATTATTAATGATTTATTAATGGAAAGAAAGATAAATTTTATTTACTGCACACGCATTTTGATGCTGTTACAATACTAAGAAATAGATCTGAGATGCTATGCATGTTCTAATGCTACCAAAAATGTAAGAAATAATGTCCCTTCTCATAATGAAATTCATTTTAAAATTCTATAAATTCTGCCATCAAACTCAAAGTTGAAACTATTATCTATTATGTTACAATTTCTGATATTTTTTATCCGTCTTGTTCTTGTAATGTATCCTTACCCACTTGTTGGAGAGAGTGATGAGGGGGTGTACTAGAGAAGTAAGGGCATTGGGTTCAAAACGCTGATCAGACTATTGTTCGTATATGAAAGTGTAGTACGGGGCACGCGTTTTGGGTATCAAATACATGAGTTTGAAGGTGTGCAAAGAAGATCTGCTAGATTTGTCTCTGGAAATTAGCGCAGAACACAATAAGTAAGTTATATGATAAAGGGACTGGATTCGGATTGATTGCAAGACAGGAGAAGGGTGCAGAGAATCGTGGAAGTGTACAAGGCGTATATTGGTGATCAGACGTGGAAAGATATGGTTGGAAGAATTAGGAGAGGTGCTTGGAAGGGAAAAGATGATCATGACCACAAATTGGCAATCGATTTCAGGTATAAGAGTGTAGGAACATTTTCTTTCATACGTAAGAGGATCAGGGATTGGAACAAATTACCAACAGAAATGATGAATAATTTACCAAAAACGCTAAAAGAATTTAAAGTTGAGATTAGTAGAGTGAAAAAGTAATTGGGAAAAGGAAAGGGGGAAAAAGGTGTGAATGGAAATTGCCACCGGAATAAGCTCCCCGTCGCAATGAAATTAAAATGTTCAAGCTGAACATTTGAAAACTTTCATGGTTGACAAAGCACGGAGCCACATTTAAGATCGCAATACCTCAGTACATAGCAGACTTCCTCATTTCATATCCCTGACATTGCACAAAGTTATTTGAAGACATATGCGAATACAGGCTTTCCCGGCGAATAAATGACAACAAATCTTCTAGGGTTTGCAGCCGGATTTTATTATAAAGCGACACGATCGCCGATACATAATCGACCTGAAGATGGCTTCTGAGCTAGTAGCCGAAAGCTTGTCGCTTTATAATAAAATCCGGCTGCAAACCCTAGAAGATTTGTTGTTATTTGAAGATGGTTGCCTTGAAATATTTAGCGAAATTAATATGCAGACCTAATAATAATTAATGAATTTAAAACTTTAAGTAAGCAAAAGTGAATCTAAGTGTAACATACATGAAGGGCCAAAGCGACTTAAGATCGAAAGGCGTTGAATGTTTTCAATATTTGATATTTAGAACGTAACCAATATCTATAATAAAACTGTATCGGAGGAACCAATATCTTTACTATTATAAAAATATATCGGAATAATGGTATGATTATCACTCTACGCGATCATCAAAATGATCTAGAAATAATAATTCGTTCATTCCGAGAACAGATAGGTACGACAGATCATACAGCATCTCATATAAAGAGTCCTTTGTGAGATACCTACCAAAGATCGCGCTACAAATCAGATAAGCAGTCCACCCTTTGGATTCAGATAACATTTTTTTCCGTGAATGTAAATTTAATCATTTGTTTCTTCAGTGTTGTGAAGTTTTTAGTATATGAAAATACAAGGAAAACTTTAATGCAGCAGATAAACACTCTAATAAACATGACGAAACTGAGGGATCTAATGTACGGTAAATGACATTACAATACAAACGTTTATTCTTTGCTACTAAAAGAAAACCCATTCATTAGTGCACACGCGAAGGTCTGCGCTATCGAAGCAGAAGGAAAATTCCAATTAATTATGATCTAAAAAGAGAAAGTTTTAATATGCGTACAACTTTTCCGTAAATGACTGAACTTTCTCATAAAGATAGAAAATCTACCAATATCGGTGACACAACATATAATTTCACTATCTGGTCTGAACACGAGTTATTCCGGAGCAAAAGACCAAAGAAAAAAGACTAATTATTTAATGTTTACGCTACTGTCATAAAAACTTCACGAAATATTAAAACACCGTAATTTCAAAACAAAAATAAAAAAATAAATAAACGTGACATTAGGGACTGGTTCATTATTTCAAGACAAATTAAAAGACGGTAAATTAAAAATAGATTTCTGCACGTTCTGGTAACCATTATTTTCAGACAAGATTATAGATATTTCGATATGACACTGGACAAAATGTTTACTGATCGTCAACAACTTATCATTATATTGCAGTAAAACTTTCTGAATGACGGATTCCCTCCAATTCCTAATCTCCATCTTTATCCACATATTTACCTTTATTACTTCGTGGAATATTCTTTTAATTCCCGCTATGTTGCCTCTGTTAATTACAAACAGAATACGGAAAAACATCGTGGGATAATACATGATGATGAAAATGAGGGAAATAATGTGAATAGTGCATCAGATGCGGCGTTTGGTGCGAAAGCGCCTCGCTCCACACCTTGCATTCAGTTACTTATCAACATCTTTGTTTTAAACATTATCGCAGGCTTTTAAAACAGAGCATATGAATTAATACAGATCAGGCGCGCAAGATAAGCGAGGAGGTAGAATGCTGGAGTTCCCGCGTGCGCTGCATTGCGAGTGGCAATTATTTGCACCCAGAATCAACAAGTGGTTGTACCAACCCCACGTAGGACAGTTCGATATTAGGTTGGTAAACATAACGAAATATTCTTAGCACTACACATTCCAGTCTTAAAACGAGAGATTGGTGGCTTTCCGGTCGATTTTTAGAAAATACAAAATTTGCTTAAACAGGTTTCTTACTGTAACTGTAACGTCTTTAAATAGTTTTTATCCAATTAAAATGGAATTATGGAAATAATAGACAGAATTATGACGGAAGTAAGGCGTGATTATGTATTTCATGGTTTTTACGGAAGAAATAATAAATTTGATTAGAAGAATTAGGAAAACTTTATTTCAGAAGAGCATAGTCTTCAGTTGTCCAAATTATGACCAAGAATAGCAAAAAATAAATTTTCCCTTATGTAATAATCATATGTGAAAATTATTTATATTGTTACACTCCAGAGCCAATGTGTGGTAGTATATACGGCAAGATAGTGCTCACGAAGATGCTGTATACTTCCCGATTCCTAATTATCCTCACATCGTCTACGCATGCATACCCACAATGTACCTGACAGAACACTAAACACTAGCATTTTCCGCAGGAGTGGACCTAGGTGCGCCTAGTAATGATTTTGCCTTTTGTTTTTCTTCTAGAACCGAAGCATTAACGTCTGCAATGTATTAAATTTGTAACCCTTGCCGTAAATTAAATTCCACAATTTCGTTACGCTTATTAGAGTGTTGATATTTGATGTAGTTATTTTATTGGCGTTTTTCGTGTACTTTATTGTTCTATATTTCAGTAAACTGTATAAATAAATAAACAGCAAATGGTACGTATATATAAAAAAAAAATTAACTGCATTCGAAGAATGGAATGTTTGTCTATGTTTTAGCGTGATCTGTGGTTTGTGTCTCATAAAGGAGTGTTTATCTGCGATGCTGTGTTATCTGTGGCGACTATCTGTTTTCTGTACAAACGAATTACTATCGTTTTTTGCTCCGTTCTCCAGCACGTAGAATCAGGAGATGTACCGTTGATTTTAAGCTAGTCCTTAAAGTGAAAGCCCCAAGGCGCACAGAGTAGGAAGAAGCCAAGGGGCGGGAAGGAATTCGGCCATGACCTTTCGAAGAAACCATTCTGGTATTCGCCTCGAGTGATTTTGGTGAACCATGAGAAACTGAATCGAATGGCCGTTTGTGGATTCAAAGTTGCGTACTCCGTAATGCTTTATTGCTCGCACACCATGATCTGTTTTCTCATAAAGTCATAAAGCTTTTACCAGCATTCGCGCTCAGTGATTCAGAGAAACCGGAAGGAGATTTGAACCCGCGTCCTTCTGAATTCGAGGCTAGAACGTTACCGCCTACCCACCACGCTCGGTTGCAGCTGCTTTAGTACAGCAATATTAAAATCGAAATAACACGAAAAGACTAAGAGAGGATAACATGAGACAAGTAGGTAGACTGCTGCAAAAAACAAAAACATGAAATTTTGTACGAGTTCTAAAATTTATTGATAGCAACCTGAAGAAGTGATAAACCTGTTTCGCTTATGAATATATTAAAAGAAAGATATTTGATTTTTAAAAATATGGAATGAGCCGGTATTTCCTCCTCATTAATCCTAATCCATGAAATTAAAAAGAATAAATTACATCAGTGCTAAATCGATCCGTGATTTAATTGGCTGTATATGATGGATGAATTACAACCTCAGCGATGAGTATAAGAACAACGTTCATTCGGTTGAAGTTTTTTGATCTGTTTTTAAAATCCCATATAGGCATATATTACATTTCTCTTTCTTTATTACCAGCTTAAATAGCTCGAAAAAAATGGCGGAGTGATCTGACATTTCATTTCTTTGCAGTTGATTGAATAAATAGAATCTTCATCAAATAGAGCTCATACCTCGTTATTGGAGTAGCATCTATGGCTGTTGTTAGTTCGGCAAGGATGGCTGTGAGCATGACGTTAGCATTGTGGACAGAATGACGAAGCTTAGGCTAAAATTCTTTATTATTTTGTTAAAATTTTAGCAGTAAGGTAATTAGAAAGTAACACACACAGACACACATACAAAACGAAGTGGAGTTCCTTAAGTGTTCTATTACTAAGAAGGTAAGTTGTAGTCTTGTTTTTTGCAACAAGATATGTTACTCCTATACCTGCCATTTACTGTAGTTTCTTTATTAACGTTATAAATACCGGACCTTTTGGGATTGTTCTTCAGATTCGTGTATTGGGAGTAACAGAATTTCGTTCACCAGGTTATCCACAGAACAGTTGAGTTAGACTGAAGACACTTTAGCGATAGTGTCACGCGCACAAATAGACAAACAAAGCGTCCTTTCCAAAGGAAATTATTGTTTACCGTCCATACATCTTGACCATCACAACTAGTGAAACGACAAAATTTAATCTCCTAGAAGTTACGAAATGTGTGTTATACTGTACAGGTCAAGACGAGCTCTGAAAACAAGTAGGTATTGCCAACCTACTGTGCAGAAATAGTTGCAGGTACGAGGGCGGTAGAGCAAGCGAGGAGGTGGCGAGTGCATACAGACTGCAGCTAGAAAAATGCATGCGAGTTCCCCCACCACCGACTCCGCTGCGCTCAGACTGCAGCCAATCGCCGAGCTGCATCGGGAAAGCGAGGTAGGGACAACTGCACCGGGGCGCTGCATCGTAGTGAATCTACTGCACCTGAAGTCAGGGCAGCAAACCCAACGGACTAAAAACGGATATAACTATATAACATAAAAATAATCCAATGACAAAACCACTGCAGCGGAGATATAATAATGCGTTGCAACTACTGCTGATGATACTATAAAAGCTTTTGTTGCTAAGTGAGAAAGAGATAAGATAAAGATTAGATGTGTTATGTTGGTACTCCTGCTGGTATGACTCCACTGTACAGCCGAGCCTACGCAATTGCACTCGCCTGCAGTAGATAGAATAGTTACTCGAACTAGGACATCATAGACGACGAGGTGGTGGCTACTAGTTTTGCCCAACCCCTCGAAGCTAGCTAGGATTCTGCGCACTGTGGCTAGAAGAAGGCGGAACGATAGTTCTTTGTATCAGGCGACACGATATTCACACACTTGGAAAGACAAGACTGCAGTACTGGCTAAATCAGTCCAAATTAGTGAAACTTCTCATAAGAGGAGGAATATAATCTAACGCATCGATGCGTAGGAATGTTTATGCAGACTAATAACAGTAAAACTGACTGTTTAACCGGAGAATTTACATATCTAGAGAATATTGTAAGAGGAGATAACGATATTATGTAACAAAGTGGATTTAAAATTGTGTATACATAATGACGAAAAAAAAAGAAACAGGTTTAAAGGCTTATAAAATGTTGATCTGGAGAAAGATTGATAAGATAAAAGGCAGGAAATATGGAAGTCCGGAAAAGTCTAAACGAAAAATGAATACTGTTGCATAATACACTGTTGTATAATGTAAAGAAAATTAAAATAAAAGGGTTCAGACATCTTTTAGGAAGTAAGCTATTGTTGGTTTTGGCATTGGAAGACGCTTTTTTTTTCTTCTTTACGTATTGCTTTATGCCTCGTCCCGGCTAATGTCAGTAGAGGCGGGATGGGACTGGGGACAAGGAACAGGAAGAAATTCGGCAATGGTATTTTTGAAGGAAGCATCCTGGCTTGAAATACGCATTTAGAGGAGTGACAAGAACAGGAAGAAGGGAAAGAAAGGAAGTAAGTTCGTTACATCAAGTTAGGTCAAAGATACGAAGAGAATGAAAATAGGGCTTGGGAATGAAAAATACAGGAAATGTTGGTGAAAGGAACAAGGTATGAGAGACATACTAGTTAGAGAACAATATAGGTGAAGAAGATATGCTAAATTTCGTTGTGTTAACTGTTTCTGGTTACTAAATGAGATGTTATTTGAGAGTTTTTTATTTGTCACTTCTACGAATCGAGAGACGACGCGTTACACTTCGATACGGTTCCAGACACATGACATTGACTACCGTTATTACGTATGTTTGGCAAAGCATCGGACCATTTCCTCAACTGCAAGCAAATTAGTTTGTTATAAATGATCAATATTTACGCCAACGTAATTGAACTTGTGGTTTTATTTTATTCGTACACTTCTCAGCACCCTCAACGGTTATATGTTATTCTGTTTCACAGTGTCAGTGATCGCTTTGCTCTGTTGTTTTGATTTGATTGTTTCCAAGTTTATTCAAATGAATTAAAAATAACGCTGCACTACACTGTACTTTCCTAATTTAAACAGTATTATCTCCCGTTTTGGCTTATACTTGTATATTGAAACTGCTTGAAAGTACACAAACAAATATTCGAGCGAACAGTGAAATACACAGTATTGCGGATTACTGTCAAATAGTTGCAAAGCACAAATCTGAACAACATCTGCAGGTAATTCTGTGGAAGTTGTGGCATTGCAACCTATTGCAATGTCGCTTAAATTCATTTGAATAAATCTGGAAATAATTTAACCTTCCAGATCAAAACAACACAGCAAAGCAAATAGTAACGATGAGTCGAAACAAATATGAAATAAAACAACATGTAACCAGTGAAGATACTCCGGATAATGGGCCGAAACGGAGAAAATAAAACCAAAACAAAATTCAATTGAACTGTCGCAAATATAGATTGTTTATACAGTTGATAATGTTTATATAATTTGCTAGGTGGATTTTAATATGATTTGTTAACAGGGAAAAAATAGCTGGGAATTATTCTTCCAAAGAAATATAAACAGAAGATGTTTTCACAGAAGAAAATATGTCAAAAGGGAAGAAAAATATTCACTTCTTACGACTTAGATTAAATATATCGTACAAAGATATTTTGCAATGACAAGATTCTTAATATTACATACTACACTTGTGTAATATTTTAGTCACTCTATTCCGTGGCATATTAATCCATTCCATATTAATATGATACGTGTAATCGTATTGTATTAAAATTAATGATTTTACACAATTTTCGAGGGAAGTTTTATTTGTTTGATTGTATTGAAATGTGTTTGAAAACTTCCGAAGAATCTTAGTTCCACATGTGATCATTTCGCAGAATAGTAACTTACAATTATTCTCCTTTCCTTTACTCCTCCAGGGTTCAAAAAGAGGTAGGTTTTAATCACCAATATGTCTCGTATCTTATACATTATTTGCTCGTGCAGTGTTACAAGAGATTCAGGTTTACCTGCTTTCATCACAGTGATTTTGATCCATTTCCTGCGTCTCCCAACTACGAAAAATAATGCAAGTGTAGTTCCAGACTCTGTTGGAGGAGCCTAACACACAGACAAAAAGAGGCGACTTTGCAAAAGGGACGAAACAAAGATGGATTCTTGTATATAAAAGGTGGGCCATCTAAGCCGGTACTTCGATATATCTCGAAAACAATGTATGTAAAAAAATTGTTAAAAATTAACTGTTGCTAAGGGACAAGTAAAATTTTCAATACCATTTCAAAGTCAACATAAGCTTTTTTTTTTTCAGCAAACGTATATTTTTTAATATTTATCATTAGTCCTTGGAGAATAGCAAGCAAGTTTCGTATCAACCTTTTTTAGTCTAGCCATTTGTTTGGAATCTGCGATTAAAGGATGTCGTACTTTGTCCCCTACATGTACAGTACTCTGGTATCATCTATCATAACAAAAATATCGACAACTCAATCAGATCACCGTAATTAATGCTCAAGATGGGTGCCCTTCTACCTCATGCACTTTAAAACAAAGTTTGTTTTGTACGCAAAAGTACTTCTTTTTCAGTGTCGTATTCTGACCGTGTTTACTAGTAACGTTGGTCAATCAGTATACAGTTTTTCTTGGAGGAAGTCCCATAATTCAAAGCCGCTAAGAGCTATGGAATGACTTCCCTTAATAACAGTTTGTTGCTCAAAATAGTGGTTTGGTGGTTCAGTGTTTAAGGCGTCTGACTTGAGATCAAAAGGTCCTCGGTTCGAATCAAGGCTTCGACTGGGATTTTCAAGGCCATTAACCCGGCCTTTACCTCTGGCACAGCTTATTGTCTAATTAGTATGCCAGAATGTTTCCGTGGTTCGCATTTCAAAGTTAGGCTGTAGGTGCCATATACCCGCTAGGATTACCGGGCTATGTTGGTTAGCCATGACAAGAGGCGCATGCGTGACGAATCGAAAACTCCTGCCACTTGGCTTCTGGATGACTCGCCAACAATTCAGTACGATATTTGAATTTTGTTGTTCAAATAGTGATAAACTGAAATTGGTTGGTATGAAACTGATTTACCACTGTACGAGGAATATGATTAATCAGTATAGGTTTCCATTTCAAAAACTGATGTTGGCCTTCAAAACGTACTCAGAATAAAACGTTAATATTCCATTTGGTTACTACCCCCTTAGTACTAAATAAATACGTTTTTTCTCAACTATTTCATTGAAGAGATATTTCAGAGTATTAGATAATATCGTCCACCCTGTATATGCAACCATTTTTTTTAATAGTTGCAGAACTTGTTCTGCCTTTATGACGTCACACAGGTACATCAACACTGAGGAAACAGATGATATTAAAAGTGATTTTGTTGAGCAAGTGATGTATAATACAATATAAGCATTTCAGTGTTAGTTCTTCTGTAACAAATCCTCCAAACTGCTATTCAGTATCATACGCAAACAAAGTCGCCTTTTTTCGGCTTTAGCGGTCGTCCATATAAGAGAGATTAGGTTTGGGAGATATAATTGTTAAGGAACAAGGGGAAGCTCGTTTGTGGTTTATACTGAAAATCATCTCCGTATGTACGACAAAACACTCCCAAAACTTAATATTCCACATGACTGAATAGAGAACCTGGATATTCCAATATTGTCTCAAACGTTTCTGCTTACATCCACTCCGGAAGTTTATTTTTGATCTTACACTATTTTCTTTTGATTGTGATGTAACGAGACATATCAAAAACTCAAACCATGTTTTATACTCTCAGTGGTTCATTAACATTCATCTGCCATGTTTCATTTTGTACACCAAAGTTTTACAGAAAGTCACGTAAGGATAAGTACATACTTACTTCCTGTTCTATTAATAACACGGGAAGGTAATTACTCAAAATGAAGGTCTAAGATCTTATAATTAAATACCCAACTCTTAAATCTTCGCACGCATGGACCTAACATTTAGCAGACGTCAAGAAGGTACCACAATTCTCTAAAGGGATCCCGCATAAAAATGACGAAATTATTTTTTAATAATTTAAAATGACGCCAGAAGTACCATGTCACTGATATCATTAATATTTCATGCAGCTAAATTCAGTTTTTCATTATTTAAATTCCCTTTTCGAATGTCATGTTACTACTTAACCATAAATAAATTGTCAAAAATATTAACAAACCCCAAAGAATGTTTATCCTTGAGATAGTGTTATCCGTGCCGTTTATCTTTTCAGGTTACGAAAGTGTGTTAATCTTCAGTTTAGTGTGATCTTTGACTCCTTTCTATTCAGTTAACGAACAGATTATCATTTATTGCTTCATCCACAGTTTACATAGAATCAGTTTTTAAGTTAGACCATAAGCATTTTAACTGTGAAAACTCCATTCAAATCGGTTCTATAGTTTTTACGTGATGCATAGACAAAGAAAACCCCACTGAAACAGATTCGTACATGTAGTAAAATTATTTAAGTAAAAATGCTAAGTTTCAGAGAAAATGTAATGTTACATATAATATGGATGAAATCGAAGGCCATGCCATACACGAAACCCACGTCAGTGGAATTGATGGAGCTAGAGCTCCGAATTCCGTCTTATGACCTCCGCATTGAGTACAGATCTTTTGGTGAGCACTACATTGCGTACCTCCTAACATTCTAATGTTTCGTTTCCTGTCCTTATATTCATTTGAAAATTAATAATCATAGTAACTTGTACTATATTTACGTTACATCTCTAAGGAAAGAGTTTCGATTTATAACTTCCGGAAAATGCTCACGTTAAACAGTTCATAAGGCTTCGTCAATTGATGAAAATTTGTCATTTCATTACTGCCAATGTGAGGAAAATACATCTAATATTAATTTAATTGCGATGGATCTGATGTTCCGGATGCTATTTCCCCAGTCATATAATTAACCCTTTCTTATTATTTTTGTTATGTTTTTACATACTTTTAATGTTAAATTCCTTCAACCATCTACTTTTGCAATTTACGAATTTTAATTTCAAATGTCTTCAGCATTTTTAGTAAATTATTCATCACGCCCATTGGTATTTATTCTAATCCCTGGCACCCGTACCCACAAATGAAAATTTTCCAAATCCCTTGTGCATAAAACCGAGAGCCAGCTTGCGACCACGGTCATCGTATTTTTTCTATGTACTACTCACGATTCTTCGACCAATATCCCTTCACGTCTCATTACCAATACGCGCTTCCTACAGTCCCACCACTCTCTTCACCATGCTTCCAGCTCGTTTATAATATCAGTTTCTTACTAGGTTCTCCGGGAATTTCCACTAAACATCTAGCAGCTGCCTTTGCACGGCTTCAACTCCTGTATTTGATACCCAAATTGTGGACCCCAAACTACACCCAAATATTCGAGTATGATCAAAGTTTTGTAACCCAATTCACTTACTTAAGAGATTTAATTCAATGTTATGTCCCACTGTAGTAATTTAGATTGTTTATTAATTTCATAGTTAAAACGACCAATAATTATATACATATATATATGAGTGTGTGTGTGTGTGTGTGTGTGTGCGTGTGTGTGCGTGTGTATGTGTTTGTGCTGGTATATCTGAGATTAATTGATTTCGACACAATTTTACCGATCACCATGAAAGTTGGGATATATAGGGCCTACGTATTTTTTCATGGAGAATATATATATATATATTGACTTTGCTAGTCACTTTATTGTAAATCGTTACAAAAACGAACTGTTCCTTTTGGAACTGTTATTATCAATTCACATTTCACTAACACTAAAGAGTATCCTACTTCGCAGACGGTACTCCACATTTACTCTTTGCTTCTTAAGTAAATCGCATACACTGCATTACGCTAAATGTTAGCATTAGCTTAACTTATTTTTAAGTTGGTTCACTTATATAGCAAACGGAATAGTAAAAAGTATTGTTTATTCTCGTGAAATATTAATAAAAATTTTATATAGTTGATGTACGAATAAAAATAATGAAATATCATCATCAGTTTGAGTCATCTTTCATTTTTCCACATTATCTACAATGAATTATAGATTCTAGATTATATGCAGATCATCCAGTTTTATACATACTTAGGTAAATAAATATTCACAGACACGATAACGTAGGTCGGATTTTTCTAGTAACTTATATAAACACGAATGTCACTTCGTACACAATATAGACACTCACAGAACTCATTTCAATGAAGGAGAAAGAACTGCGCCTCCACTATTAAAATATGAAGGTGGTGTGGTTAGCTCCACGCTCTTGAGGAAGCATCTCTCTGTGCTATCAATAACCCACGACAAGCTGGTTGTAATTTTGAGCTCTGATGAGAAACAGTTGGCAACACACACGGCGTTAAGAAATCGATAAATGCTCTATCGACCGATACGCGTCCCTGCCACCAATACCGCGAAGTGCATCGCAGCTATCAGGCCGGCATCCGAGGCGGAAGGTCACGCGTTCGAGTCCCGCGCGCGGCTCTGCATGCACTCGACCGGTGTTGCCCGCGCGGCCGCGTGGCGGCGCTGGCTCCGCGCCCAGCCTCAGTTCGCCACCTCCTCGGCTCGCATGCCGTCCCGGTGCCTCCGCCGGACCGAATGCACCGCGCCGACCAGGTATACGCTCTTACTCAGCACAATTACTCCCACATTCGGCGTTTGGCCCGGGCCTACTTGTTCATCAGCAGTACCTGCAAGTCTGGGCGTGGCTCTGGATTATCAGTGACGATGCGAGCGTTGACCGCAGTCTGGTAAACTGTCATTCAAAATCCGCTTTTCACTTCACGATGATACGACACTATCAAACCCCGTCCAAAGGTCGGTAACATTTTTCGGCAGCTTGGCCCACGAGAGGTTTGCGAAATCAGGTCTCGCAGAAATGCGACAAGGGCAGAATTTGGACGATTACCTCAGAATGTATCGATGCAGACTAATACTGTTTACTACGGTACTTGTGATGAGCGACAGATAAGCAAACATTACAAAATTTGGCAACAGTAATCAGCGGAAAAAAAATTTGGGTGGTATTAAAAATCACTGCGATATCGCGCCAACCTTCACACATCAAGGAAAAAAAATTCGCTCTTGAAGGCTTTACACATCTTATGTACTACATGCTGCGGCAAAAATTTGGCGGGATAGTTTGTTCCGGGTTTGGCCCGGGCCAGCCAACTATAAATTCGGCAATTGGCCCATGGCACCGAGCCAAAATACGGCTTGAAAAATTCGCCACCAAACTCTTGCCAGGCCCTCTCGACAGAAAAATTCTGCCTTCCTTGAAGTGCTGTGAGCGGGAGTCGACTCGAAGACAGCCAGTCTGTGGTCCATATTTGTGGGCACAGACTGTCCTAGAGCAAAGTGCATCTCAGTGCAGTTGCTAGACGAGGTCTAGCTTTGCCTAGGAGCTGTTCCCCGCGCCCCGCGCACACCCGCAAAAGCCCACGAACAGCGCAATTGCAGCGTCTGCGAAATCGAGTGAGGCAGGGTATGATCTAGGACGGCATACGGGCGACCCGGCTTTCAGGACGTGCGCAGAGGTGGCGGAGAGCTGGTGGACGCTGGCAGGGGGCCCGGGGAAGGGGGTCGGGAGGGGGGGGCAAGACGGAGAGAGGGGGGCACTGCGAGGTACTCGGAGTGGGATCTGGCTACTCACACAGCATCGCTTACATCGCAGCCGCGGATACATACCAAAACAGCAGTCATAATAACTATCATATGACTTTCTTCGTCGTAATGAAACTTATTCACCTTCATTATGTGATGAATGAACCATTTAAATACATGTGAAGTTACAAATTCAAGTGATGTACTATTAATTGCGATGTCCCTCAGGTATCAATTTTGGGTCCCTTGCTATTCGTAATGCACACAATAAGATCTCTCACTTATGTTAGATGACGATGTATCTTAAATAATCTTTTAACTTCATTCTGTGTTAAATAAAAATTGCAAATGCAGATAACATAATTACTTAATTCCTAATATCGCTTACGAAAGTTATATACTACAACACACTATCGTAATAATCATTACACAACTTTCTTCGTAATATTAAAACTCACTCACCTTCATTAGGAGGCCAAAAAAAATTAATACGTGTGAAATTATAAATTCAAGTGGTGCACAGTTAATTGTAATGCCCCTCAGGTATCAGTTTTGGGTCCCCTGCTATTAATAATGCACACAGTAAGATCTCTCACTCATGTTTGATGACGATGTACTCTGAATAGTCTTTTAACTTTGTTGTTTTTTATGTTAAATAATGAGTGTAACTAAAAATAACATAATTAATTAATTTATATAAAGTATCGATTACGAAAAAAACTGTAATTATGTGCCACAGCATGCTATCATAGTAACTTCCACTGTATCATAAACATTTATTTGCCTTTCTTATATATTGGATACTCATTTAAATGCAGGTGAACTTAGAGAGTATAGCGAGGAACATTTAAACTTAACGTCAATCAGGCATTAGTTGTCGATCCTTTTCCTGTTTCTAATATACAAAAAAAGGTAACTACTTATGTTAGACGGCAATATATCAGGAATTGTCACTTCCTTTGGTTCTACACTCGATGAAACTCAGCAAATTCAAATGAAACTACTAAATCGTAATGCACGGTGGCACTTGTGCCTATACGTAATCTATTGCAATTCCACTTTATTCGCCTCGCGAAAAACAAACTTGCAGACTGAAATAAATATATTCTTAAATATAGATTTATAAGTGATTTAACTATAATTACAAAATTATATTTGGGAAGAGTGTTACTAAGGTAGGCAATAAGTATCCAATATTCTAACCAGTGACGTAGGCTACGACTACATGTATTTTCGTTAAAATTTGTCCGTTAATTTTTGAGTGAAACACAAAGACACAAATCATAGTGCTTGTAGATCTCGTTAATGTTGAGTTTTTATCAGAGCTACCAATATAGCAACAGGATTTATTCCTCTCGCAGGCAGTTTTCCCACATTTTGTTTATTATTATTTACTTTTCTTAATTTCGTGCATTGATGCATTTCTTACAATTTTGTCAGGTGATAATAATAATTAATAATCATATCGATGACAACGCACTGATTTCACCTTAGATATTCCCCCCCCCCCTAATTTTACAGGCTTTTTGATATCTTGTATTTATTTGTTGAATATTTAAATAGTAGGTCTAACATCAAGTACAGTACCTAATTGCTAAGAATTTAAACTTCTCTATGGCTGAATTTTGTTTTCTGATCACAAAAAAAAATCTGTTTTCGATTAATATTTTTTTTTTTTTTTTTTAGAAAAGTCACCTTAAGCTGTGTGTTCAGTGTTTACCATTTTGAAAGATATTGCTTCTTGCGACAACAACCAATGTGCATCAATGTTGCCGTTGTTGTTTGCTTATTTCTGGTCGAATTATTTGTGCTGCTGAGTGTGGGCAAGATTTTGTTTTTGATTGTGCCTAAAAATAAGGATAAATTGATTTAGAGAAGTGCAGTCAAAAGAAGACAAAGACTTGGCAAACAGTTCCAGATTCAGAAGATAAAGTAGTCTCGTTTGTTGCTATAATTTCTTTTCATTATAAATCAGGTGAAGTTATGCAATATTATATTCAATATTTACAGTAAATTATGACCTTACCACAGATTTATCGAATTCATATCTAACCGACAAACAATATTTTATGGGTTTTTGACTTAAGCTTCAGGGGTAAATATTTTTTGGAGTAGACAACCATCTAGCCACAATCATGCGTCTTTAAATTAATTATTCTTTTATAATGATTCTTTCTGGTGAAATTTAGCATATGAGAGAGTTTTAATGTATTCAAAGGATAACATAAGGAAAAATATAATTAATGTTGCACACAAATCCCTTGAAATAAGTATAACATTTACCACGAAGGTCGTCAGACAATAAGATTAATTGTCAATTATAAAAGAAGCAATGCAATTTTTCTTGGAATTTTTAAATTAATGGCGTAAACAAAAATGAATAAATAAAAAGTACATTATAATCGTAACAGTTTTTCCTTCAAACGCATAAAGATTTCATTTCCCAACTTACTGAAGGGTGTTAAATGGTTCTTATCAGGCATAAGGTTCTTAAAAAAATATGTTTTAACAACCTCGTTCTCATATGTCAAATGTGAGTCTGCCTGAATTTTTAAAACTTTCTTCTTTAAAAAGGTGTTATAGGTACAAATCATGCTTCGCTTAAAATACAGTAGTTCAAAGAGCATCAAGGAACTTCGAAAAGTAAATACAGCTTAAATCATGACTTCATATATTTAAACAGTTACCATATCGTTTTTTCGATTTTGCTGACAGTCAACGTCGAGGTTATAGAGCCGAGAAAATGATGGGGGGAAGGAATTCGGCCATTACATTTTTTGCAGGAACCATCCCGATATTCGTCTGTAGAGATTTCGGGTAGGCACGGAAAATCTGGATGGCCGGATGGGGATTTGAATCCGCATCCTCCAGAATGGCAGGCCAGAGCGTTACCACTCGCTCCATCAGATTCGGTATTATTATAACGCATTTAGGATAATGTATTTGGAAAACTAAGAACATAATCAGTCACAGATTTATGACAAGTAGTACGAAAAGAAAACTGTTCTTCAGACAGAATGTAGCTAGCAATGACGTCAGTAACCGGTTATTTCACTCTACTAGAAGTCCCAGGTGGAGAGGATACTGCGGTGCCTAGTTCCTAGCTGCAGAGTCTGGTCTATGATACACCTCCTCGCTGCGCCTAGCGTCCTAGGCAGCTTATCTAGGATGCACACCAACAAGACATGCGAAACGCAGAACAAATTGCGTTACCTACGCTTGTAAGTCAGCAACTATAATAATAATTCATTTCTCAGATATATGGCTTATAGAATTTTTGTCTTCCATATCACAAATCATTGTTCAGCCGCCTGAGTAACCGAATTTCAATTGTCCGCGCAATCCACATCTTCTTGAAATGATATCTTTAACCAATACGGAATCCGAAGCACGGAAGGTTTCTTGGCGTACACCACTTGACATATTGTTCCAGGTCAAGCTTAGGGCGTACAGAAATTTCCGGTAACAGAAGGACTGGACCGAAATATTTTGTTCTGTCGTTAGTCGAAAGGACGTGGATTCAAATTCCCGTTCGTTCTACTAGATTTCGGTTTTCCATGATATTTTGGAATCGCTCCAAAGTCAAATGGCTGGATGATTTTTTTTTTTTAAACGCCATGTCTAAATTCCTTCCCGTTCCTTGCCCCGGCATCCTCTCCCCAACTCTAATGATTTTGACATCAACGAGCCGTATTTCCGGAGGCAAAAAAATAAATAAAAATAAAAACCTTGTGAATCTTATACCACTGAATCACCGTACTACTCATTTAATTGATTATTAGAAGAAGATAGAAGAGGCAATTAATCAATGAAAATATATTGATTATCAGTTTGTTTTGCATGTCAAGAGTATTAATCAAACTTCTTCTTCTGGTCCCTATCCGTACCGGATGACGGAAACCATCTTGGCTTTCTCGTCTCTGCTGGTTGATGCTCGGATTAACTCCGTAGTTGTCTTGGAGGTCCATGTTCTCAGATTTTTTAACCAAGAAGTTCTTCTTCTTCCACACACTTCTCTTTCCTGGTTTCTCCCCCCCCCCCCCCCCTGGAGAACAGACTGCAGGAGTTCATAACGGCTATTGTTCCCCATTATGTGGCCAAGGTACTGAAGCTTCCGTGTTTTTATGGTGGTCAATATTTCCATATCAAAATAATTGATCATTTTTAATTAAGTAATCTTTATGTGTTGTGCAGGTCTTATTGTATTTAGCGCTGGTATGGGCAGTTGCTAGTAGTGCCACACGTTGAACATAAAAATCAATATTGAGATACTTGAAAGAGAATCTGACAAGTCAAATAAACAATATATATATAAATAAAAATAAAAGAAGTAAATAAATGAGAAATCAATAATTTACAACACTATGACTGCAACTACGATAACCGAGAAAAATTATTGTAGGAGAGCCAAAACAGAAGGAACCCGTTATTTTATTTGCATATGATAACCTTGCAACAGCCTTACATTCAGTACCAACTATTGTTGCTGATAAATCAATTTTTAAAAAAATAGTTACGTATGATATTGTGACGCAGTCCGAGGTTTGGTTGCATCCTCCCTCAGGAGGGAAATACTGTAAGATGATAAATGTTAAGTGAGGTTCATGACGTCTACATAAAGAGAAAGTAACGGACAGTTTGAAAATCAGCGTCGGTCAATTCAGTCCGAATCTTCCGAAAGACTGTGAGATAGTCAACAACTGTTACGTCATCCTCCAATGGACGAATAATCGTCAGTAGTATTTTATCCACTGACTGCATAATGAATACGGAGATGTTCGGACCTAACTTGCTGTCAAAGTCCCGAACATTGAGAATTCCTTCCATCTCTGGAACCAGCGCCGGAAACAGTCATTTTGGTTCAGCGATCTAGGCCCAAGAGACGTTAGTAATATTTTTTAAACAGAAAATGCAACAGTAATTTTTATTACACAGGTAGCTTCTAAAATGACTGGTTGATCGCAGTGATCTGGCAGTTAATTTTTTTCGCGGTTGGTTAGCTGAATAGACTTGTTATTAAATAACTCTCACGACCTTGATTTTCTAGTAATGTCGTATATTCGTTTCTACATCGAAAATTGTAAGTGGATTTAAGCTAAGTATACTTTCCTTTGTGGCTGGTTTGCTATTTAAAATATACTGAACTTTTCAGAAATATAAGTAGATGTCCTGAATTCCTTAGCTTGTTGTAATAGCAACATGTGTGGATAGAGAGTGATAACATTTCTGGCCACTGTCAATCCACCAGCGAAGGCCAACTACGTGACGTCACAGAGTGACAGGTGTGAAAGACCAAGCTGGCCTTTATGAGTACTGATGACTAAACAGTGATGTATTTGTCTCTATTTAAACGGATAAGCATGCTTGACAATAGCATTACACACGCTGGTAGGTATGAGTAATGTTTTTGGCCTTAATTGATCTGTGAGAGAGTTCAATGCGGATTAGCCGAAATCAAGCATTAGCGTTTGTATGAAATGCTCTCGGGTGACTAGCGGAGTCAAGAATGCGTTGTCACACGATATTTCGGCAACTAAACTGCTTCACCAGAAGATGGCGACAATGAATTTAGTTGCCAAAATGTCGTGTGACAACGCATTCTTCACTCGTCTAGTCACCCGAGAGCATTTAATACATTCTCAACGCCGAGAAAGACTTCGTTCTTATATAATCATTAGCGTGTTTCCTGATCGCGTAACAACTGAATTGTTTAGCTTATGGCTGCATACGTGAATAACAATACAAGCAAACATCTCAACAAAATGACAGAAGACAAATAAAAACGAGAACAGAGTTAAAGTTGAATGTTGATCTTTGTGCCCCTGTGTGAAGTCTTGAGCTGTTCCTTGTAAGGTTCTGTTGGGTCATTCAAAAACTATGTCGGCAATACTATTGATATTAATCAAGTTGGAAACTCTCATTCACCACTCAAATAGTGAACTTCCATTGTTGTCAAGCTTCGCCAGGGTTTTATTAAGTAACACCCAAATTTTGCGGGAATATTAGAAACTTAGCCTCTTCGTGGTGCATCAACGACTAGGCTGCCAGACTTTTGGCACTAATTTAACACCTGGCAAATTGATAACTCATACAAACGGCTCCTCTCAGAATATATTGGAGGGGTGAGTAGAGCAAACAGTGAATGTCTGCCAGAATTAATGAAGGATTATTTTTTTTTTTTTTTTTTTTTTTTTTTTTTTTGCTTAACGGATCGTTAATATCGAAACCATAATAGGAGGATGGGCAGGAAATGGAGGGAATTTGGCCATGGTCAAGTTACCATTCCGGCATTAGATTGGAAATCATGGAAAACCGAAATCTGTATTGGCAGATTGAGATTGGACCAACCTTTTGGCTCATAATGATGCACTGACGCGGTATTAGCTGGCTCGGGTCCTGGTAGTGGAAGAACTTTTCATTTTTAGGCTTTGTCTAGCTGGGTGACAGAGTTGGTGGTTGACAGTTCCTAATCACCAGATTGTGCACCAAAGTCAAGTGTTAAATCCGAAACCTCTTCCAAGTGCTTATGGACCGACGCCATACGACACTGTCGATAGTGATTACCCCGTTCGATGGGCCCCTTTGGTTTCTTTCGGAAGAGTAGGCCTGAATGGGCCGGCAACGGGTTTCATCTTCTCCTTTCTTCATCTCTCATTTCATGCATCACAAACAACACTCTTCACTGAACAAACTCACTATCACAGTTACCCACACCTATAATAACACATACGAACAGAAACTGTGGAAGGTAAGGGCACACTCCAGTTTAACTTATCAAGAATGATCTGGTGGAGAGTTACGTCCTCCGTGGTAGCCGCCTACGCCCGGAATCGGTATGGCAGTATCAGAAGAAGACGAAGATTTCAATACAATTTTTCCCGAACGCCAATCCTATATCTACACCATCGCTAAGGTACTTGCGAGGTCCCTGCATTGGAGCCACGGTTACTCAAGGCAATATTCAGACGGTTACCGAACTAGTAATATGTGGATTGAATCAAAAATTGGTGAGGTATGCGATGCATGTTGTGGCAGACACCTTGTTGGCCCTCGGCACTGTGCACCAGGATCCTGTCGCCTCGTACTCGGGACAGGTGTGTAGTGGGACCCACCTTGTCGGCACCTTGTGAGGGCCGGATGCGGTGCGTGCTGAGCGGTGCGTAAGTCGCCACCCACGCAGTCCGCGCAGGTGTCTGAAGGATCTGCCGAGGCCACTCCGCTTGCCCAACACCCACCACACGTACCGGAAGGCAGCTACTGGGCGCGTAGGACTCATCACTCGCTTCCAAAATCATATACCAAAAATTGGGTGTAGTCAGAGCTAATACTGCCGGTGGTTAGCGATATAACCAGTGAAAGAAAAAAAATTTTTTTTTGAATAAAAATCCGTCTTCTAACAACTGTTTTTATTTTTAACTTTCATCTACCAGACACGTTTCGCCCTTCTGGAGTGGGGCATCGTCAGTGGTAAAAATTGTAGTGGCTACTGACGATGCCCCACTCCAGAAGGGCGAAACGTGTCTGGTAGATGAAAGTTAAAAATAAAAACAGTTGTTAGAAGACGGATTTTTATTCAAAAATATTTATGCAACAACTGTGGAACATGGCCTACAACAAAGTTAAAGAAAAAATTTTGTTTGTAACTTAACATTTTGTCAGGTTGTGATGGGTTTGTATGTTGTTAACTAACGTTCTCCTTCGTATTCTACACGTTGTAGGCCAAATCAACCCAGCAATTAAGCTGCGAACGATTGCTGAGCATCAGTTTCAACATTTCCTTCTGACAGAATCAGGATATGGTACTAACGGTAATTATCACTGATGTATTTATAAACGTTTCTCGGGAAACAAACCGAGTAATATCATTATTGATGCGCAATATTTCGGCGACAATAACTCCGTCGCCATCTTCAGGTGCAGTTGTAAGCCTTGAAGTCTCCCTCTGCTTTTTGTGTTCCGCGGGCGTCTAATGACGTCTGAGATGCTGCTAGGCAACATAACAACGTCTGTTGTTGCCTTGCCAGTTTTCAAACAACACGCTCAAGGTAGACTTCAAGGCTTACAACTGCAACTGAAGATGGCGACGGAGTTTATTGTCGCCGAAATATTGTGCATCAATAATAATATTACTCGGTTTGTTTCCCGAGAAACGTTTATAAATAAACAACGCCGACAAAAATTGCATTCATTTATCACTGATGTAGATCATTCTCTCTGTGTTCCAATTTTTCCAGTTTGCATGACAAAAATTAACATTTATATACAACCACTCAAATCTATACAGATCGATAAAATATTTACGCCGCACTCATTGCCGGACCATGTGCTATTGACTAATTAATGCTTGGACGAGAAGAATAACTTCTCACTGTCGAGCGGAGGCAGGCCACCGACACAGCTAACCAGAATTCAGAACTGTAAGAGACTTCCAGTTGCCTTCCTACACATCTGAGTAGTTCTAGCACTGATAATATTTATTTTTAAGTCAACTAAACAAAATATTCCCCTCGTTGAACCTCAGATACAAAATTAAACATGGTTTTACAAAAGTCTTATAGTATTTTTTTTTTTTTTTTTTACTTTACGCCTCGTCGACGACTAAGGTCATTAGAGACGGGATGGGACTGGGGACAAGAAACGGGAAGGAATTCGACCATGGCCTTTTTAAGGAAGCATCCCGGCAATCGCCTGGATTGATTTTGGGAAACCATGGAAAATCCAAATCTAGATGCCCGGACGGGTATTCGAACCCGCGTCCTCCCGAATGCGAGGCCAGAACTTTAACAGTTCACCCACCACGCTCGATCTTCTGTAGTCACATCTACGTCACAAGGTACACAGAAGAAACAACTGCTCAGTACTTGACTGCTATAACACATGATTCAGAAGAGGTTTACAGAAGTAAACAAGCCAAGGATGATGGTCGTGTAATATCATTGTGTTTTTTCTGGGCAGTCCACCTACATCGGAGAAGTTCTGTTGCCGAAATTCAGTTGCTAGCAACATTAACAACGTTAGTAACATGGCACTCATGAAAACATTCGAATTGTTTTTTACTGGCACCAGTCTACGAAATTTTGGTCTTTTCTTTCTGGCTTCAAAATGTTAAGTCCATGTGTTTGAAACTGCTGGGAAGTAAAAGTGTTATATAAGATCGTTGGCAAAGTTTCGAAACATCCTGCATGGGCGTAGTCATGCAGGCGTCGGATAATTACTGCAATTACGAACCGTTGACCCGGAGGAACCTGTTGCAAGCGCCGGGGTCCGTCCGGCAGCTGCGCTCGAGTAACGGAAGACTGTCTTCATACTTCAGACCCCCGATCGTCTGTGATTACGGTTCTGCTCCGCTCTCGTCTTCAATAAAGTGGAGGGAAGTATGGGGCAGGACACTGTAGCGTCGGAGAGCTCTGCATTTGCATAGAAACTGTCTTCTGGTCTCGGCTGGGCGGGTCAGATGGAAGCTGGGGGCAAGTGGAGTCGTTACCAGCATTGAGTTGCGGTTATTCCACGGAGAGAGCCCAGCACCATCTCGCTGCTCATCCACTGCTGGCGTTGCATTAAGTTATAAATCACGCGAACCAATACACATTTCGTGTTTATGGTTATTAGTACCTATATGACCTACAATATAATCTACAGATATAGGCGGAGCAACCTTTGACAATGTCTTAGAATGCCTTGGGGTTGGGGAAAGGGGAGGGTTGTTGGATGAGAGTAAAGTTCCAGAGAAGGAGATTTGGGAAAGGATAATACCAAGCAGAAGATTGTATGTTCGAGATGGGGAGAGGTTCCAGGTCAAAGATCACGAAACATCAAAGTTTGTAATGGTCAAAATTACATTTTTCATGTTTATGTTTTGTTTTCCATCTTTTGTACATGTTCATGTATTTTATTTCATGTTTATGTTTTGTTTTCCATCTTTTGTACATGTTCATGTATTTAATTTTGGGTACGACTGGCTGAACTAGCACGACCTGGCTATTTTGGTTCCTGGCTATCTTGGTGTGAAGTCTTATGGTAACAGGCTACTGAACACTCTGAGTCATTGTGAGAGATGGCGTGATATGTAAATAACAGTCCGGACACCCCTGCTGGAATGCATGCAGGGTGGGGTGGGTCAGGTGCTGGCGGACGGGAGGACGGTCGCGAAAAGACAGTGCGGGAGAGAAGGTTGTATAGACTGGTGTGTTGAAAAGGTTTAAGTGAACGTCGCACGTGAGAGTGATTAGTGTTTGGTCACTGCCAGTACACCAACGGGACTCCTGCCACATAATGGATATCACTGTGCTACGACAACTGATTATTGGAAGCAAAACCTTTTCCACATAGTGAAACAACGAGACGCCCCACAATTATTGCTGAGGTCAGTTATCCTCAGCGCAAGTACACTCCAATTCAAGTAATCGGCAAATGGGCTGATCAGCATTTGGATGACCTATAAGCGCCCTGAGTTTAAGAACAATTTCACGCTCTACAAATAGCCAGGACATATTTAGTTCAAGAGATTAAATTTTACTAGTGGAATATCAAATTATTTTATTTCATATTTTTATTAGTTCATTTTGGTAATTGTTTCAAAATGTTAGTAACTACCATTAATGATTTGATTAACAGGTGTTATTTATATAAAATAAATTAAATGTATATGAAAGATCTTTCATTTCTGGAGGTACCTTGCAATATTTGACGAAATTAAAATAAGAAAAGTAAGATGACTATTACAAGTTGAACAGTTCTTTCGCAACCTGAGCATATAGGTGCTAAAGCTTATACTACATCATACATAACAGAAACACTTTTAGATTAATACTGTTGCTGGTTATGTAACTTTTGTTGTTTATTAACATGGCACCCGTGTAGAATAATTTAAAGAAGTGTATGTAAGTTTGCGATGAGGAGAGTTTGAAAGTCAAAGATCATACAACATGATAGATGAACATTCCCTTCACAACCTGAGGAGATAGATGCCACAAATCGCACTACGTCAAAGATGAACAGTCCTTTCGCAGCCTGGACAGACAGATTACACTACATCAAAGATAAACGCAAATCTCTGTGACTTAATATTGTTACTGGTTACATAACTTTGGTTGTTTAGTAACATGGCACTCGTGAAGGAGAGTAGGTGTATGTTTGCGACGGGAATGATCTCCAAGTCAAAGATTACGTAAAACCAAAGACGAACACCCCTTTGGCAACGTGGAGAGATAGGTTCCACAGAGCACACCTTACCAAAGATAAACACACCTATCGCAACTTGAACAGATAAGTATCAAAGATCACACTACACCAAAGATAAATTAAAATCACTTGAATATTGTTGCTGCTTAAGTGGCTTTGGTTGTTTAGTAGCTTGGCACTCGTGAAAGATAAAGACACGGAGTAGATATATATTTTCGATGGGGATAATTTCCAAGACGAATAATTTACAACTTATATAGATATAGTACCACGTGATGTAGTTCCTTTGGGGCCTGGTGCCCGAGAGAGAAGTATTGGAATATTTTGTTGTTTACTTTCGGATTTACATCTTATTCACATCGTGGTAATTAAAGGCAGGAAAAGACTTGGAAACTAAAATTTTGATTTAAAAAATATGGGTTTCTGTGCAATTCTGAATCGTTTTGATGTTCTTCACCTCCTCTTAAAGTTCCTACCTCTTTTTACGAGATACCCTGTTTACAAGACGATACTTTAAACAAAAACAATCAGAGTAACAATATTTCAGAATATGTTGTTGAAATGTGCTATTGCTGCAGGTGAAAAGGGAAAAACGGACAACTTAGAAATTTTTTTACGATCTGTTGTTGTATAATCTTTGCAATAAAGAGGCATTTCAGCAAATTATGTATGTCGATGGTTTCCCCAAATCACTCCAGACGATTGCAGCAATGCTTCCCTCAATAGGTCATCGCCGAATTCCTTCCCGTTCCTTGCTCGACGTCGATGAGGTAAAAAGTCATAAGAAAAAAAGAAAAAAATATATCCTTCACTTCGAAATCAGCTTTACCAAATACTTTGCACCCGTGTTAAAGAGAAATGTTTCGAGTATTGCACCAAAACGGTTCTAGGCTTTGTCCGTACCCAGCCTAACCCATGTGGTTTCTCTACCACCAGAGCCGTACCCTGCTTCGCCTCGCAGGACCTTGTACGGAGCAGACCGCCTGACCTCCACAATAATTGCCTTGTTTACCGAGAGCGACCTTGATGAACGCGGTTCGACGCCCGTTTGATCGCACACACGAGTCCCACTTCTTCAGATCTCACTTATGATGTCCTCTCCTCCTCTGATATTTTCTCTCTCAGTGGACGCACTAAGTGTGAATGCCAAGGCCGCGAGCGGGAGATCATATTTTTTCCCAGCTCCATTCTTGGCAGTCTCGAAGCGCGAACTTTTGGCTGCCGTCCAACTTGATGTAACCACTCTTCGGAAGTTCCATTACTCGACGAAACTTTCCGCTCTACTTGCGATTTATGCTATCAGTAGCAAGGAGATAAAAACAGTTATGCTTAATGCTTAGAAGTTCAAATGCGATATATGCATGGTAGGCCCAAAGACCGAAAACGCTCAGGGGGCGAAAAATACGATCACAATGCGTTGTGCTTTCTTTTAAACGACCACATCACGTTATTCGCGTATTGGCTGTCTCAAAAAGGCCACAACACGAAATTCTTGGCCCTCATGATATTTTACCACTACGCGTTACGGTTACTAAGAAAAGCCACGACGCGTTCTGAACGATAGCTGATGCAACCATGAGTCACGACACGACGGGAAAGTTGCAAGTGGCCCTTCTGGATATTAATTATTAATAATGTGATACTAAGAAAATAAAACTTTTTTCATTATCGTTTCTTTGTCTGATATAAGTTGACAGTAAAATTGTTAAAATAAAGAACTACAATCCTACAAGAATTTCAAAATCTCAAGTGAGATTTTTCCAGTGACCTCCCCCCTCCCCCTTGGTGAAGTTTCGTGAGATTTCGCCGAACCTCCCCCCCCCCCCAACCTATTCAGGGCCGGCGCTGGGATTTTGGGGCCCGGGGTAACCAGCTAGGTGCCCTTGGCGAATTCATCATTTAGGGCCCTCCCTCGGATCAAATGGGTGACCTTTTTTTTAGCTCTACAACTTGTCGATGGGGGCCCCTACGGCCAGTCATCGGGCCCCCCATCAGCCGGGCGGGCCCCTTTACATTTGACCCGCATAAACCCCCTCCAACCCCGGCCCTACTTCTATTTCACTTACGTAATTAATGGACGCCCCCTAAGAAGCTACAGATGGCTACTAGGTGGGGGGGGAGGTTTTTCGAAGCCAAGTCTCGTAGCTTTTCAGCTTTTCATTCGGGCTACGTGGGGAGGAGAGGGTTCAGAGAAGGCCAAAATGGGCTGTGTAGTTTATGGACGCACCCTAGCTAATGGTAGTATTGTGACAACTACTGCTCATTGTATGCATGCAGTACGTACGTTAACACCAAGCGTGGACATCACAAAAGTAGTACTTTACTTAAACAACAGTATCCATGTCGCATGACCCTTGCACTGTGAGGTCAGTGCATTAAGGCCTACACCATCGGGGCCGACAGATCTATTGTTAATAAATACTGTACTCTGTTATTCTGACCTTACCGTATTTCCCGTTTCGCATTGTCCACTTGCAAGGACGGGAAGATGGAAGGCAGCAAGAGTTGACGTAATGTCAGAGTGGAGAAAAACCGAGTGGCCACGTGTCGACCATATACAGGACACCGAACTCGGGGGTCGTCCTTCAACCCCTGACCCAGTCACTCTTAATGCCGGGGAATACGGCGCCGCAAGAAGTGCTTGCGTCACGCCGTAATCAGGGTCGCGTTGACTTGCCAAGATACGCACGGTACACCTGCAGAATAGCTTCACTATGCCAGAAAATTTTTCCAGAAAGGAGAACACAAACCGAACTTGGTGTGTAAGTGGTGACGCTCTGGCATCGCTTTCGGGAGGACACGGGTTCGAATCCTCTTTCGGGCATCCAATTTTGAATTTTCCATAGTTTCCCGAAGACATTCCAGACGAGACGTATATATATCCCGTCCGGGTATTTAGATGTGGGTTTTCCATGTTTCCCAAAATCACTCCAGGCGAATGCCGGGATGCTTCCTTCAAAAGGCCACGTCCCTTGCCCCCGTCCGTTTATTCCCGCCTCTAACCTCCATATCAATGATCTAAATAAGCGTGGTCAGTGAACGCTCTCTGGCCTGGGATTCAAATACTCGTCCAGATTACGGTTTTGCATGGTTTGGTGAAATGGCTCCAAATGAATGGCGAGATGATTTTTTCAGAACACCAACTCTTAATTCCGTCCCATTCGTTGTTTATTTATTCTCTCACGCATCTAATGACTTCGACATCGACGAGGCGTTAAGCGAAAGAAAAAAAAATGTAATCCGTAGACACGTAAACAAATCTTTAATTTTGTCTAAGAGCCTTCTTACTCATACAATCCGTGCCAAGAATATAGTGTTTTCCAATTTAGCAATCTTAAACCGAGCGTGGTGGTGTAACGGCTAACGTTCTGGCCTCGCATTCGGGAGGACGGCGGTTCGAATCCCCGTCCGGGCATCCAGATTTGGGTTTTCCATGGTTTCCCCAAATCACTCCATGCTTCCTTCAAAAAGGCCATGGCCGAATTCCTTCCCATTCCTTGCCCCCCATCCTTTCCCGTCTCTAAAGACCTAGTTGTTATAGGAGACGTTAAGCAGTTACAAAAAAAAAAAAAAAAAAAAAAAAAAAAAGCAATCTTAAGCACTGTGGTTAATTCCTGACATTGGTGAATTCGTCTGGTTTCATAACTTACGCACAAACATCTGAACGCCCTTGCCATTATTACGATATTCATAGCAAGAAGGGATTGAAGGAGGGAGCGTATACAGGCCTAACACAGCAGAGGTGTTGTATCGTGGAGCTTGGCTGTGGTGAGTGGCCTTGTAGCTGTTGCAGTGTCTAGCCGCACTGCAGGCGGCCTTGCAGCGATAACAAGTGGCGGCACGCGGCACGACAACAGCTGCAATTACAGATAATCTCACTTCGCTCGCTGCCACAACACAGTTCACAGTAAACGACTCCTATCAAAGTTCTGTTTATCATCGCTTATTAGGATACTAACTCTTACGCCCGGGTTATTTTTTGCTTATAGCTTTCCACCTCGTCAATATCGAAGTCATTAGAGTCATAGAAGATCGGGATGAGGAATAGGAAGAAATTTGGTTACAGCCTTTTATAGGAATTGTAGTGATTTATGGAAAATGAAACCAAGTTTGCCGGACAAGGATTTGAACCCGCGTCCTCCAGCATTCGAGATCGGGGCATTACCACTCACCGCTTGCTCTTAGAGATTGTCTAGAATCTTCTCTGGATCGTGCTCATCTTCGTGTGGTTTATACAGTTTTTTTGTTGGTTCTTCTTCTTCTTCTGGTCCCTATCCGTTCCGGATGTCGACAACCATCTTGGCTGTCTCATCCCTGCTGGTTGATGCTCGGATTAACTCAGTAGTTGTCTTAGAGGTCCATATTCTTAGATTTTTTAACCAAGAAGTTCTTCTTCTACCAGCACTTCTCTTTCCTGGTATTTTCCTCTGGAGAACAGATTGCAGGAGTCCATAACGGTTATTATTCCTCATGATGTGACCAAGGTACTGAAACTTTCCTGTTTTTATGGTGGTCAGTATTTAAATGTCTTTTTTCATTTAACGGATCAATTCGGCATTTGTGGTGTGGTCTGTCCACGGTATTCTCAACATTCTTCGATATAGCCACATTTAAAAAGATTCTAACCTTTTACTGATAGTTTCTGTTAATGTCCATGTTTCAACGCCATACAGGAAGACAGAGAACACACAGGAGTATACTGTTATTCGTCCAATTTCTATGCACCTTCCATTATTTTTCCTCTCTTCTTTATGTTGCCATTTATATTTGTTTTTCTTATTTCCTTCATTATCTTTTCCTCTCCTTTCATTACATTTTCTGTCTTGCTACGTCTCTTAAAAATGTCGACTTTAAATATATCCTTCTAATATTGTCTCTCCCTACTTCGCTACAGTGCTGGTTTTAACACATCATATAAATTTCTGTCTACCCATTTGTATAGGCATTACACAAAACTGCTGAACTTATTTGGACGGGGTTTTCACAAATTTATGACCTAACTTAAAATCTGTGGTATATCTTATGACGGTACGTCACCGAGCAACAGAGCAGGAAATGGTAATTTACTGACAACAGATAGGTGGCACATATCACACTGCATCTCAGACGAACGCCCCTTTTACGAGATGATCACCAAAGATTATGATTCAACACAGATAAACATTTTCACCTTCGACTCTGTCAAAATTGTTTTCTGCCTTAGTAACTTTGGTTATTCATAGCGTCAGTTTTCTGACACATATTGAGTTACAATACACGGAGAAAGAATCAAACCACCACATAAACGATCAACACATTAGTAAGCGTAACGAAATTGTGGCATCTAAGTAATGGTGCTACATTAAAAACTTTTAATGCGTTGTTACCAGAAGACAAACAAAATACAAGCCCAATCCTGTGCAGACAAAGTTCGGAGCCGTTAAAGCAGTAAGGAATTGACAGTTTTTTTAAAAAAAAAATCTTAAAATTGTCCCCATTCTTATTGTTTTTCAACTGCCCATTCATCAAATCAAATTTTTCTTTTCACTATAAGCTTCCTTAAAACAAGAAATATTTCAACCGAAGTATTAAAAAATTTTAACTTCTTCACCTGTTTCGTCATTTACTACAATTTTTATTTAACTGTCTCTCTTCCACTACACGACATAACTTGTTTACTTCGCGATACCAGCAAATTATAATGTTTTATTTGTAAATTGTAGTGATTTACAATGCTGTTACTTATTCGTGAATGATAGTTGCCTTTTCGGTTCTTAAATAATTTTATATATATACATATATAAAATACGTATATGGCCTACAAACCACATCCCTGCCTTAAACCTCAACCAATGGGTTCTGATATTTCGTATTTTCTAACAGCAATTGCTATACACGGTCGTTCTTATAAATTTTTTATAGTCACTATTAGGTGCTTCAGAAAAACTTTTCTATTTTACCGCGCCTAATGCCTCTGACCTTGCATTCGGGAGGACGCAGGTTCGAATCCCCGTGGAACTATCCGAATCTCGGATTTCCAAAATCACTCCAGGTTAACTCCAGTAAATTTCCAGTAAAGATCATGGCTGAATTCCTTTCCATCCTCCAACACTTCCCAGCCTCTAATATCCTCGATTTAGACGTGGCGTAAAGCCAAAAGAAAAAAGTTTTATTTATTTAGTAGGTACGTGAACAATAATGCTCATTCGTCAGAATCTTTGATGTATTCAACGTAGATTATTTTCCATACGTTTTCATTTATTTGCGTGATATTTAATACTAGGTATAGTCCAACGACCGTATTTTGCGAATGGTCACGGGCCTATAATAGTTCCAAGGTCACGTGTTTAGAATCATTCAAAATAGTAAACACAACTTTTCAGCTCGACTTAAATCAAAAATACATTGGTCAGAGTCTAGAAGTGACAAAGAATTTTCTTTTTTGGGGGGGGGGAGGGGGTATGGGTCACGAAGGGAGTATTTATGTTCACAGGACATGTCCGGCATGACCTTGACCTGAATGAAACACAATCGTGACATGTATTGGGACTCTGCGGCTTCGCTGTGCAAAATATCTGTTGAGTCTGCATAGTTTTAGAATTATTAAAGAGGTACAAAAATTATTTCAGTATTTCTGTAGTAGACACTGTCAGTAAAGCTCCTTCAGTTTATGTATCTGCTTCTGATACTTTCATCACTGTTCTAGTCAAAATACAATCTCGTCTAAACATAAGTGTAAACGTAAACATAAACATAAATGTAAGTTTGTAGAGTGAAGCAAATGTATCGCTGATTTTACTTCTGGATTAGCAGATAAATGGTCATCTAACATTTAAACTACTAGACTTTTATCATTCAGAACTGCCTGCTATTGCGCGTCAGATACATAGAGAATAAATACTTGTCAATGGAGCGTCCATAAACTACGTAGCTCTGTCTAAAAAAAGGGGGGGGACTGTTCCGAGCCAAGCCACGTAGCTTTTCATTCATATTATTTGTCACAGTTAAAATAAGGAACAGAAAAACCAACAGAGGGGAAGACAAGAGATGAGAAAACAGCACAAAATACTTTCTTGAATCAATGACAAAAGCTACGTGCCACGCGGGGAGGGGGGGGTTAAAAAAAGGCCAAAACGGAGCTACGAAGTTTATGGACGCTCCCCAATAAGAAAAGTTATTCCATTGTTGTTTGTCTCAGACACCCCGTAATTAATCTGCAGGTATCATAAAAGGCGATTCATATTTGTATGGAACGATTATTTGCGCCTGGAGGTCATGGGTAACACGTAAGAAATTCGATGATGGCCTTTTGAAGGAACCATCTCGGCTTTCAGTTGGAGTGATTTTGGGAAATCATGGAAAAACTACGTTGTGCAATATCCCCCTGTGCCTCTGGCTTTTACCTTCCGGATATGCCCCTCGGTTAATATTCCATGTACGCCACCTCCTCTCCCAAGAGCCTGATACTTTCCTGACTGTTCTAGTCATAATAATTATAATCTCGACTAAACATAAGTGTAAACATAAATATAAACTTAAACCTAAGTTCTGGATTAAACGTATCTTCTGGATTAACAGGTAAATGGTCAGCTAACATTTAAATTGCTAGTCTTTTATCACGTCATTCACAACTGTCTGCTATTACACGTCAGATACACAGAAAATACATACTTGTCAAGGGAGCGTCCATAAACTACGTAGCTCTGCTTAGGGAGGGGGAGGGGGTGGTCCGAGCCAAACCACGTAGCCTTTCATTCATATTATTTATCACAGTTAAACTAAGGAATAGAACAATCAACAGCGAAAAGAAGACAAGAGAAAACTGCACAAAATACTTTTCTGAATCAATAAGGACAAAAGTTACGTGCCACGCGGGGGGGGGGGGGATAAAGGCAAAAGCCAAGTCGGGCTATGTGGGAGGAGGAAGGGGGGGGGGGTTTCCACAGGAGGCCAGAATGGAGCTACGTAATTTATGAACGCTCCCCAATCAGAAAAATTATTCTATTGTTTTATGTCTCAGACAGCCCGTAAGTAATCTTCAGATATCACAAATGGTGTTTGGAACGATCATTGGCGCCTGGAGGTGTGTGGTAACACATAAGTAATTCGTTCATTGTCTTTTGAAGGAACCATCCCGGCTTTCACCTGGAGTGATTTTGGGAAATCATGGAAAAACTACGTTGTGTAATATCCAGCTCAGCCTCTGGGTTTTACCTTCCGGATATGCTCCTCGGTTAATATTCCCTGTACGCCACCTCCTCTCCCACAGCCTGTTTAAGATGTTCAGCATTCCCGTGTCGTAGAGTTCCGAGTGACAGACAGGTGTTTGCGGCAATGCGCATGCTCACAACGCCAACAAGTAGAAAGCCAGCTGAAGAGCGCCAAGGACGACTGGGATATCGGAGTGTATATCTGATCGCTTGGAACTATGCCTCATATTCAGTAATAATCATTTCCATTCAAAGTTCCCTCGTTTGCAGGTGGTTTTTCACATACCATTAAATTTTAGCCGATCTCTGAAAACTCCTCCACGGGCACTTGCCTTCATATATATATTTTTTTCCTTTCCTCCCCCCCCCCCCAGACGACCTGCAGAAAAGTGAGTAGCGAATTCTGGACTATTGTAACGTACGCTCTTCTATCAATAATTGAGTGAAGGTAATTAGCTGGATAACCATTCCAAAGCATGGTTACCACCAAGAGATGAATGTATATGCTGTAAATACTGACTAGGAATGACCTGGTGGCTCAGTGGTTAAGGCGTCTGACTGCAGATCTACAAGTCCCCGGTTCGAATCTCTGTCTCGGCGGGGATTTTCACGGGCACTTAAGCCGATTTTCACCTCTGGCACAGCTTCCTGTGTAATGTGAAGCACGCCAGATCGCTTCCGAAGTTCGGATTCCACGTTTAATCATAGGTACCCTACATCCGGTAGTATTACCGGGTTAGTTTAGGTAAGGAAGAAAGGAACTTGCCATCCTACTTCTGATATCAGGCTAAGTATATATCCTTTGGGTTGGTACAACCAACCTCCGCATTGAGGACCACGGTAGAACTTAAGCGCTTACTGCTACCATCTACAGAAATAAGTAACATTAGCGAAGTGTTAAAAGTTAATTTCTGTTTGGATCAGACACTAATAATACTTCAAGGAACAAGTTGAATCATGTAAAGGATTATTTAAGAAAAATGATGTGGAGGACACCGGTTCGAATCCCCGTCCGGGCATCCAGATATGGGTTTTCCATGGTTTCCCCAAATCACTCCAGTTGAATGCCGGGATGCTTCCTTCAAAAGGCCTTGGCCGAATTCCTTCCCGATCCTTGTCCCAGTCCTATTCCGCCTCTAATGACCTCGACGTCGACAAGGCGTAAAGCCATAAGTAAATAAAATAAAAATAAAAAAGTAATAAGTAACTGTATAAAACGGACCGAAAATTGTGATGTGTTGGTCACGCTTTGGATAATGCCGAAAATTAAACACTTTTAAAATATTCTAGAAATGTTGGATGAGTGAAGAAGTCAGTCTGAGGCTTACAAAGGCATACATTCGGCGGATTTATAGCATATTCAGATGTTTATCATACGTGGCACAGGATGTTTGGATTAAAGCCTGTTATCGCGTCTGGGTTTCTGCAGGACCCAAAATCTGTTGTAAATCCGGTTACCCAGATTTCAGTTTTCTTGAATCTCTTCATGCGAATGGCAGAATTGTATATGACTAAGCCCAAATTGACACGTTGGAGAGGGTACAGAAGAGAGCCGCTCGATTCGTGATTGCTAGTTACATTCCGTACGAAAGTGTCACAGAGTTGCTACGTGTCTTGGGCTGGGTTTGTTTGGCGGACAGACGACGTCGTTTTCGTTTGAATTTGTTGGAGAATATGCGAAAATCTCTAATTTAAGAATGCAATGAAATACTTCTTGATATCTTTAGGTCTTAATGACAGGAGGGATAAGATGAGAGAAATAAGATGCCTTACTGATACTTTTATGTATTCTTTCTTTCCTCGTTCTGTTCGGGATTGGAATGCACAGAATTAGGATTGGTGCTTAGCACCCTCTGTCACCCACAATATTCATGAATTGCATAGATTTAGACGTAGAACTGATCTCTTAAGTGAAGAAATCATAAATCAACAAAGAGAAAAGAGGTTGACGGAAAGAATTATATGTTTTTGAGAAACTGATAGATGTGGATAGGGGTAGTACCGAATACGTGGAAATGGAGAAACTTCCAAACAATAGTAGACAAACGGGCGAATCACTGGTTGAAAACTGTAGACAAAGCAGTGACAGAGAGTCGATGCGTATGTGGATAACGTCATTGTGTGTCTGTTGTTTGTGCTCGGGTGCGGAGATGCGTGCATTATGCATACGCCCCCGCGTCGACGTTTTACTGCCCTACGTTGATGATGATGGACGTGCAGGGCTGGCCGGTATCGTAAACTGGACGCTGCCACTGTGCGTATATTCACTGTGCGTGCGGAATGCGGAGTACGGCCGGACGCACAATCGATACCGGAGCGGCTACGACCGGACGAGGATCGATATTATCGACGCAGAGGGGAACTTACATTTCAATATTAGAGGCCAGGATGTACGAACTAAAATTAATTATTTCGTCAGTTTAAATCTCAACTAGCAAGGTATGAAGGGTGAAGATTAAAAAATAGTACGATTAAGGTTGTATGAGCGTGGAATGAGGGTATACAACATTGAAAAATCTGAACCATCGCGACACTTAGATATGTCGTAAGCCAGCTACTCACACATCATATATACCAAAAATTCGTTCATCACAATGTGATTAAACATACATTCAAAAATACACATTCACGAGAAAACACAAACACACAAAAGAAACGCAGAACAAATACACAAACAGAGAAAGAGACAGATAAACAAACACACTATAACGCATCAAAACACACACATACATATATGCAAAAGCACAGAAGCAGGCACAACACACAAACATTCATACACATAACATCATCAGGCTACCAGTTGTCTAAGAAATTTAGGCTCTATCTCAATATTTGATTCTAAGTTCTTCTTAAATCTTTCAAGGTCTTAACCAAAGCTAAAAATTAGCTTTAATGACTGGAAAACTACACAAAGATTGCATTATAATCAGCCAAAGTTTTGCTAAAACTTCATAATTTCTAAGCTTTTTATTTTCTCACAAATTAGAAAGATGTAAAAGCTTGTAACGGTAAAAACCATGGAGTCCTCTTTACGGCAGCACTACGATAACCGTGGTGCCATAATTTGATGATGGATTCTTATATAACTCGACCAGACAAATCTAAAGTGAAGAATATTTTATTTTTTTTGATTTCTCGATTAGTTCTCGAGATATCAATTGAAAAAAAGTAGATGTTGGTATAATGCCTTTGGCGATGTTTTTGTTCTGGTCCAGGACACATTTAAACCTAACTACAACCGCTGGGCAGAAAACTAATCACCCTCTGTGAATGTCCAGCATGTAGTTCCTTGTGGCGTTAATATAAACGACGAAAAAGTCGTACTGAATGGTGTTAATAGTAAATTTCGTAGGATCCTAATGCACTGGTGACAGAGCTTTATACGGGCAGCGCAATAGGCCCCTGTTGTAGCCGCCCAACAGAACCCAATATTCCCACCGGACATAGCAATCATATAGCTTACCGGTGAGTCAGAACCATGGAACACTGATATTTAAAAAAAAAAAAAAAAAATGCCACACCCCCATCTACTCCTAATGCCGAATTCCGCAGCATTATCATAACCGCGGCGTCGCAATTACATGATTGATTGTTATGTAACTCGACGAGATTAATCGAAAGCGAAGATATCTCCCTTAGTTCTCGAAATATACTATGTCAAATATTAGTTATGTGTATTGTTCCTTGTGCCTTTGGCGAGGTTTTTCTTTCGATCCAGGCTGCATTTGAATCTAGCAACAACCATTAGTAATAAAACAACTTCACAGTCATTGAGGACTGTCGACTGAAGTGAAAACTTAAAATTATGATCATCAGATGCGCAACAGCTACAGATCTACTGTTAACATTAGCATGTTGGCAACGCAAACTCATAAAATTTTACCCATCCACTTATTGGCCAACGCGCCTAAAGAAGTTTATACTTTAATAATAGGAAGATTATGCATGTCCAGCCTCAGTTTTGAAATACCTCGAGAACTAAGTAAGATATATAAAAATTCAAAAAAATTATCAAATTTCAGTGGCTCGTAAGGCAGTGGCGCCACAATCTGATGATGAATTCTTGTAGAACTCGACGAAAGAAATCGAAAATTAATAATAATATTTTTTTATATATCGCTTAGTTTTCTACATATGTTAAAAATCAGTTATGGGTACACTTCCTTGTGCTTTTAGTGAGATTTCTCCTGGTCCATGCCGTATTTTAACCTAACAGCTACTAGGAAGAAAATAAAACACCTATTAGAGCATTTCCTCTGTGTAGACGCAGTGGTTTTGGTGAAAAAAAAGTCGGGTGTAGGCCGGATTTTACCCTAACCTCCTCACATTTGAAATACAATATCCCGAGAACTAAGCGAGATATCAAAAAGAATTATTCTTTTATTTTCGATTTGTCACGTAGAGTTACATACGAATACATCATCCAATTTGGCTATAGCGAAATTTTGCTTCTGGTCCACGCCACAATACAATATACAATATCTCGAGAACTAAGCAAGATATCAGAAAATTTTTCTTTACTTTCAATTTGTCTCGTCCAGTTACATAAAAAATCTATCATTAAATCGCGGTGCTACGATTATCATAGAATACCCTTCGGATATCGTAAAACCCCTCCAGCCTATAGTTCCTTGTGGCTTTGGAAAAATTGTTTTGGTCCAGGTCGCATCTCAGCCTAACCATCTCAAATTTCTGATAGTATACCTCGAGAAAGAAAAATCATATTCTTTACTTTTAATTTGTATCGTAGAGTTACATGAGAATCCATCAACAAACTGCCGAGCCACGGTTAACGTAGATACCCCCAGAACCGAATAAAATTCGTGACCGACAGTTACTTGTCAGTTTTTGCTGCATTGACTCCCAGTTTATGTGGCAAGTGTTTTAGCAGCTACTCACAGTTTGCGAGTCCATTTCTGCCGCGGTCCCAGTTCGACTCGCCTGCAGTCCGAGGTCCCCGTCGTTTCCTAGCGACGACTGATGTCTATTGTTTGGGGTTGAGGGTTGTTGCCGTGTTAAGTAGGTCGCCAGTTTCCCCGGACCATTGTCTGCAGCGGGGTCGTAACTCACTCGAGCCGGCGATTTCACTCCGCTCGACCTAACGGGCCCGTTGTCGATACATCGCTTTCCTGGAAAGACAGACTAGAATTCTTCTCTGTGGGTGCTTGGGTACCGGGCACAACCGCTGGCAAACAAAACCGCGGTTACTGTGTACCGAGAAGTGCCTCGTGTGACATATGGGCGTAGTCTGAAAAGTACTCGACCTTAATTTATGAGTTGATACCCCGGTGAAATAATACTTCTTCTCGGGATTCAATGACAATGGTGGCTCCACAATTTGATGATTCTTTTCGGATATAACTCGGTGAGACAAATTGAAAGTGAAGAATAAAAATTTTTGACATCTCCCTTACTTCTCGAGATATTTTATCTAAAAAATAAGATTGTTAGTTTGAGATGCCACCTAGACCAAAAAAATAAAAAAATATTTTGGAGCCGGATAGATGTTGGTCAATGGGTGTTTTGTTTTCTTCCTAGTGATTGTTGTTAGGTTCAAAGGTTGAAATATGGCCTAGACCAGAAGAAAAATCAGGGCCGGATTAGGACAGCGCGAGGCCCGTAGCAAATGTGAAGAAAAGACCCTTGATTTTTGCCGTCCGGGGAAAAATTGTAAAGCTTAAAAAAAAAAAAAAAAAAAGTTGCCGGCTAGCCTAGGTGCGGGGGCCCCCTTAGGAGGCGCGAGTCCCCCTAGAAGGCGCGAGGCCCGTAGCATTTGCTACCTCCTGCTACGTGGTTAATCCGGTACTGAGAAAAGTACCATCAAAACCACGAGGAGCTATACCTATAAACTGATTTTTGATATCCTGAGATCTAAGAGAGATACCAAAACATCTTATTCTTTTCTTTCGATTTGTCTGAGTTATATAAGAATTCATCATCAAATTGCAGCCCCACAGTTATAATGCTACCGCCCTTCTTCATTCAAGGTTAACGGTTCGAAATCGTTGTCCAGGCCCAACCAGCATGGTGTCAAATAAGCACATCGGAGAGAAATATTTGGGGGTAAATAAAACTTTTGATGTAGTGGGCAGCTGTACGTCGCCTGTTATTCTTCAAATGTCCTAAAGGAGCAGCTTTACTTTTATTTTTATTGGCAAACAACCGTAAATAATGTCTTAGCAAGAACCTCCAACAACTGATGATCAATAAATTTTCTGAAAATTCAATATTTCAGAATTTTCCTATAGTACTACACCTATAGTCGCAACAAAACGTGAAAGGAAGCCATCCCACACAAATTTCCAAGAAATCAGTCATGGAGAAGTAATATTCCCCAGGGCAAGTACGAAGCCTGCATCATTGGACAAAATCATCATTAAATTCACCTAAATTAATCCTCTGTGACAGTGTAAGGTCAGTTCAAAAATTACTGACCGTTTGGCCCGTTGAGATACAACAGTTTGCCAGGTGCTATTGAACCGAAATAGCCACGATTCAGACTTATGGTGAGGCGTGCGGCTATCAGGTTACCGTAGATCAAAATGGTCGGTGAGTGATTGTGTTTCTTCGTGTTCTGGTGGTATATCCCTTATAGACTTTCTCAGAAAGGATATTTTTTAATCATTGCATGTTTGGCTTAACTAAAGTCTCGCTACGTTGATCGTAGATTCACTACTTTGTTTAGGAAAGGGAACGATCAAAAACTACGTGGCTTCGTCTATGAAAAGGGGAGGGGGAGGGGTTGGGTGGAAAGCTGCGCTAGGTCATGTGGGAGGAGGGATGGCGAGCCAAGCCACTTAGATTTTCATTCATATTATTTGTAACAGTTAAAATAAGTACAGAACATACATAAGCGAGAGAATATTAATTATGTGGGGTGTTTTTCCGGGATTCCGGACCCCTTCCCCCTTTCTGGTGAGATCTGGTCTGATCCCCCCAAGTTGACGTTATACCACAAAGGCGACCTTATACCCCCCCCCCCTCTCCCTAAAGTCGACATCCATGACTCCTATGGAACTTTTTTTAGCTTTACTGTCCTTCAAGAATTTCAGAAGCTCATATGTGATTTCCGTCAACCCCTCTCCCCTCTTCTTGAGATTTCGCCGGACCTCCCCCCCCCCCCTACTTCACCTCACGTAACTAATGGACGCCCCCTCATTTAATTATCTCCGTATGGACATAATCTGACAAGATAAAACGGTACAAAATGTCTTCTGGAATCAATAGGTAAAAAAGCTACTTGTCTCGCAAGGGGAGTAGAATCAAAAGCCACGTCATGTTACGTGGAGGATAGGGTGAGCTACGTAGTTCTTTGAAGCTCCCAAATGGTTGTTATTGATCCCCGATTTATTTAATCTCTCAAGGGGTTAGTTCCCGGCAGCAACGTGACAGTGTCTGAAGGTGACACGGGTTTACCTGAGGTCTTGGTCAGGGGGAGAAATTTTTATCATTAGCACTTGGCCGGCAGGGTAGGAAAGGTGGTGGTGCACAATTCCTAATCACCAAATAAGGCCAGCGTTAGATCCTAACCTCTTAACAATGAAAAAAGTGAGGGCATACACTGTAGTAATTTGTCCGTCGAATGGGGACGCCAATCCTGGCGTTCACTAGGTAACTTTCGGAAGAGTAGGCCTGAATGAGTTAGCATCTCTCATTCACAACACACTAAACTGAACAGACACACTCAGTCATCCACACTTGTAATAACCCGAGTGCGACGTTAAACCACCCAGGTTGATATCCCACACATTGCCATGGAGGGGCAAATATCCCCCATGATAGCCACCTACGCTCGAACAGGGCAACACGTTCATAAGAACAAGAATTGGTTACAGGAGTTTGATCATCAGTGAAGACCTTAAGTGAAACTCCTGCATTCGAGTTATTTTTTGCCTTATCTACATTATTATACGAGAATGGCACTTTGTATTTGTATTTCTGGGTTCTTGTATGCCTACAGCAAGGAAACGCTGATTAAGGTCTCGAATTGATTAGCTTTCCTGTTTCGTTTACTGTTACTTGTGTTACTGGCAGAACAAACTTGACGGCATGTAATGTCCGTTTAGTATGAGTCTAATGGATCAAACTATGACGAAGCCGTTTTACCGAAACTTTGCGTTGTAACTGAGGCAACGGGGTGGAAGAGTTAGATATCTCTGATGTTTACTTGTGTTTTTAGTATCCTGAATACGTAATTGCCGGCCTCGGTAGCGCAGGGGCTAGAGTGTTAGCTCCGCGTACCGAAGGTCGCCGGTTCGAGTCCGGCCGAGGGCATGGTGTTTAGTGTTGTGTCTGTGTATGTCTTGTCCGTGTTGTAGTGTCCTTGTGTCAATACTTGATAGCAACAAATCACATTGATCTGGCTGTATGGCCCAGTAGCCGAATGCCATTTTCAGCTGTGCATCTTCGTTTGCAGTGAACGTCATGTTACTATTCCTGATCCTAATCTATCTGTTCAGTGGTGCTGTAGTAGTCTGTATCTACGGAGGCGTATGTGAGATTACGTTCACGACAGCCATACTGTTTCTGCAGTATTCAATGAGGCAGCTTTCGTCTTGTGAGCCCTTGAAGCGGTGTACAGGTCTTTTGTGGCGGCGAAAGACAAAGGCTGGGTGTGGCTGCAGTTGCTGGTAAGGACATTCTGGGAGGTCCTCGGGACATCAGTATGACCGAGAGCTTGTTTTTTCGAGGAAATGGGCGAGTCAGAGGCAGTGGCTTCCGGCAAGGATTTTGAGGAATCCGCGGCCACACACGTCGGATAATGCGCTACGTAGCTACACTGCCATCTGGAGTAATTATCCGGGCCGAAGCGTGGTTCATAGGAACAAGTAGCAGGCTATGGCAGTGTAGGAGTTACTATGCTGACCTCGCATTGTAAGGTCACCAGTTCGAGTGTGATTTTACTGCCAGCAATATTCTAATTTCTCTTAAGTGCTGGTAAGACAGGGTTTTTTTCCCACTTTCGGAAAGGTTTTTTTTTTTTTTTTTTTTTTTTTTTTTTTTTTTTTTTTTTTTTTTGTGCCACTTTTGGATAGGTTCTGTCGCCACAGTGCGATCCGTCTCAGATACAACCCAGCCATTTCAGCAATCAATTTTCCAAATAAAATAAAAGGCATTTCCCTCGAATCGTAGGTTATATTCACAAAGACGGCCATGGAAGCCTTTGATATGGTAACAGTTGATGTCAGCTTTCACAATGTTCTCCTTCTCCATTCTCCTCCTGAAATCACTAAACTTTACGTACTCGCACAACATTTCAGAATTTAATTCTAGCTGTCTAGTTGGCTCAGCTGTTTACGCCACCGTGATGGTGTCTGGCGCTGACGTGCTGTTATCTGCTTGGAGTCCTGGTGGTGGAAGAAATTTTCATCACCAGAACTTGGCCATCAGTACAGGAGCACAATTCCTGATCACCAGATCGGGCACCAATGTCGTAGATTAAATCCCAAACCTATGGAGTGAGGGCATACATTGTTGATGGTGATTCGTCCGTCGCATGGGGAGGCTTAGCTTTGTGGCCCTTAGGTTTATTTCGGAAGGGTAGGCCTGAATGGTTAGGCACTGGGTTTCACCCTTTCTCTTCTTCATCCCTCATTTCATACAACACAAACAATCCTTACATACTAAACATACACACTATCAAAAACGCCTACAATAACACATACGGAAACAAACTGTGGAAGGCAACGTGAAACCACCCCACTTCATCTTCCGAAGAGAGTTCCCTTGGAAGCCTTTTCTTACTGTCCTTTTTTTTTGCTTATGACTTTACGCCTTGTCGACGTCGAGATCATTAGAGGCGGGAAGTACTGGGGACTATGAACGGGAAGAAATTTGGCCATGCCCTCTGGAGTGATTTTGGGAAACCATGAAAAACACAAATCTGGACCCCCGGACGGGTATTCGATCCGGAGTCCTCCCGAATGCGAGGCCAGAGCGCCCATGGAGGTGTATATTCTCTATGCTAACGTATTACTCCCGGAATCGAGGATGGCATTATAAGAAGAAGTAGACTTAAAGATATCATAACAAAAAATAAATCAGTAAATTTTTTAACATAAAGGCAAAAGCCACGTAGTGCTACGTGGAGGGGTGGGGGGGTTCACAAGAGGCCAAAATGCAGCTACGTGCTTTATGCACGCTACCTAAGAAAGAGGGAAGCATTTTATTGGCTACGTAATGGAAACTCTGACAAGGAAACAGAGATCCTGGGTCAAGTGGCTTCCAAGAAGGAGGACATTAAAAACTGTATCTTAAACGAATGGCAACAGCAATGGAAGAATTTGGAAACAGGATGGAGAGTATTTGAAATACTTCTGAAATCAGAAAGAAGATACGTATGAAGCACTTCAATCCATCCCGAGGATTGATACATTTCCTCACCGGCCATGGACCGTACGAAACATATTATCTCTGCAGGATCAATAAGGCAGAGAATGAGCTGTGCACCTGCGTATCCTCAGGAACACCTGATCATCAACTGTTTGAATGTTCATTAGTTGACGATCGAATCAAAAAGTACAGAGTGAAGTTCGTGGGAAAAACTACCTCGGAAATACTGCCTGACAACCTCTTTTGGAAAGAACTGGACAAGCTGGCAGATGCTGTGTCAGATGCAGCCAGGGAGCGGTATCGACTTCAGCATAGCCAGAAACCTGTCAGGATACAGCAAACCATATAAAGATTGAGTCAAAACACCCGAAATCGACGAGAAATGCTGCAAACAACTAAGTGGAACGCTGATGCCGGAAGTGTGGCTTCTGGAATTACCGAAGCTTATTCTTCAACGGATACTAGCGTAAAACGAACCTAACGTTTGTAAGATCAAGTTGCTTAATTTTTTTTTGATATTATTGGGTAATAGTTTTACTAACTGCTGTAGTAACAGGTTTTAGTAACAGTGTGTAGTATTTTCTTAGCTTCCATACTTCCTTCATTCTTTGAGAGTGTTGTTCCTTTTGTTCCTAGGTCCATTTCCTTCCCTTTATGTATTTCTGTCTCTCCTGAAAACCTGCCTTGTGAATTACTTCTCTAAAAAGTGTTCTGTTGGCTATTATATCTGCTTTCACTCAAGCATTTTTTCATGTCCTTTTCAGTTTCAGTGAACCATGTGGGTTTGGATTTGTTCAGTAGGGTGAAGATCTGTTTTGTTAGTCTATTACTATCCATTCTGTATATGTGCCCGTAAAATTTTAGTCTTCTTTTTCTCATTATAACTGTTAATTTTTCTATTTTCGAATATAGTTCTCGGTTTGGTCTTAATTTGTATTCAGCATCACTATTAGGTTTGGGTCCCAGTATTTTTCTCGAGATTCTTCTTTCTACTTTTTCCAGTTTTTCAAGATCCCCATATCTTGTTAGCTTAAGCGTTTCTGTCGAATACAGCGTTTCTGGTCTTACCACTGCTTGATAGTGCCTTAGTTTTGTGTTCCATGATAAGGATTTTTTGTTACATACGTTCTTTGTCATGTGAAATGCTCTTTCCATTTTATGTATTCTACTTTCTATCGCCGTCTTTTCTTTTGTTTCATTCGTTATCCATTCTCCTAAATATTTAAAACAATTTGTTTTAGCTATTGTTCCATTGCGAAGTTTAAGGTTTTGAGGAGCATCATTGATGTTTGTCATGAACTGTGTTTTTTCATAAGATATATGTAATCCTACTTTGGCTGCCTGTTTCTCTAGTTCTTCGATTTGTTCTTTTGCACTATCCAGTGAATCAGTAATTACCGCCATGTCATCTGCAAAAGCTAGACAATCTATGGTGATTTTATTTGGATTTCTTCCCAGCTGAACACCCTTTGTGTTGATGGCTTTCCTCCATTCCCTCACTACTTTTTCTAATGCACAGTAGAAAAGTAGTGGAGACAGACCATCTCCCTGTCTCACACCTGAATTAATTTCAAACGGCTCGGAAATTTCTCCCATAAATGTTCTTATAATATAAGAAACAACGGTTCGTTGTGGACTCTAGTCAACGAATCATCAGATTGTACAGATAAATAAATAAAATAAATAAATAGACAATCCACGTCTTCCTGAATGTGTTCCCAAAATGTTACCACCTAAATACGAAGCTCGGTGGGATATTTCACGTAACTGTCGAGAGCCACGGAGGGAGGTTCCCTGGTCCATCACAACGCGTTTAGAAAGTGTGTGACCCAGTTTCGGCATGGAACCGCAGCATCCCGCTGAGCTGAGATGTCAAAGCAAGCGTCCTCTTATGGAGAACAGCCAGTCCGTTCTTCTCCGTGCACAAGACGGGGTTACTGTCGCGTGCTCGACTGTAGCAGGTACCGTGCTGATATTAATTATATCTCCATTAAGAATTAAACTTGCAGTGCTCATATGTACAGATCGTGTCAGCAGCTGCTAGAACCATTAGTGAAACTCGTCACTAGGGTTCGGATCTTTAGGCGAAGTCACATTTTTTCCTGGCTTCTTTTTGAGCTGTAATGCTGAATTAAACACTGACTGAATGTTTCTGATTATATTTAAATGTATTTTATATAGCATATAAATGCACATTTAGGCCATTTTCCTAGTTTTTGTCATATTACGATAATATTTACGGTCATGTTTTGAGGGAAAATCTAGTAATTTTTTAATAGTACCGGGAATTCAATAGATATAGATGAGAATATATTAAGGGGGTAGATACACTTATCAGGTTTCAAAAAAATGATTTTTTTTTATTATTCACAAAAATAGTTTATAGTTTTGGCTTCATTTTAGTGAAAAATTATTTCAATATCTTTAACAGTGTGGGAATTATGTGTGATTAAGCAATTCTCTGCATGGTGACAGCTATTTAATGTGTTGGGGGTTTCACTCAGAATGCCAATGAGTCATTTCATTCCAAAATTTGGAAAATATGTCCCAAGACAGGATTTTTTGGAAAAAGAATAGTTGAAATTGGCACAAATGATGCAGTTATTACTTTTAACAATGGAATGGCTGGCAGACTATGCTCCTGGTGCATATTAGGTACACCTGAAGGTACCATGTTTCCAAATCTTTAACCTTGAATATATCAAAACAGCATTTCATCAAACAGTTTTAAAGATAACTTTTTTCAAAATACATAGATTTTTTCAAATTTGCAGGACATGTTCTACATACTTAGTACTACAGTATGAACCATTATTGTTTATGCAGCTTTTCCCAAATAAAAAATATTCCTTTATATTTAAGCAAAAAAAAAAAAGCAAAAATTTTAATTTCCTGACAAAAAAATTTATTACAATAATATATAGAGTTAAATATGTTATATTATAGGTTCAACTTGTTGCCTTGACATTAGTTTACAATATTAAAAGAACATTTCTGAAAAATTTCAAATACTATGCCTTCTGTCTTTAAAACCCTTCACAACAACACATTTTTCACTGTCAATTTGGATGGTACATTATCCTATTGTTAAACAATATTTTTATTTTAAAAATCAATTTTTATATCTATAACAGTTCTATGGAGCTATGAAGTTTGAACCCTAAAATGTAAATAGATCTGGAGAAAATGACATCTCAACTTTATCAAATATTTGTATGTGTTAGGTAATTATTCACAGAATTGTACTCCTATTATAAATTGGAGAAAAAACAAAAATAATTGTCATGGAATTGGACAGAATTCGCCAGTCAAGAATTAAAGTTATACGTTATTTTCATTTTCTAAACGTAAAAGTTCCGTCCGCCGTTTAATCTCAACAATGCAGAAGCAGCATGCCTGTGTCGATTGACGTCAATCAATGTCACAATGAAATACTTTTGAAATTAATCCTCAGTCAGTGTTAAATCTGCAGTGGATCAGTTAGTACCACCATACCGAATACAAAATTTCCTGAAAGTGCGAAGTTACAGAATTACGTAAATTATTTGAAATTAAAATGACTTCAGCAAAATGATTTAAAATTTAATTTCACAATGGTGCCGTGAGTGGACGGAAGCAAATTACGCTGTCTACGTGACAGCGAAACAACTTCATAAAATAAATGTGTAATTGGGAATGTTTTGATATAGTAAATTTAAATGTTTGGTCATATTTTATCATTTTTGTATTTTCCCGTTTTTAAGGTCATATTTGCCTGCATATTTCTCTATTTTTTTTTTTATTTTTTTTTTGGTCATTAAGATCCGAACCCTATTCATCACCAATAGAGATGATTCAAGGCAAACTACTTCTATGGATTTATCAACATTGTGTGAGTATTCTACAGCACTTCATTTATTTTCTTCATCATCTCTCATGTTCTTGTTATCTACCCTAGAGGCTGAGTGGCGATACTCAGGTCTGGCATTCTAAAGGACACCGGTTCAAATCCCTTTCACGTCATTCATACTTCTGTTTCTCTCAGTTTTCCAAAATCACGCCATGGCGGAGTTACTTGCACGTTCTTGCCACCGTTCCTCTCTAGGCTATAATGACCTAGGACTGTTAATAATATATCGATATATTGATATTATTTTTTGATAATATCGATATTTATGAGTGATATTTTTTAGGACGATGTATCGATATTTCGATACTGAAATATGGATATCGGCTTCGATATTTTTAATAATAAGTTATCATTTTTCGTTTTCTCTGAATGGCACTATGTCTCTCAAATTTCTGTTACGCATAGAGATCAGCAAGTTTAAGTAAATCTTACTACGTTTCTATAATTAATTTGGAAGTTATAGGTACCAAGTTCACTCAGATGATGACAACAGTGTAGGCAAGGCATCGCTCGCCCAGCACGAATAGAACGCGAGCCCATTGTTTGAATTGAGCGCGTGGATTGTCCAGGGTAGTCCAACTTGAAATTAGTGTGTTAGCAGGAATAGTGGGAAGTGTAAATAACAAATAGTTGCTAATTCGAGAGCAAGAAAAATAAGACTCAGAATAAGCTATCAACATACAAGACTAAATTAAAGATACCTAAAAAAGCCATATTGCATGCTATGATAGCTAAACTTCTACCTAAATAAATGCCTCAACTGTATTGCTTATCAATCGTAAAAATACACAGAATAATATTTGCCTCAAACCTCTTTCAAGTTTTATAAATTTTACGTTAATTTTTATGAAAATTATGACATGTATATTGGTCAAATCATTAAAAAATCAACAATCATCATCATCAAGAGAAACCATTCGAAAGTGAAAACCTGAATAAGAACAAAATCACACGTCTATTTATCAGTGGGCAGCCTTATTTTTGCAAGGTTTGATTTTATGAAATTACATATATGAAAGTATCGATATATCGATACTTTTTTCCGATATATCGACAGCCGATATTGATACCTTTTAAAAAATCGATACATCGAAAATCCGATATTTTTAAAATATCAACAGCCCTATAATGACCCCGACGTCGAAGTGCCAAAATCCACCCAAAAAATATCTTCTCATTCTTCCTTTCAACGTTTAGGTCTTTTTTATCTGTTTCTATTGAATTCTATCTTTTCAGTCGTCGCCATAAGTATTCTCCGTCTGGCTTTGTAGTTTAAAGCGATTTCTAAAATTCTTGTTACTTGATGTTCTCAGAATTTATTTTTGTGTTGATTTCTTTTAGTTACTGAGAAAACATTCAATTATTCTGTAATTTATTCGTCACTGATTGTGTCTATTCCACTCTATTTGCTAAATGATAAAAAATTTCTACTATTGTCATTAATTAAAAATTGTTTCGTCGAAACCTATGGACAGTTATTTAACTATCAACACATAACACCTGGAACCTTTGCCTTTTATATATAAATGATCAGTTAATAAAATAACTGCGGGATATAATGGTTTGCAACAACGCTGAATAGTATCCTGTTTTTTTGACTGCTTGTACAATACTTTTTTTTTCGTCTTAATTTGTGCTCTTCACTAACAGACTGAGGAATTCCTATGTCACAAAATGGCCAACCATCCAATTTCTTGTTTTCCGTAACGAATTTGTGGGGAAAAAACCATAGAGATTTTCCTGCATGCAGTCCTTTCGTAGCATTTTACTTTCATCTCATGCTCTATTCGCAAATTATTTGTCTAGTATTTTCAGCATATCTTCATAACTATACATTTCAAATTGATGAAATTTTCCACACTTGTTATAACACAAGTTTCACCAAGTTCCGACGGTGTAACGGTTAGCGTTCTCGCCTCGCATTCGGGAGGACGGCGGTTCGAATCCCCGTCCGGGCATCCAGATTTGGGTTTTCCATAGTTTCCCAAATCACACCAGGCAAATGCCGGGATGCTTCCTTCAAAAGGCCATGGCCAAATTCCTTCCCATTCCTTGCCCCCATCCTTGCCCTCCATCCTTTCCCGTCTCTAAAGACCTCGCTGTTGAGAGATGTAAAGCAGTTAAAAAAAAATAAAAAAAAAAGAAGGTCCGCTTTACAAATACACTAAGTTTGAAATCAGTCTTCGATAAAGAGTTTCTCTTTCTCGCTTATAGATTCTTTATCGCACGATACATTCCTGCCATTTCCTTATGACTTCTAGTTCCTTCATGTTTTCCTTGAAACGTTGTGCCACCTAACTTTTAAGCCCTGTTCCGGTTATAAGAAGTCATGATACGGAATAAGCGCTTTCCGCTAGCACTGCCTTCGATATTTGAGACGGCTTCGGTGGTTGGATGTGATATTATTGCTTAGATAGCGATACTGTCGTCCCTTCTGTTGGATCTATTGCAACTGTTATAGTAAGCTAAATCTATATTGTGATTTCGGCTACGTTTTATGACGTATGTCTCGCTCTTCATTAACTTTAAATTAATTCCCCACCCATCTCTTCCACCAGAAGGTTACATCTTCCTGAGTCTTTTGATTTCGGAATGGATGCGTGAATTTCCTAATTGGACGGTCGGTACAGACAGCAAAGCTTCTAATGATCTAGACATTACGTTCTTTAGCGAAGTGTATTGAAACAACTCCTTTTATTAATTTTTAAGAACAATGTTAAGAGATAAGACTGATTGTTTAACTGTAAGCCAGACGACGTTGAGGTCCTTACAGTTAAAGAGAAACGGAGGCAGGAAACAGAAAAAAAATCGGACGCGCTCTCCACCTAAAGTGGTTTCAGTAAAGGATTGATCTGTAGATGCCTCTACCAGGATTCGAACCCGTATTCTCCCGAATGCGAAGCGTAGGTTTTAGACCGCACACCCACCATGTTAAACACGTAATAAAAATTTAGCTGCATGATTAGTAACTCAACACAACCTTGACTTACTTTCAACATGGTGTGGTAAATGGGCGACTAAAATTTAAATTAAAAAAAGTTAGTAGTAATGCACACTGCACATGTTACATAAAAAATTAATTGCGTTCACGTTGTACAAAATTATTCAGGCGTTCGAAATGTTGATTGGCTTTAAGTACTTAGTTGTAAAAGTAGAATGTGGGATAGCTCCATTCGTTGACAAAACCGATTCTAGATTCTGATACATATAGGATATTAAATTGTGAGAAATTGTTTGGTTTATACAGAGATATTATATAAAACCATACATTTTACCTCCGATATAAGTTTCTATAATGTGTTTCTTTTTCCCGTAGCTCTTTCGCATTTTCTTATTTTCTCTCTAGTTTTTTGTTTCTGTTTCTTCTAGTTTGTTTTCGCCATATCACTTTAGAAACCAGCAAAGGAATAAACGAGAGGTTCTGCTTATTTCGAAACATCGTCGGTTAACTAAGTTATTTTTTTAAAAAAAATCGTAACCTCAGACGCGTTTCGGCCTTATATTTTGGGGAATCATCAGTGAGAATTTGTCTGAATCAGTGTCATGTTGATACGGAACAATTTCATCCACAGGACAGCAAGAAATTTTGTCTTTTTACACACCATGCGCAGGATAGGTACTCATGAAATTGCACAACCTCTTTAGTCTCCGGTTGCCATTTCCCTTGTCACCCATTTTGCCTCTACGAATTTTAATTTTAAATTCTATTAGCGTTTTTTCTAAATTTTTCATCACTTCCCTCGGTAATTTGTTCTTACGAAAGAAAATTTTCGTAACCCCATATGCCTGAAATCGAGTGCCAGCTTGTTGTAATGGTCATCTTTACCCTTCCATACATCAATCTTAATTTTTATATCAATATCTTTCCACGTCTCTTCATTAATATACGTCTTGTAAACTCCTATCACTCTCTTCATATTCTTCCTGTCTTCCAATCAATCTCATTCTCGCTCCTATCTCATATCAGTTACTGATTGTGTTCTGCAGCAATTTCCGAAGACAAATCTAGCAGCCTTACTTTGGCACCTGCTCCAAATCCTGTATCAGATACACAATATGCGTGTTCCATACTAAACCTTAATCAAGCAATGGTCTGACAAAAGTTTTGTAACCAAATTTTTCTCAGTTCTCTTTGTAAATTTAACGATAAAATCAGCAGAACTAATGTAAATAATGGTTTTATGCGTTGATGCATTGTATACATAGTAGAATATCAGGAATCGGCGAGTATAATAAATTGTGTATCTTTAACACGTTGTCAAAATTCGATACTGGAACGGAGTAATTTTCGTTGAGGATCTGTTAACTGCAATAGCGTTCCTGCCGGTTACTATGGTAAGTTATTGACTTGAATTTGATCCAGAATCACGAGACAATAACAGTCGGTGACTCGTTGTCGGAGTAACCATTTCTACCTATCATTTTACCTGACGAAGGTGGCGAAGATAGCAGTCGAAACGTTGTGTATTGTAGAACTTATCCGGCAGAAAAACCGACAACAATTTTTAGCAGAAATACTTAGTTCTGACGACTTCAATTTTGAGTTTGGTGCTTGTTGCGTTGTCCAGAAAATAGCGATCGTTGTCATTTCCATTTGTCACGTAGTGTTGACCAGAAATTCCAGGCTGATATTTTTTAATACAAGAGGAAGTGTGTTGTTCCCTGCGGGAAAGCGACGCTGATTGGTTTATCCCTTGTGGCTGCGGGGGTCCCAATACCGCCTATCACAGGTGTTTTCTCATTATATCGCTAATGGCAGCGGACAGACGCCACGCTAAGCCGGAGAGGTGTAAACTCTGATTCGGTTTACAGCCCCGTAAATCGGGGGGGGGGGGGGGGGGTGACGGATTCTGCCGGACCTACTGTCGGCTGACTGCGATTATCAAACGACGCACCCGTCTCACAGCTGATCGATGACTGGCGCTGGGTTTCCTGCCTTCACCGTGGTCTCAACTTTCGGTACTGTGGGTCTACCTACCGTTTACTGACCGAGTGTGGGGTGTGTGCGGTAATGCTCAGGTCACGCATTTGGGATAACGTGAGTTCGAATCCCCATCCGGTCGACCATAGTTCGGTTTTCCATATTTTCCATCTGTCAGTTCTTGGTGATGCCGGGATCAATCTTTCAAAAGGACACGGCGGAATTCCTTCCTGTTCCTTTCCCCAATCCCATCCCGCCTCTAATGACCTCAATGTTGACTTGGCGTAAAGCAATAAGTAAAAAAAAAGGTAACGTACAACTCAAATGAAATCGATTGCTGCCTTTAAAAATCTGATCCTCGACCAAGTTAAATATCTGCCGGCCTCGCTAGCGTAGGGGGTAGAGTGCTAGCTCGGCGTGCCGAAGGTCGCCGGTTCGAGTTCGGCTGAGGACATGGGTGTGTGAATGTCATGTCCGTGTTGTAGTGTGCATGTGTCAATACTTGATAGCAACAAGATACTGTCGAAACTAATACACTGGAAGAGTTATCACATTAAACTTACTGTATGGCCTCAGTAGACGAATGCCATTAAAAAAAAATTAAAAAGTACCTGTCCGTCTCTTCATCCTTTAATCCCCGCGACTGTTTTGATACAATTCAACATCTCTTTCTATGTAGAGCTAATATGTTTATTTCCACATACGTCCTCAAAGACTTACACCAACTTCTTTCATCGCCCACCTGTTGTATCAATTTATATATATATATATATATAGATAGGGTGTCCCAGAATTATCTTTACAACTTTGACATTGAATAAATTATGTTTGGAACGAGATATCACAATGCAGTTTTTTTGTATTTTGAAGAGTATCTCTCAAAGTTTTGTTTCTGTCTCTAGAACACTTCTTTGGAGCATCCCTTGATCAGTTGTCGTAATAGCTGCAGAAATCCTCTGCCTGAGATCTGCCAAATTTCTAACCGGGGTTTGATACTCGATGACTTTTACATATCCCCAAAGAAAGAAATCCAAGGGGGTTATGTCTCGTGAACGAGGCGGCCAGTCAATTGGACCCCGACCAGGAAAATGTTTATCTAGAAAATTACGGACATCATGAGCCCAATGCGGAGGTGCACTATCCTGTTGGAAGATGACTGTTGGTTGAAGGACTTCCAGTTGGGGAACAACAAATTTTGTAAGCTTATCCAAGTAAACTGGGCCTTTGATTGTCTTCTCAGCAAAGAAGAAGGGGCCAATGATTTGGTTGTGCATAACACCGAACAACACATTAACCTTTGGGCTGTCGCGCTCTCTCTCTCTCTCTGAATGCATGCGGAGGTTCAGAACCCCAAATTTGAATGTCGTGCCTGTTAGGTAACCCTTGTCTCTATAAACCAGAAAACACACTGAGCTTTTTCCTGTGGGGTGTACATTTTCAATCAATTTGATGTAACTACCTACTTGTCACCAAACTGCACCTGAAATGAAACAGAAAAAAACTTTGAAAGATACTCTGTAACATGCAAAAAACTGCATTGTGATATCTCGTTCCAAACATAATTTATTCAATGTTAAAGTTGTAAAGTTAATTCTGATCCAGAAACCGTAGGTGTTATCATATAACTACCGCTTTCGTAAATATTTCTTCATTTCGTGTGAATATGGCCTGATTTGGTCCAGTGGTTTTTCCATGATGATGCGGCTTACGCACGCCTAGGATTTTTTTGTATGACGACAAGAAAATATCGACGCGTTGATTGCTATCCAATCTCTCTATCCACCTAGGTTAACAACGGCAGACATCACCTCAGTTAACAACGGCAGACATCTTGCAAAATCAACATCAATTCTGAAAAAACATTGCTGTAAAAAATTTACTGTGGAAGCTACACAGAACCAAGAAAATGTGCAAGAAAAACATTTCTTGCCGGAAAAATCCTGAATCCAGTACATACCTCATGCAGACGTTTATTTTGAAAGAATAAACTTTTTATCGTGTTTTTTATTTTTGACGTCAAGGTTATTATAAAAGCGAGAGGGTTGGGGGAAGCATAGGGAAGTAATTCACATATGGTGTTTTGATAGAACCATCCAGGCATTCGTCTGAATTAATTTAAGGAAACCAAAGAAAATCGAAAACTGGAAGGCTGATCTGGGGATTCGAACCTGTGTTCTCCCGAATGCCAGGCCCAAACCTTAACTACGTCCCACCAGGCTCAGTACCTTCAGATTGATCCTCTTTCCCATTAAACCCTGCCTTCATTCCTCTGGTAGATGATAAATGCTTTCACTGATTGTGTTGGTATTACATCCGACATTTATAATACAACTAGCTTCTAAGTCCGCCAAAAACGACGAATTGAACTCAATATTTTGGCAATTCATTTCTTCCTGGTTGCTTAACAAGATACAATTATTATGAAATAACACTCTTGACCTTATAAATGATTTAATACTGTGTATATTTCTTATCTTACTGGACAGAGAGTATCAGAAAACATCTACAAGTAATTAACACAAATAAATAAAAACTAATTATTAATTTAAATAAAATACATACCTTTATTTCAGTGTTCTGGTAATTCGTTTAAAACTGAAGAGATCTGTTACTAAATAACGCCCATAAACTTTATTTTGCGGTAACGTATCTGGCCGCTGTTAATCCGGCAACGAAAGCCAGGCGCTTGGCGTCATAGCGTGACAGACGTCCTGAACAAACTGTCATTTTATTAGTATTGATGATAAATACAGTCGTATCATATTACGTGCTGATTTTGAAGCCAGGTATCTTGTTTAATGAATTACGCCGTTCACCACCGTTTCCTCACAACGATCTATGACTTGCCTAACGCTGCGGTTCGTTCTGAGTCAACGGCTCTTTGCCACTGTACAGTTCGTCAAAAAGTGAGCGTAGAAAATATTTGCTCATTCTCGTCTTAACTGACTTTTCGTAAAAGAGTTATACTTTCCTAAGACACTTGGCTATTAAACATTTTATTCCATACGTCTCTTACTTTCCAAGTTTTTATTTTATTCCATGCTAAGTGAGGACTTGTAAGAAACGGATTCTACGTGTTTTTTAATCTAATCATTAAGGTTAATATGATTCTAGAATTATTTACTTATTTTAAAAGGAGTAACTTTACCTAACCAGTTGAACATTTGTATTTTTATTTTTTTTTTCCTTCATGATTCCAACGAATATCGGTGACTGGAAAAATTTAAGTCGCTATTTTTTGCGCGTTGGTATCTCAATGTATTGAAAATTATAACCGTTCAGATTGGATCAATCTCTTGATTTCGTTTATTACTGTTTGAAAACTCTTGCCTTGCTGGATATAACTGTTGCTAGTTTCTGTACAACTTGTTTGGGAAATTTATTGGTTTCGTTGCACAACTTCATTTCATTCGTAGAGAGACATTACGGACTTTATTACATACAGATTCCATTTTTTCTGAGTTTGTTTTTAGTAGTTTAGATCCAAGATCAGGAAATATACTAGAATTCAATTTAACGATTATTTCAGCTGACTGGATAGTCATGATTATTGCGTCACCCTTACGATTTCTTACTCTAGATTGCAACTGTACAATTTAATAAAGTAAATGAGGAATGCAAGGTTTTACGGCTAGACATGAGGTTATTCCTGATACGTCATGTTACTGAATAAATGGAATAGTTGAACGTGGATACAACAGAACACAGAAAATATTACAGAATCAATAAGAAAATGGAGATTGCTGTTTCTTTTGACATATCTACAAATATATAATAACACATAAAAAGAAATCAGTTATGTTTGGGAAAAAATCAACGTCAAGCTGGATTCCATAGGTCAAGAAAGATTTGGAAAGAAATAAGATAAGAGAGGAGAAAATTATGGAGAGATCTCTAGAAAGAAGGTATTAAGTATAGAAGGATTCTAATGCAGAAGTGGAAATCCTGTCCAAAGTGGTCTGAGGAGACAACGAAGAAACACAGTGAAATTGTGAAGGAATATTCAATTAAAAGTAAGAAAAAACAATAAAAGAGGATGAAGAACTGAAATTGGCACGAGGTCCTTGTAGGCCTAATCTGGAAGAAGTAGAAAATGACTGTGATAGAAATGCCCGATATTCCTTGTTTGACCTGTCGAAAACTGTATCGAACTGACGAACAGAATATGCTAGACTCTCAAAATATTGACATAGCTTTCATGGTGCCACATTGCAGGTAATACAGTAACCATCTTTATGATGTAGTACGGATCTTAATTTTTTTTTTTCTGTGTGCAGGAACTGCTTTCTATTTCCAGAAATTTATTTTATTTCTGAACAAAATTTTTAGAGTTTCATGTTGGCTCCTAATAACAACAGTGATTCAACGAACGTAGAAAGCAAACATTTTATAGATCCGTTACCTTCTATTAGGCAAGGAGTTTAGAAGAGAAAAGGTAGCGGCTTATTTTCTTATAGATATTTCCCAATATGTTTTACTTGCCTAGCTGCTTCGTCTCTCCCAACTGTTGACGTATTCACCAATGTCCTTACCTGAAAAACAACAACAAAAAAAAAAAAAGTTATTCTACCAAATTTTGACAGTTTTATGCACAAATTGAAGTAATTTCTGCATCACAACCCATTTTTGTGATCTTTTCCTCAGCGACACAGCCTACCGCAAAAAAATGGCTGCTAGATTTGATTATGGAAAACATCGCAGAATGCAATCAGTAACAGATATGATAAAAGAGCTGGAATGGGATTCATTGCAAGACAGGAGGAGAGTGAAGAGGGTCATGGGAGTGTACAAGGCGTATATTGGTGATGAGGCATGGAAAGATATTGGCGTAAGAATTAAAATTAATGCAAGGAAGGGAAAAGATGACCAAAAGCTGGCACTCGATTTCAGGCACAAAGGTGTAGGAAGATTCTCTTTTTTAGGTAAGGGTGTCAGGGATTGGTATCAGTTACCAAGAGAAATGATGAATAATTTACCGTAAACGTTGAAAGAATTTAAAATTGAAATTTTTAAAGGGCATATGTAGGTGGGTGCAGGAAAGGGAAATTGCCACTGCAGCGAGCTCTCCATCGCAATTTAATTAAATATTATTATTATAACACACCAGCGGAGTTCCCGGCGTTGCCCGGTATAGTTGGCGTAGATTTACCCGTACACTATTTTTATTCCCGCAATGAAAAACATTTGTACAAAGTTTCATGAAATTCGTGCTAAAATTTTTTCGGAATTAAAGCAAACCTAGTTTCACCCGTCCCCTACCAAGAAACGGGTGGGTTGATGTTTATTTGCACGAACACTATTTTCATTCGTGCGAAAAGATTCATGTATATCAAGCTTTGTTAATTTCGTTAAGAAATTGCATTACTACATTACTGCTAGATTATGTTAGAAACTCACATTTGATTCAATTGCGAAGTGAATGGATATACTTTTTGCTCCTTGCACCTTTCTAAATATTACTGGATACTTCATGTCTTTCAGGCATCCTGGTTAATAGTTCGCCGTTGTTTTTTGTACAATAACTGATTTAAAGAGAAACAAAGACTGAGTAACCGATTAACATTACAGGGACTTACATACGCCATCCATCTGTCTGTCATCGTTCGGTTAGTTTTAAAAATTTCATGACAAAATATATTATTTATACCCAAAAAATTATTCTACGTCCTCTCTAAAGACACACTATTTCAACACCAGATTTTATGAACATCGCTTTATCCGTCTAGTCGTGAAAAATCTAAAAGACAGAGTTACTTTCGCGGTTATTATGTTAGTGTTCATTTTTTAAAATGAAGGGACATAGAGATACTAAAGAGAGACAGAAACTATATCTGCACATCTTTATATATAAAGATGAATGTTTGTTTGTTTGTTTGTTTGTTTGTTTGTTTGTTCTTCATACAAATCCACAGTTTTAATCAGAACTCGATGAAACTTTGAACACTTATCCTTTGAAACAAGGAGAAAAATACTGTCTACATTTGGTTCAAAAATTATCTGTATAAATAACACATGTTGTGTCATAACTTCGAAATACGGCGATAGACAGACACGTTGGATATGATCGTCTTCGTACCGTGTTTCCGTATAGTGGACTGGCAGCTTAGTGGTTAAAGCGCTTGCTTACGAACGTTGTGGTCTCCGGTTCAAATCTCCGTGGAGGCTAAGATTATTAAAAATTGTTTTTCATCGTAAAAGTCAGGCCTGGGCCGTAGGATATTCGGATTGAATGTTAAACTGTAGATATTAGAAAGTTAGGGGTGCAATGCGAAAATCGTAGGTAGTCTTGCAATGTTGTTGGTGTACACTTTTTTTACGTTATAATGATCCCTCAGGTGTTGTTCGCAGTCAGTGTGTGAGTGTGAACCACACTAATATTATTATAAATACGGAGATAAGTCTCTGTCTTTTTGTTACGTTTTAACGACTAAATGGCTATATCGTTGTGATGAAATTTTATAAGGAAATCTGTTTGAAGGGCACAGGATATTTTTTCCAGTATGATTAACAGTTGTAGTCACGAAATTTTGAGACCTTATCGAATTGTGATAGAAATATGTTGGAAATTGATTCTCTTCAAGAGACGGGTTCGACGGTACAATGATATAGTGATAGCTTTCCCGTCATATTATTCCTACTCGATATTGTTTGGGACCAATCCTTCGTTAGCAACTTTCTATATTTAATTCTGGCAAAAAAAAAAAAAAAAAAAAAAAAAAAAAAAAAAAAAAAATTCTTAATCCACGCGTACGAAGTCGTGGGTACGGGCTAGTATGAGATAAATTTTTATCTTAGATGTATCCTGCCACGTGCTGAGTGAGTACATTTACCACGCTCTATTCTTTTGTCATTCTGCATCACTGGAGCCTCCATTGTTGGGTTTGTGTTCTCGGAGACCACCTCCCACGCACACGTCACAAGTGGTTTTTACCTCCCTTTCCCCACTCGTGGGCCGTCATTTAGCGCGACGATCGTTTCAACATTTTACCCAAAGTGTTATTTAGTGGCGGGGCTAAGGGGTCTCGTAAGAGAGCCCGCATTCCGCGCTGGCACCCTCAACAACTTAAAATATAATTCACCGCGAATAAGCCGGCTTACCGCTTCTGCCTGACTTTGTAACTCCGCTGTTGAAAAAACAGGCGGAGGTGAGAGATAAGTTATTGGCCGCTAATCCCAGATGCGGGCAGTAAATATGGCTACATATTGCTCCTTCTCCACAGACGCGTCGTAATCCTATCGTCAGACGGAATCTCGCCGCCCAGTTTTATTGCATAATTTTAGGGCCGTGCGTAAGTCGATGCGAAAATGTGCCGGTCCCTTAAGCGGGGGACCGCACTTTTTACGTTACCGCGGCCGTTGGCTTAATTGGATCAGAGGGCAAAGCGATGATATGTTACGTCCTTATTTCAGTTGCTTTTCAGTAACTGCAGCCGTATACGAGGTCTCGGGTACGATACCCAGCAATGTGGAACTGAAAAAGGCAACTTTAAACCTAGCGTAATGGCAGAATGGTAACAGACTGTCCTCGAATTCCGGAGAAAGCAGGTTCAAATTCCGTAGTGGTTTTTAACCCGTTTTACCACAATCTCCTTTCTTCTCTTCCTTAAGTTCTATGAAAGAATTATTTTTTTTTACTACTTCTACTTCTGGCTTTACGCCTCGTCGACGTCGAGGTCATTTGAGGTGGGATGGGACTAGGGACAAGGAACGGGAAGGAATTCATCCATGGCCTTTTGAAGGAAGCAACACGGCATTCGCCTGGAGTGATTTGGGGGAACCGTGGAAAACCCAAATCAGGATGCCCGGACGGGGATTCGAACCGTCGTCCTCCCGAATGCGAGGCCAGAACGTTGACCGCTCAACCACCAAGCTCGGTCTCTTAGCATACCTATCCATTGCACATTTTTACTTTCTTAACTGAGCACTTGATGCGTCATATTGACGGTAATTATGACGTCAACGTAGGCTTTTATTTTTTTTTTTTGTATATTTATTCTCTTATACCTGAAAATGGTATACTTATCCTTTAAACTGCTTAATTAATTCTATTTTTCTTCTTGAATATAAGTAATTACTCCATGAATCATTTTCAGACCCATTTTTGATAACAACACTGATATACTGAACGTATTTCTGAAACATTTGTACAAGTTTAACAAAACATAATGCTTTTAATCCATACGAACTGGGCCGTACGTTGCTCTATCGAGACGAATAATTCACCGAGCATGGTGGTGTAACGGTTAGCGTTATCGCTTCGCATTCGGGAGGACGCCGGTTCGAATCCCCGTCCGGGAATCCAGATTTGGGTTTTCCATCGTTTCCCAAATCACTCCAAGCAAATGTCGGGATGCTTCCTTCAAAAGGCCATGGCCCAATTCCTTCCCATTCCTTGCCCCTCATCCTTTCCCGTCTCTAAAGACCTCGTTGTTAAGAGACGTAAAGCAGTTAAAAAAAAAATATTCAACTTGTAAGACGGACAATTTCTATAATCTTTTTTGTTCTCTCGCTGTCATTTAATTACTCTTTGCTAATACCTAGGATCGTCCTCGGAAGTTAGGTACAATTCCTTCAATATAATACTTTATTAATTTTGTTGGTAGTTTCTTTTCATTAAAGGTGCATTTACGAGGTATGTCCCTTATATCTTCCGGGACTCCTGATTTCAATTTTCCAGTTTCTCGGAATCACAACAAACGAATGTCGAGAATCGAGATGGTTCATTCAAAAGGACGTCGCCTATTTTCTCCCTTCCCGACATCCATCCTCTACCATCTCTAATGACCTCGACGTCGACGAACCGTAATATTGTAAAGGAAAAAAAATATATATATTTAAAAACTGCTTACTTACGTCCAATGCAACCAAAAAAAAAAAGGGTTTAATTATTTTATAAAATTATTCTTTATTTAATTTGAGTAGTTTTTAACAGCATCATACGAATGACGGCATACGCCACTCAATAATTATATTAATTAAACAATTCTTAAGATTATTTCATTAGAATGAATAATAACGCGCGTAGAATATGAGTGCTCAAAAATTACAGCGTGCTAAAGAGAGGACTGGATCCTAATTACTAAAAGTATGGCTTCCAAATTCTAAATCTAAATAAGCGAATAAGGAATTTCTTTAAAAATATCTTAATTTCAATACCTCGAACAAGATTATTTTAGTTATGAAGTGAACTACACTTAACGGTTCC
>CM061918.1:94686171-94825541 GCA_031002005.1 Vandiemenella viatica
CCGACATTCACCTGCTGAGATTTGGGGATGCCCAGAGGGGATTCGAACCCACGTCCTCCAGAATTCGAGGCCAGAGCGATAACCACTCACCAACTACGCTCGGTTTTATTTATCGTCGTTATTAATAAATTACAAAGGAGCTCTACACTTAGCAGGGATTTAACGATACAATTTGCAACTTCATAACAGACGGGAAAAGCTGACGGTGAGGATGTATCTATTGTAGTAACATGGAAATGATCTAAAGATAATTGATATCATATTGTATTTAAGGGATGGTCCCAATTGCCGAGGAATAATGATAGGGAGAACGACGAGCAGCCAGGAATATATATAAAATGTGAATAATATGAAAAACAATCAATGGAGAAGAATCAAAAGTTAAGTCATTAATAAACTCAATTGATAGATGTTTTTTAGTGAAATAAAACAAGTTTGAAGTATTGTATTTTGGTTGAGATCTAGAATTGCCTTAAAGTGTTGTGATGAAAAATATATTAATCTCGAGATGAGAGATGTAAATTGAACGTGGTGGGTGAGTGGTACGGTCTAGCCTCGCATTCGGGAGGGCGCTGGTTCGAATCCCTGTCCGGGCATCCAGATTTAGATTTTCTATGTTTTCCCCAAATCACTGAAGGAGAATGTCGGGATGCTTCTTTCAAAATGTTCATGGCTGAATTCATTCCCGTTCCTTGACCACAATCCTCTCCCGCTTCTAATGTTTCGACGTCAACGAGGCGTAAATCAATATGCAAAAATAAATAAATAAATAAATAAAATATAAATAAATATAAATAAAATTGAGAGAGAAGTAAGCTTCATCAGTTAATAAGGTGTTTAAAGTGATTCAAAGCATAACTCACTGTTATCTGAGTAAAGGAGGTCAACCTGTTAACGAAAGGTCCTTACAGGAGAGAGAAAAATGCAAATAGTATAAAATGGTTCTGAATTAGTCGTTTTTGAAAGCTAAAAAGCAAGCAATATGTAATCGCTGACGAGATGGCAAAGATTATGAAACAAGATAATGAAATTTAATTATAATTTTGGTGTGCATGATGGAAATGTAGATGTTCTCAAGTAGCATGAAAGGGTAGAATCTTATAACGTAGAACTGAATTTCGTGAGTTTTTATTTTACATTCTTTCAATATTTCAGACGATTTGTCCTGCACGTCCCCCTTTTTTATTACCTGAATGTCTTCTTGTAAACGAAAATTTTCAAACTACAGGGCGTTCGCCGGGAAACGCAACCCACTGTTAGCGCTACAAGGAAGAAACTGCTCCCGGCGAGCGAGCGCTCAGTTTCCGGCATTGTTCGACCGTCGGCCGCGGACTATTTCATAATAATTACGCTTCATAAACTTCATAAACTTGTGTGCTAAGCATTTAAATGTGACGTAATTCATTAGCTTACCTTATAAAAGATGCTGGAAGTGTTGACCCTCTTGTGTAATGCACATTTCACATCTTCTGAACATATTTCGAGACACACGCTGCCCTAACTGACTTAATGATTTTTTGGGTGACTGTTCTAGTCGAAAAGCGATATCGTCAATTTTCTCCTCTGTGAGAATACGGTTGACCGACAGTCTCTTTTTGTTAAAAAATGAACCCGTTTCTCTTACTTTTTTAACCAGACGCAGAATTGTTGATTTAGCTGGCAGTAAAGCGCCAGGAAATTCGCGACGAAATTTACTGCGACACTTTTTAAACGACTTCTTCTTCACATATGTATCGTAGAGAAATATTCTTTGTTGCAAACTGTAACGTACCATAATTTTACTCACACTCAAACACGGTACAGATTAATAAGAGTATGAAGCCCCAAACCAGCCAAACCGCAAAGAAACGTTTATTCACAACACTGATTAATAAGAGACTGAAGTCACAAACTATCTACAATGCAAAGAAACCGTTCTTAACAATGTAAGGGTCACTGCACTGCACTGTTGGGGCAGCGGAGGTGTTAAACAGTGCGGTGATTCACGGTGCCGTGTGGCGGAAACTGCTGGCACGACTGACCGAGCAAGTTGCCGACGGCAACAGACTGGGAGGGTAGCGTTTTCCGGCGAACGCCCTGTACTTTATGCCGGAAATATCAATGAAGATTTAGAAACAGCATGTGGAAAGAGGACCATGATAATAAATAACGTGTTGATTTCAGACATACGGAGGTACGAAATTTTTCATTTCTATGTTTGGAACTGGAATAACTTTAAAGGCAAAAGTATGTATGAATAATAAGTAGGTGGTATTGGAATTGTCATCGTAGCATTAACTTCATCGAAATTAGTAATAATTACCATAAAAAAAAATCTTCTCGGGCTTCGAGTCACACTCGTGAGACGTTTCAAAGGCGTCTGTCTTAGCCCTCATTCTCAACCATAGATGTCACTGAATGAACAAAGAATCAGAACTTCTTTACGAGGCTGGAAGACCAAGAAGATTTTATTTATTTTTCAATACCGTGAAACACTTTGATCTTGTCAATTTCGATATTTGAAAACTTTTCTGTTATTTTGATTGATTTTAGTCTGTAACCATCTTTAGTGAGCCTTGCTCCTAGAATTTTTATAATGATTTTTCTCTCTCCTTTTCTTATTTCTTCAAGGTCACGTTTTCTGTAAAATGTTAACATTTAACTTGCATAGAGGACTGTTGGTTTTATGACTGTGTTGTAGTGCCGAATTTTGGTCTGTTATGACATGGATTATTTGTTGTAGAGATTTTCCACTAATCCTATCGCTTTTTTTACTTTTTGTAGGCGATTTTGCTGCGAGATTTTTTCAAGGCCTGTAGGTTCGATGAATTCTCTGAGGTATTTAAAGTATGGGACCCTGTTGATTTTACCATATTTTGTTCTCAAACTTGCTATTTATGTCTTTGAACATATGAATTCAGTTTTCTCGAATGAGATTTGCAACCCTACTTTTTCTGCACATTCTTTGATTGTCTCAAGCTGTTTGATGGCAGTCTCTTCATCCTTTGCTAGTATCGCCAAATCATCCGCAAAGGCGAGGAATGGTATACAGAGGTTTTTTTTTGGAAAAGCCATGTGGAATTGGTTGCCAATACTTATATTTCTTGAGTCCTTTCTCCCATTCTTCCATAACCTTTTCTAGAGGAGAGAGCCCGTCGCCTTGTCTCACACCTTTCTGAATGTCAAAGGGTTCTGAAATTTCTCCCATGAATTTTACTTTAGATTTATTATTGTTTATTACTTCAGATTATTTTCCCAAGTGTTAATTTATAGTTTTTATCACCTCTCCCAGTTCATCTACTATTCCTAATTTTTCTACAAATATCCATCTTGGCATCATCGCGAAAATATACCTTAGGTTCCCTCTGCTCCTTTCACCAACCTCCTGTTTTCTATTGATACGTAACTAGATACTTTATCTATCAGTTACTGATTGTGTTACCCAGTAGTTTCCACACACACACACACAAAAAAAACAAAAAACAAAAAAACAAAACCTGGCTTCCTTCGCAACCCTCCGAATCTTTTTTGACATGAAAAATGCAGATTACTTACTGCCTCATCATACCCAGCAGTGGTCTGATTACTATATAAAGAAACCTTCATTTCTGCTACTATATGCATTTAATATTGGAACTTTGTTCGTTTCTCATATGCAGCATGGAACAATCTTTAATTCAGGTAATATTACAGGTACTGTGAATGTTTACGATTCGTGTGTGATCTGCCACATTATCTGTTGCAAAAACAACTTGTGGTACGGGAATATATATTTCTACTTTGTACAATCCGAGACAAAGTTAGAGGTTCTGCTTAGTACCAATGAATAATCTTGCGACTCAAACTTCAGAATCTAGTCTCGGCTACCCTTTTACCCCGAGTCGAGGGCAAATCGGTTGGTGCCCTCGAAGCTGGAAACGTAATTGGCGAGCCTGATAGCTGTCGCTTATCAGCCGGTCGTAAAAGAGAGACGCGCCAAACGTCTATAAAAAAAAGAGCGATGGAACGACATGCGGATCACTAACCAATGAGAACGAAGGAGATAAAACAACGGTCTGGGAGACTATGTACCTGCCAACACGGCTCAGCAAGCGTAACTTAAAAAAAAAACACTACATAACACTATCCATAGAGAGGTATGTTATTTCGGAATAGTGCCATAAATGGCAGCTTGCACTTATCTGCAAAAAGTGCAAGGCAAACGGAATAAGTAACAAAATGAATCCTTTTTTTTCACGAGTACAAGTAAACAACTCAGTTGTTGGCACTGTTGACTGTGTGAAGTATTTGGGCGTAACAGTACAAAGCAACATGTAGTGGGACCAGAATATAACTTCCTTCGTAGGTAAAGCTAATTCTAGATTACGGTTCATAGGTCGTATTTTGAAAAATTGTAATGCTGATTCAAAGGAAATAGCGTACAAAACTCTAGTGCGTCTATATTTTGATTACTGCTGTAGAGGGGAGCAGCTCGATTCGTGACTGCTTGCTACAGCACTTACGAAAGCGTCTCAGAATTGATACATACACTGAAGAGGCAAAGAAACTGGTATACCTGCCTAATATCGTGTAGGGCCTCTGCGAGCACGCAGAAGTGCTGCAACACGACGTGGCAAGGATTCGACTAATGTCTGAAGTAGTGCTGGAGGGAATTGACACCATGCATTCTGCAGGGCTGTCCACAAATCCGTAAGAGTACGAGGGGGTGGAGATCTCTTCTGCAAGGCATCCCAGATATGCTCAATAATTTTCATGGCTGGGGAGTTTTGTGGCCAGCGGAGGTGTTTAAACTCATAAGAGGGTTCCTGGAGCCACTCTGTAGAAATTCTGGACGTTTGGGGCGTCGCATTGTTCTGCTGGAATTCCCCTAATACGTCGGAATGCACAATGGACACGAATGTATGCAGGTGATCAGCCAGGATGCGTACGTATGTGTCACCTGTCAGAGTCGTATCTAGACCTATCAGGGATCTCATGTCACTCAAACTGCACACGCCCCACACCATTACAGAGCCCCCACTAGCCTGAACAGTCCCCTGCTGACATGCAGGATCCATCAATTCATGAGGTTGTCTCCATACCCGTAAACGTCCATCCGTTCGATACAATTGGAAACGAGACTCGTCAGACCAGGCAACATGTTTCCAATCATCAACAGTCGGGGTTGATGGGCCCAGACGAGGCGTAAAGTTTTGTGCCGTGCACTCAGCAAGGGTACACGAGTGGGCCTTCGACTCCGAAAGCCCATATCAATGTTTCGTTGAATGGTTCGCACGATGACACTTGTTGATGGCCCAACATTGAAATCCGTAGCAATTTGCGGAAGGGTTGCATTTCTGTCACGTTGAACGATTCTCTTCCGTCGTCATTGGTCCCGTTCTTGCAGGATCTTTTTCCGGCCGCAACGATGTCGGAGATTCGATGTTTTACCGGATTCCCGATATTCACGGTGCACTCGTGAAATGGTCGTACTGAAAAATTCCCACCTCATCGCTACCTCGGAGATGCTGTGTCCCATCTCTCGTGCGACGGCTATAACTCCACGTTAGAACTCGCTTAAATCGTGATAACCTGCCATTGCAGCAGCAGTAATCGATCTAACGCCTGTTGTCTTATTTGGCGTTGCCGACCGCAGCGCCGTGCTTTGAGTGTTTACATATCTCTGTGTTTGATTACACATGCCCCATTTTTTAGGTTCTTCAGTGTAGGTTGGGCTAGGATTGTTTGGCAGACAAATGACGTCGTTTTCGTTTGAATTTATTGGAGATTATGCGAAATTATATGATTTACGAGTGTTATGGAATACCTCTTCCACCAACCTATTTAAATCGCAGAGGGACAAGATTAGAGAAATAAGATGGCGTCTGATGTTTTTATGTATTCTTTCCTCCGCCTATTCGGGATTAGAATGCACAGAATCAGGATTCGCGCTTTGCCCTCTCTGGCACCCATAATAATGAGATATGCATACTAGATTACCGATAAGAAATTTACTGCGGTCCACGTTCGTCTATAGGAGTTTTAAGAGGTACACGAAAAATACGTGGAAATATGCCATTGCCTGACAAAGTCAGATACAATTAGCCTGAAACAATGGCAGCTGTAAATAACATCCACTGGAGATAAAGTTTTCGAAGTCTCTAGGAGACTCAACAATTTGTTTGACACCTGACGAAGACCAAAGATATCCGTCGAAACGTCTGTAGAAGACTGATAGGGCACCGAGCTTGGTGTGTGAGCGATTACGCTCTAGCCTCACTATGTGGAGGATGCAGATTCAAATCCCCGTGCAGGCATTCGTATTTCGACTTTCTATGAGTTCCAAAAATCACTTCAGGGTTTATGCCAGGTTGGCTCCTTCAAAAGACCGTTACCGCATTGCTTCACGTTCCTAGTCTTAATGAAGTCAAACCTCGACTAAGCGTTAAGACATAAGAAGAAGACTAAAAAGCAATAAAACTGCGTATCACTTTGGTTATGGACCCCAAAAACCAGTAACAGCTAAAACTTTAGCATCCCTATGCTTTTTGCGTCTGCAGTTTCGCACTAACATTTCCAACACTTGTGTAAAAACATTATTTCACGGAGTTAACCGCTGTTAGCGAAAACATTTCTCTGCTCCCTACTCAATACTTAGTCATAATTATATCTGGTTTTACCTTTTTACTCCCCGTCTGTGGATGCTCCCAGCTATCGACTAATTTATAGGCGGCAACACAAATTGCTTAATCCCTACTCGGTGATTACGACTTATTACTTTAATTGGCTTCTGGGAGGACTGGGAACGCAGTATCGGTAATTTTAGTACCTCAGCTGGTCAGCAATTATATTAATAATGGTGTCTGCCATACGGGTAGCTTAGCTGTGTGTACGTCTTGTTTGGACTTCATTCCGAAGGCAACAAGAAGATAATTCAGACCACGGCATCTGAAAAGAAGTGTGTTCTGTCAAATGTTGGTGTTGTTGTTCTCAACGTCCTGAATTATGATCCGGCCTCTTTACCTGCTCTGAAGATTCTTAAGTAGCTAAATAATAGCAAGCTATGAAAAAAACACATAACCTGCAATTGTTATCCCGTGGCGGGCCTAGTATGAAGCCGACGATACTGACAATTAAGCGTCTAACTTATTTACCGGACCTGGTATTTGACTACTAGGACCGTCTCTATATGTAGGAGTGCGCCTCGTAATTTTCCGCAGAATCCTCTTGACTGTATACTTTACCTGATGTATACAACTAGGTTAATAGCTGAAACGTTGTACATATCAGAATTTATCTACGTGAACAACTTACCCAATTCTAAAGAAGTGTTTTATTCATCATAGAGTTATTCTGAGTCGCAACTCTTTTCCTTCACTATCTCTTTGTTAGAAAAATTTAAATTGTTATGCAAGTGCGATTAATTTTCAGTCATTTTCTTTGTAACTGAAGTTTTATTCCCTATCTGGCATCTTCTTCAGGGCCTATTCTGCTTGTTGAAAAAGCTGCAAATGATAACCTTATACTATTCATTGTTTTTAACGATTCCAAACTATAAAAGGCGTAAAAGGTGTAACATCAGGGCTTTGAAAGTAATTCCAGCCAGCAGAAGAAGTCTTGAGGAAGATCCCAGGTGGTGTTTGAAACGTCTCAAACAAATAAACAGAATGACAGAGCGGGTAAAATCAGTAAATTAATTACACCTGCATAACATGACAGATCTGAAAGGTATAAAATCTTATATTTTATATCTAATGTTTCTCAGTCAACCTGGAGCTACGGACATTAAAAATCAAGTAAGAAATGAATCTGTTCTAGAAGCGATAGGGGAGGATTATGGAGAACTCAGAAAAGTCAGTACATTTGATATCAAATATTTATTACTAGTCTTGCAAACAATATTAACGCTGGCTGATATGAGATAATACCAAATTAAACTGCAGCAGACATTGCATATAACACGTTCACTTCTGCCTGAATAGAAAAAAACTGAATACCATTCTCACGATCTGGCAGAAACTCCTTCTTTCCGATAAGGACAAATTTTCTGATGCTGTCGAGGGTTTTACTGCTCAGATAATGGCAGAACGATTTAGCTACTGAGCGAAGTAACAGGGGTTGGAAGTTGGTTATCAAGTAAATTTTTTTACTATGTTGTAATGGATTTGACCCCTCCATCTTGGCAAGTGAAGGGGACTGGAAGGTATAAGTGCGCGGTTTGCACTGAGGGTGAGTTTGTGGGGGAGGGTTGGTAACAGCAATAAATTCGAATTTAATGACCTGTTCAGTCAGAATGAGTCCGTGCAGAAAATGTGGTTCCGCACAATTAATCTGAAAAGTTATGAATTTAATTAAAACGGCACTTAAAAGGTGTCACTCTACGTATCTGGATGGAAGTTTTTAATTTTTTTCTTTTCTTTTTTTATGGTGATGCGTTGGTAAAATTTGGTGCGTAGAAGAGTGGAGGAGAAATGCTGACCATATTACCTCCACCATAGTGCTGAGGTAGAGGAAGGATATGTAGAGCTCTATCCCCACCGACCTTACGGTTCTTTGCTTTTATGCTACTCGTCACATGTGTTAATATGAAAATCACATCAAAGAGATGTTGTGCAGAATAAACTTCGAAAAATATACAGAGTGATGAAAATTTATTTTGTAACACGATATAAAATATGGCAAACTCCGAAGTTGGCAGCAGTGTCTGTTAGGCGAGATGAAGTGCTAACACTTTTCATTCACTCGGCATCATATTAATTATTTGATAGGTGAATGAAAGTATCTCCTCGCCCTCCCCCTTGATCGGGCCATTTAAGGACGACGTGCCACCGGCCCCTCTTGTACACAGATGGACAGTGTGAATCATGAGAATAGAGGGTATTCAGCTCATTATTATTGAATTTGTTGCTAAATAAAATGATTGGTAATTGTAAACAGTTTGGAGACAGTTAACAGAATGTGACTGGTATTGTTTAATGTTCGTGCATTGGATTGGGGTAGGAGGTGGATTCAAAACCACATACGACTATCCAGATTTCGGTTTTTAACAGTTTCCACAATCGCTTCACGCGGAATGGTGTTTGTTTAAAAAATTTGGCTAACTTTGTTTAGGTTCTTTCCTTAAATTATTCTCTCGCTCTAACGTCTTTGACGACGCCAAGACCAGGGTTTACTTGGAACAAATAAAAGATTGTGTGTGAATAAATATTACCAAATATAATCGTATTTAAATAATTTAAAGCTTTCAGATATAGTTAAGAACATGTGGAAAAGCAATCTCTACGTCTGAATGAATAGGAAAAAGCTCTTTTTTTTTTTTTTTTTTTACTTAGGAATATATAATTATCAAAAAGTTGACTCCACTTATTAGTTGGGGCACAGAAAACAACAGTACCTGGAACAACAAAGATACCGTTGATCCCTTGCGTTCTATGTCTCGTTTATGATTTTGTTTCTGGGATCTCAGGAACGATAAGGCTGCAAAGTTCTCTTAAAAATTTCAGTCTCTTTGTGCAGTTCTCATTCCTCAACTGCAGGTGATTTCTTATGTGTTTTTTTTGTATTTACGAAGCTCATTTTTTTTAATAGATAGAATATTAGCTGTAAGCTATCAGTAAGAGCGAAGAAATATTGTAGTTAAATGCCTCATCGTGCACACCGGAATTATTATACATCAAGAAGCCTCCCACTTATCCAACTTTTCATTCTTCAAATATGCCTATTAGTCAGTTTGATGTATGCAGAATACACTGATTCCGTCATTTAAAAAAAAAAAAAAAAAAAAAAAAAAAAAAAAAAAAAAAAAAAAAAAAAAAAAAAACACCTGTTTCCTGACTGGTTAAATAAATCTTTTTATTTTGTAGCTCGTATTTGACTTTGGATTACGACAATAATTGGCGAACGATAGTTATCTCTCTACTGACCAAAAAGGAGTTGTTTTGGAAACAATATACTACGCATTAAATACCTCGCATCATATTTTGTACTATTTACCGTTTATTGCAAATACTGTTTGAATCATTCACAATGCTTTTTCTTTATGCACTAAATTAAAACATTCTCCAGTCCTCAGTCTCAATTCACTGTCTTCATGCTACAACAATACGAAATAATATTACTTGCTAATGTCAATTATATCCATCATGTTACAATCTAGCTTAAGGGCTAGCCAATTTCATTATTTAAAATCTTATGCTGTAGCCGTCTATCTCGGTTATTAACGCATTACTCTACAAACATTGTTTCATGTACGAAAAGAACTTGTTTTGAAGAAGATGAGTGAGAAGATTGTAGAAGAGTCTTACAGAGAGTAGAGACAGCATGGTAGGACACATTTTAAACATGCGGAATTGGTTAATTTTTTATTGGAGGCAACTGTTGAAAGAAAGAACTGTAGACGTAGACAAAAATATAAAATATATAAAGCAGAAAATTGAAGACGTAGGTTTTTAGAAATATTAACAGACGAAGAGGTGAGCCAAGATAGGGATAAAGGATTGCATCAAACCGGTAGATAGACACTGATGACAGAAGGAAAAAAAACAAACAAACATTGTTTCATATTTAAGTTCTATAGTTACGTGCCTCAGGAAAACACCACGCATTGTCACACACTGCACAAGGGGCGAAGCATGCATTGATAACTGTAACTTTTTATATTTTTCTTAGGTTTGAACCATTCACGGTTCCATTTGGTAGGCCAGCGCGCTGCTGTCTGATATCTGCCGGGTTTTTCCTATTCGCGTCACGTGCCCGTAGGAGCGATATCTTTCCTCCGAGATATGTTCGTCCGTTTTACGCGCGGCAGTTGGCAGCCCTGCCGTATTCCCGACACGCCTAACGAACCGGCGACCGTTCCCGCTGTAGCTTGGCCCATCTCCCTCGGACATCTCCAGGGCTTGCTTTTTACTACCTTATATCCCACGGGCTCACAGCTCGAATACCTAACTACATTGGGAGTCAGGGTGACACGTGCCAAAAAAATCCCTAACATTATTTTTTCCCACTAGGGCTTTACATTCCATACGACTGGATAGAAAGCTTTGCATAACTTCTCTGCAAATAACTTTTCCCTAAACCTCAGGAAATAACCCATAATTGCCATTGATTTCTACTGTGTCTACCTTAGGCAAATACGCAGATGAGTTAAAGCTGTTTGATTTGACGAGTAGAAGCAGCTGCTTTCTGCAATATTCAGTTGCCTGATTCACCTCCTGTTTACAAAACGTACTACTTACCTGCTCTGTGACATCGTATTTCAGACGAGTATTTCATAAAATGGTCAGCATCGACATATACAGGGTGGTTCCGTGATGATGTTACAAACATTCAGAGATGACGGAGAAGGGTTTGAGGTTAGGGATCCTGGTCCAGAAACGATCGAGTTGAAAGTAATAAAATCTACTCAAGTTCTGCCTTAGCCTCGTGCAGAGGTTGAACTAAAGGCCCCAACTTCTGAACCCTTATCATGACGGTCAGAATTCTCGATGAATCTTCCACATCTCAGCAAGAAGAATTCAAGTGGAATCAGATCACGTGATCACTGAACCAGGACCCCCTCTGCCTACTCACTTTTCAGGGAACGTCTGATCCAAGAGTTCGGTAACCCCCAGTTCAAAGCGAGGTAGAGCTCCATCAAGTTGGAACCACATCCATTGACGAATAGCACGCAGGATTTGATCCAGGACCGTAGGCAGTATGTCTCTGATAAACACTATATTACACTGTCAGAGGTATCAGAACGATTTACAGATAGAAAAACCAAATCTGTACAACTAGCTATGTAGCTGCCCACGTAATCATTTTAATAGGAAATTTGTGCCTTTTTCTGCCTATCCTGTTTGAATTTGCAGTGGAAATGGAAAGAATAAGGTAATTATTATTTTTTGTTTTATCAAGATCTTAATGATATATCGACTGTCAGTGGTTTCATGTTTTTGTTCTAGTTTTACACACTATATTAATATTATATAAATTAGATTGCTCTCATGACTTTATCACCAAAGAAAATAAATTACTTTCGATTCCTTCGTATTGGACACAAAAATACGTGTCACATGAAAATTACGAGCATGTGAAATCAGAAAATACATGACAATACAAATTCTGCCATGTCTACAATAAGTTATGAATCTCCAAAAAGTAATTTTACTTGTTTGAAAATTTTATTTCTATTACTCTCTGAATTTATACGTTAAAGGTTTTGTACAAATGTGTTTGTTATCAGCCTACGTACTGAAAATATTCAATTTTATGAATAATAGTAACGCCAATGCAATTGAAATTGTTGTTTTATTTTCCGAACGCGTTTCGCTTCATTTGCGAAGCATCTTCAGCCGTTCTATCTATGGGTATTTATACATATAATTACATTTGTAAATTACAATTAATACAATTATAATATAATTACATTTAATTACAATTGTAAATTACAAATGTAATTATATGTATAAATACCCACTGACAGAACCGCTGAAGATGCTTCGCAAATGAAGCGAAACGCGTTCGGAAATAAAACAACAATTTCAGTTGCATTGGCGTTACAATTATTCATAAAATTGATCCTATCGCAATTGAGGAAATGGCCCACAATATGCAGATGTTGAAATTATTCAGTTTACGACAGAATTTGTTTTTCTCAAATCTTCTCATCTACATCAATGTCTTCTTGGGACATTTAATTTTAAATTCCAACTAATTCAAATTTCACAGCTTCCTATATCGTTTGCGTATATGCTGACTTTAATGATGTACAGATTCATACTTACCTAACAAGTCTTGGGGGTGAATGGTGACATTTGAGAGTAGCATTCCGCAGGATATGGGCTCAAATTTCCATCCGGCGATCCATATTTCCATTTTCCATGGTTTCAGAAATCATTCCAGGTGACTGCAGTATGGTTCGATGCCGTTCCTTGTTCATCATCGTCACCGGGCTCTAATGACGCAGATATCTACGAGCCTAAAAGCCCGACGAAAAAAAATGGAAATTATATTCTTACCTCATTTTATGAGACCCAAAATATTTTAGTACCGGTAACAATACCAGTCAAAACGACTGTTCAACATCATGACAAATTCATTTTTTTAATTTTTAAAATTTTATTGTTATTGTTGCTATCGAATCGCCTGTAGATAATAAAAACCGCAGAAGATAATTTGAATGGCTTTGTCGGTCGATTCATGCTCGATGCAATAAACGAAGAAAAATACAATGCTATGCTTGAGCTGGCACTTTACTTCATGTCACCATGATGTTTGAACGGGAGGTAAATGTGTTCACTAACACAACGCATAACAGTTAAGTGTGTAGAATATGAAGGTGTTAGAACAACGGAAATTTTACGTAGAACAAGTGAATTTATCTGTTGTGCCACTTTGGAAGCCTCAGATGTGTAAGTGGCTGACGTATTTTGTGTGAAGATAGGACAGTAGCTTCCGACCTAACACATTTGTATCGCCACAGAACGAGTACCTCGCCGTAGACTATCTGTCCGTAAAATTAGTGTGGCAAAAAGTTATGGAAATGTGAAAATAATCTGTACTATTATAAATCTGTAAGTGCGCTGCGTATGTAACTCCCTTTTTCCTTGCATCTCGTACAAAAAAACTACAGTTTGAATAGGATTTTCACAGTTTGAGAGCTTATGGCCTATTTTAAGAGCTGCGGTATATCACACGACTCTACGTGTACGGGGAATGGAGCATACAACAATAATTCGTTCGTACAGAGAACAGATAGGTGTCAAAGATAACACTGCGTTACAGATAAACACTCCTTTCCGATATACTAACCAGAGATCACGCTACAACAAAGATAAAAATTCCATTGTTTGGATTCTGTTAACATTGTTTTTTAGTTTTATCTGATTTTTTTGACAGAGCTATTTTAGGTTATTTATTTCTTCAGTTTTCTGAAATATAATACGCTAGTATACATGGAAAACGTTTGTTAAAAAACTACATCAAAGATTAACTCTCCTAAAAAAGTAACGAAATTGTGGAATACTGATTTTCAAACATTTATACTTTCCTACGAGAAGAAAAACAAAAGGCGGATCCATCATTATGCACACCAAGATCCGTGCGGGTCAAGAAGCGGGTAAATGTTTGTCTAGTCGCCGTCCACATATACACAAATAGTCCAAAGTGCGTGTCTAGAACGTAGATCGCAAATCGGAAGGCTCAAAGAACTAGAATTCCTCAGTATCATTCCGTACATCATAATGAGACTTCATTCAAGATTCACATTCTTTGATCTGATGAACGTTGGTTACACCACTGTACCACACCTCCTTCCAGTTGTTTCTATAACTGAATTTCAGAACTACTGGTAATGTTTGCTGACGTGAGAGGACGCAAGTTCAAAGTCTGCACTGCCGTTCAGATTTCGGTTTTCCTCAATTCCTTCAAAAGACGTTGGATGAATTCCTTCCCGTGTCTTGTCCCTCCTTCCTTTTCTGCCTCTAATGGCTTTGATATTGACGAGACATGAAGACGGAATTTAAAATGGATCCCGGTGGAAGGTAAGCACGTTGTGAGCATGAAGCGGTTGATTTCGCACCGATGGCTTGTTTGATAAACCGACCAATCAGCCGTCAGCCCAGCTGGAACGTTCCACATCTTGTTCTAGCGACGTCGTGGGCCATTACACGCGGCCGTAAAAGGACCTCCTCGCAAGGACTCGGGACTCAGGACTCGGCGCCGCTTCCGAGCCATTAACCGTGCGGGCCGGGCGCCTAGCCTGAGCCGGCGTCGCGTGACGTCATAAAGCGTCGCGGCGCTGGGCGTCCGTCCGTCACGCTGGGCCGGCTCCGGAAATTGGCCTCTCTCCCCCGCGGCCGTCTTACGATCGTTACCATGGCAACCGCTGCTAACCCCATCGCACGCAGAGTCTGCCTTTCTCCGAGAACAGCCTACCCAAAATCTCAGGGATCGTACGACGTTTCTGCGCAACAGTCTTCCTCGGTTAATTTTCCAGAATAGTTTCGACAGACGTCAATTCACTTAGTACGTAATTGAATTAAAAGTTGAGTACCGTGTGTGGTCTGCGAGCTGTGGTACCAGGCTGCAGTAGTCAGCCACGACCTTTAATTAGTGTGGCTAATTATCTGACGAAGATCACCGGGTCAGATCACGAAGAAGTAAATGGTTTAACAACCTTTCCACGCTATAGGAAAATGAAAACTTGTTATGGACGAGAAGGCCCATCTCATCACGAACACATGCAAGCTGATGCTCGTTCAGTTCTAAATTAAAATACTGGGACGTCCATTAATTACTTTAGCTCAAAAAAAATTATTTAAAATTACAATTATAAGGTAAATATCATGTATAAGCGTGGAGGAGAGGAGGTTAAACTACATTTTATCAAATCTCAGCAAGGAGAAGGAGTCTAAATTTAAGAAAACTAATTACATCACTTAATAATGAACGTCCCTTTAATAAATTTAGATCCAGAAAACTGATGGGAATTATTCTTACCCTCGAAATAAAAATCAGTCAAAAAATAAAAATAATAATAAATAAATAAGTAAAAAAATAAAAATAAATAAATAATAATAATAATTTAAACTGTATTTGCAACTGAAATCAACACTCACACACTCGTAACGGTAGTTCTTAATATGCTCCAGCAAAAATTGCATTTATATTACAGTCTACATAGAACGTAGATCTGTTACGCGACAATGTGGCGCCATCTTATAAACTGTACACTCTGCTGTTATAACGTGGTCGCCAAAGATTCTAAACGTTAGGGAACGATACTAGACCTATGCTTCCCGAAAAAGACTATGAATAATACTACTTATGGAAGTTCTACGCTCTACGGATTATTTTACAGACATTAATAAAATTATTCGTACACACATATAATTAATTAAAGAAAAATAAAGTAATAATATAAAAATTATTGTTGGGGTGTGCAAGTCCTTGTGTTGTCAGAAAATGCTCATAAATTGTGTCATACAACTCTTCAGCAGCGATAATTTTACTACCTCAGAGGTTTTTCTTGTTTTTAGAAAAGTCGTAATAGTTAGTTGTAGTGGGAAGAGCCTTGAACCAGACCTTTTCATGAGATCCTTGACTACTTTGGCCATGACAAACTAGGCATAGTCTTTTTCTTGTGGAATTTTGGAAGTTTTTATAGCGGAGAAGTATAATGGCCCTGTTCTTTAAGTCAATCGCCGAAAGATTAATTAACGGATATTTTTTTATGAATTCTGCCCTTTTTATTTGCCTATTTATGCTTTCAGCGGACATGTTGCACCCTTGGTCAGAGAAATTATATTTGTTAACGTACCAAAGAGTGCTAAGCATTAAGCCTCTGTCTGCGATGAAGTTGTTCGTTTCCTTCCACATTTGTACTTGATCACCACTGCTGTTATCTCCGCAGCAGCTTTGTGTCTTCAAGAGATAGGAAAAAACCTTATTATAGACAAAGACGGCTGCACAAGCGTGTGAAATCACCATAAGATTCTCTAAGAATCCCAAATTTCTTGGCAATGATCTTGGTTAACCGTGATACCTTGACCTTCTAAGCTTTATTTGTACTATTAGTACTCACAGATTACTATTTTTATAAAAGATGACACTAGATGACTATGGATTAATTCTGTGGGAGAATGGTCTCCAGTAATCCTGCTTCGTTACAATGGAATTGCTTAGCAAAAATTTTACACCAGATGAAACATATTTCCTCTTGAGTGACAAACAGAATTCACTCTACACATCTTGAGCTGACATTTCTAAGGTGAAGATGCTCATGAAGAACGACTGAGCCCGGTAAAGCTAGGGGCTGGCATTCAGTAGGACGCAGGTTCGAAATCCCGTCCGGCCATCAAGTTTTTGATTTTCAATGTTTTCCGAATACAAGGATGGTTCCTTCGAAAGGGCATAGTTTAATTGCTTCCCAACGCTTGCCCCATTTGAATTCCAGGTGAAATGACTTATATCGACGGCTGAAAGTGCAAATACATATCACACCAGCACAGCCCTGGGTGTTTCACGGTCTGTTTCTGATCAAAACATAGCTACAAAATGATACAGTGTTAAACTACAAAAGTAACTTAGTGTTTAATTGTTATTAATTTGTTGGTGGAAGCAAAACAGAGATATTCCTTCACAACTTGGCGATGGTTATCATGCTAAAGATTGATCCGAAAAGATTAAATCCCACCTTATTTTTAGTTTGACACGTTGAAACATGTGAACCAGATTTAATGTCAATTCCTCCATTTGTTATATGTATTTAAACGACTTATCCCACACTACCCGGATGAGGATTATCCAATTCCTCTTTCATTTACGTCACATCAAAATTAGTAAAAATTCCTGGAGAAACTATCGCGATCTTCCTAGCGTTTATGGTTTTAGCAAAATAATTAATGAAAATTTCCTATTACTAAATTTTTTCAACTAAGAATTATTTAATTCTTAATAATTCGACAGGATTTTATTTTCTCTTATGGTTTTAAGCCGCGTCGACATCGAGATCATTAGAGGTGGGATAGTACTGGGGACAAGGAACGGGAAGGAATTCATGCAAGGGCTTTGGAAGCAGCCATCCGGCATTCGCCTGGAGTGATTTGTGACATGTATCATACACTAGTAGGAACTCTTTTACACCGATGATCCAGAGCATTATGACCACTGCCCACCGAAAGACTCAATGTCGTCTGGTGACGTTATTAGTAAGTCATGCGGTAGGATAACTATGTAAGCGAAGTAGAGACGCGTGGGAAGTCATTCTAGCCATGATACATGTGTCAAATGGGGAAATACAATAACATAATTGACTTTGACAAAGAGCAGATTGTTATGATCCGGTGCCTGGGATCGAACACCTCGGTAACGGCGAGGCTGGTCGGCTGTTCTCGTGCTACTGTAGTGAGCATCTAAGCAGAGTGGTTGAAGGACGGTGCAACCACGACTGCGCGACAAGGTGGTGGACGTCCACGCCTTCTCACAAAACGTGGAGGTCGGAGGCTTGCCTGCTCTGTAAAGCTGGATCGGGGGAGATCTGTGGCAGATCTGACGGCAGAGTACAATGCTTCGGAGGAAACAGTTCAGCGCACATTGTGGAACATGAGGAGACGGCCCCTACGAGTTCCCATGCTGACCAAACGACATCGGCAATTACGATTGCAGTGGGCACGAGATCAACAAAATTGGCCCTTGGATCAATGGAAACGTGTCGTTTGCTCGCATGAATCTTGATACAACAAGTCAATGGTCGTGTCCGGATACACCGTCTTCCAGGCTGCTCGATAAATGCACCACCTGATGACCGCAGGCCGGTGGGGGACATGCACCTGGATTTCCACGGGACGTGGGGCAATGATCGAAGACACCATGACATCTGTGACCAAATAGATTTCCTCGTGCTTCACGTCTTCAACTACAGCGATGGTATCTTCCAGCTGGATAACTGCCTCTATCACAATGCCACAATCGTGCTACATTGGTTCCAGGAGCATGTTAGTGAACTAACGGTGATGTCTTGGCCACCAAATTCGCCAGGTCTCAACCCTATAGAACCCATCTGTGACGCTGTAGGCACCCCGTATGTCCACTAACCACGCATTACGTGATCTTTGCGTAGACATCTGGTGCCAGATATCTCTGGAAAACTACCAAGGATCTGTTGAATCTTTTCCACACCAAACCGCTTCAGTATTCCGTTCCAAAGATCGACCAAAACGCCATTAATCAGCTGGTCATAATTTTTTGGCTAATCAGTGTTAATTTTTGTGATGATAGTGTATTGCTTTCTTGGTACTACTGGTGGAGCTGTGCCGATTTTTTGAAACCTGGCCTTTCAGCCATCTTGCTGTAACTTTCTTCAAGGGACTTCCATGTCAACAAGATGGCGGTTTCAAAAAATCGACGCAGCTCCACCCGACAACGATCGCGGAAGTCTACGCAATACGCAATCTAATGACAACATATTGTTTACTGAAACAAATATGTCATGCATATTTATTCGATGTGTCGTCGGTATTCTTGGAGTCAACGGCTCAACAGGAACAAGAAACGGAAAACATTTCCACCGCTGGAAGAGGGGACGAATATACAAAAATAAAAAAGAGGAAACGTTAGCGGGGCAGGCAGGCAGGCAACGTGCCCACAGGAGATTCCCCTCCTCGCGTTACGGTCAATAAAGTAGCCAACCTTACGGCGACAGCGCTAGGAGAATTTTTTCGAGAGTACTTTACTCATATTTCGAAACGCTTAATAACGTCGACCGGGACTGGTCTGGATGTGGACTGCGGAAAAAGAGAGAAGCGCGAGCCACTCTGAGACGCTCTAATTTAGGGCTGGGACCGGCCGCATCTGTTTCACATCTCATTGGCCACAGTCAGACATAGTACTCAGGCATTTAGCTCACGTCTTTATCTCCCCACACTGCCGCACTCCTCGCCTTCCTTTTGCCTACCCGCGTTTATTATTTTTCATTTTTTCTCGTCTCCTTCTGACTGCCCACTGTGCCGAACGCCCTGCCTTTTTGTATCCCTCCTACTCTTTGATCCAGTTTCGTGACCAGGGGTGTCCAACAAGAACCTCGGCAGTGCCGCTTCGGGACCCAACGAAGCGGAGGATATTTCATCGACGGTGAGAACCGATCTCCAAAACCGATGTAGCCTATTTTAAATCACAAATTAAATTTAAATCGAAAAATGGTATTATTCACCACTGCTTCTCGATACCCCGATCGAACCGAGCCCTAACATTCCGCAGATTGCGGGTTCAAATCTCCGCGCGGCCTCCAGATTTCTGTTTTACACGGTTTCATGAAATCACCCTAGATGAATGTCCGGATTGTTCCTGCGGAAGATCATGTCCGATTTCCTGCCCGTTTCTTGGCCTTTCCTCCCCTTTCATGACCAGGAAGTCGTCAAAGGCGTAAAGAAAGGGGCAAAACAAAAACCAATTAAAAAATACAAAAAATAACAAACAACAAAAATTCTATGTTTAGAATGTGAAAAAGACTAAAAGTCTGTTTGTTTTGTTATCGTTTTATTTTGTTATTCGCCATAAATGGTATCCGTATAGTGGTGATTAGCAACAATATTGAAAATTAAACACATAAATATGGTGAACATTGATTTCATTAAGGAAACGATGGATGATGGAAGATGGTTGAAAAACAGTAAAAAAAGGGATAAGACAAAAGTAACAATTATTTACGAAGATTATTGTTACAACTATCGCGTACTAAATAGCATTGTTCAAGATAATGGTTTGTGACAGAACTTTATATACAAAAATTCTTATAGAATTCTGAGTAAATGTTTTAGACCTATATACTTGGTTAATGTTTTTTTCTAGGGATATAATGAAGGAACCAATTGAAGAGGAAGATAAAATGAGAGAATTTCAAAGAACAGTTAAAGGTAGCTAGCAATAAATAAAAGAATACAACCTTAAAATGTTTAACAACTTCGTTTGCTGTGTTTACGTAAGAAGAAAGCATCACAGAATTAGAAGTGCAGAATTGCAGCAAAACTAGTGAAGAAAATTAGCAAACTAATGGTTATATTAATTTGAGGCAATAATGCCAAAAATTGATGCGGTTAATTTGCGTAACTGGAACTCGTATAAATTACAGTTTTCAATTCAGCTAAACTATAAATTTAAGGGAGATCAAAGGCTATAAACAGCACCATTTCAACGAATGAGAATTGAAGTTCTTCGGCAACTGTGTTTAGTAACATATTCGGGACACCAGCTGAAAATGATCTCTCTGGGATTTACGATTAGATATATTAATCTGGCGCTACTCCTGGCGGTGGAACGTTGAAACAATGTGAATTATTCACATATTTTTTTATTATTATTTTTATTTTACTTCGCAACAGTGAGATCCATTTCAAGGTAATTGTTTTTACTACCCATCAAATGAGAGTACTATAAACAATATCATCTGCAATTAAAACTGTATTTTTGCCAATTTTCTTTGATTCCAAAAATAATATTAAATAACATAACTACTACGCTATGAACAAATATGCGGCAATGATGCTTTTTTGTGAATTAATTATCCTAATTTGTCTTGAAATGTGTCACACACTTCTATTGCGTATCTATATTAGTTAATTTCTCCATATTTCTATCCTCCCTCAATATTTCCAGAAAATATGTGTATATTTATTTTCAGGTGTCCGAAGCAGGAAAGGACTGGGGCCATGATTGTAAAGGAACCATCCTGGGATTCACATGGGGTAATTTCGGAAAAGCATGGAAATACTAAATTTGGATGGAAAGATGGGGGTTCGAACACGCATCCTTCCGACTGCGAGGCCCTAGCTTTACCACTCACCCATAAAGCTCTGTTTTAGCAACCAAATTATTCTTCCATTGATAAACCTGGCTGTCAGAAATTCCAAGCTTCACTTATTTAAATATTTACAAATAAACATTAATCACTTATTTAAATATTTACAAATAAACATGAACATTCAGTTACAGGCGTAAATAATTTTTGTTTGTTTTACCGAATGTGGAAATGTGTAAAATATAAACGAGAGTGCGATTGGACTATTCTTTGTATTTTACGTTAAATGCTGTATTTTCTGCTTGTTAGTTTTGACATAGATATAGTTTTTAACAGCGTAACATGGATACTAAATTCAGAAAAAAATTTACACACATTTTTACTAGTTCTGAATAATGAGACATTAACTTTACTGTTTCTTTAATTATTTTTCCCTGATATTCTGAATAACCATAAAAACTGTGGTAACAATATTTGATATCTCCGAAGAAGCTATCGGAATTGAGGTTTTTGTCGTATATGGATTGTAACTAGAAAAATTACTATATTTTTCCGTTCCAGGAAAAGCAACTCAGTAATTAATTTTAAAGTCTTTCGTCTATTTGAGATGGTAATGAGATTTGAATCAAGGATGCTAGGGAATAGGGAAATGAGACTAAGATAAATTCTTGGAATTTGGGCATGATGCTAGAGGAAAGTTTTAATTTATAACTAAGCGAATAAGAGAATGGAATAAATATTATATATATATATATATATATATATATATATATATATATATATATACATGCTGAATAATTTGGATCCCACAGCAAAAATATTCTAAGAAAATTACCATAATGGGATAATGGGAAAGTAGACATATAGGGAAAATTTGCCATTTGGTTATATATTCAAAGCATTTAACAATAACTAACTTCTTAGCAACTCTTGTTTACTATTCATTAAATGTTTTGTACCGAAAAGTATCTATTCCAATTCGAGTAACTGTATTTAAACAAACTTAGTTTCTGACATTCAACAGATGAAAATGAAGGCAAGCGCTTTTATTTTAACGACTTCGTAGAAATGAAGAAACACAGATACCCTGAAATTAGTTAAAAGCTCTGCTTTTTCTGTCAGTGATTTCATAAAATTTATTGCTGTAGAAAAAAATAGTTTACTCTTAATAACACAGTACTCACTTGTAGCAACCAGTGATTGTGTACAAAGGCAATGGAACCATTTAGCTCGTTGCATTAAGAGACATCTCTCGCAGCTTATGTCAGAGCTATATAAACGGATCTTAATCCAGTGTACTGTGCAAGGAGACCTGCAATCCTGTTTATTTACAGCAAGTTGGAACCTGTTTTTACGATCCACTGTCATGTTGACATTAATTTGTTAGCTGCGTCGTAAAATTCATGCATTTTAATTCATTATAGTTCGTAAACTAGCTACTTTAGTAGAAAAGATACTTGAGTGAAATAAACTGATTTTTTTTTTTTTGTCCAGTTCATTTCTCACGTGTTTTACAGGCGTGGTAGCTGCTGAATGTGAATAACCAGTTAATTATTTTAACTTGTTCCTGGGAACTACTGGAGCTTGAGGGAGAAATACGTAACGACAAAAGTTTATTTTTTCCCCTTCCTTACCACACAGATAAATCTTCTGAGAACTATGTTCACTTTTCCATCTACACATTCTTTTACATAAGTATAACAAATTATCCCCAAAACATAGAGCTTTCTACCATAAACAATGAACTTGCTTCCCATCACATCTTTGAGCTATTTGTAGTGTAAAAATCAAAAAAATGAAAAGTATACAGTCTTTTCGTCACCGACTGAAAAGACCCATATAGTTATGTAATGAATATATATATATGCTACAAAATTTTATCCTCATGTATGTAAAGGAGGTGTATGCATGGGTGGACGTAGGATTAGCTGCATAAGGTTTGCTGATGACATGGTTTTACTGGCAGAAAGTGTCGAGATACTCAGAAGAATGTTAGATACTTTAAATAAAGGGTGTGAGGAATTCGGAATGAGAATCAATAGGACTAAAACTAAATGTATGATGCTGGGAAAGAGTAAGAAAGAAATGATGATAACACTGCAAGGAGAAATAATTGAACAAGTGGAGCCCTTTAAATATCGTGGGAGTATTGTGAGTGGTGATATGATCTGCAAGAAGGAGGTAAAATCTAGAATAGCAAGGGTAAAGAAAGCTTTCAATAGAAAGAAAAATTTCCTATGCGGAAGGCTGGACAAAACACTGAGGAAAAAATTAGCTAAATGTTTTGTATGGAGCGTAGGACTGTATGGAGCAGAAAAATGGACGCTGCGCAAAGAAGATCTAAAGAGGTTGGAAGCTTTTGAAATGTGGGTATGGAGGAGGATGGAGAAAGTAAGTTGGGAGGACAAAGTAAGGAATGAGGAAGTGCTGAAACGAATAGGAGAGAAAAGGTCACTCATGAATACAATAAGAAAAAGAAACAGAAAAAAGAACTGGATTGGGCTTGTGCTGAGGAACGAATGCCTGCTTAAGACAGCTCTGGAGGGGACTGTAAATGGAGAGAAGAGAAGAGATCGGCGAAGGATGAAAATGATGAATGATATAATGATAAACGGGAGATATATAGAAACTAAGATAATGGCGTAACAGAGGGAGGCGTGGAGGGCTGTCACTGTGCGTGGACCTGCCGGATAGCAGAGAACCCTTCATGATGTATGTATGTATATTCTTTATTTTCATTATTACCGTATGTGTAAGGGACAGACTTCATAGGAGATTAAAATGCATCTGTTCGTGTATCCTCAAAACATAGTGCTTTAGGATATATGTGTCAAAGTTATTAGCCAATGTAAAGTTGAACTTAATTTACAGAACATTCATTTGGTGTCTGCAGGATAATGAATATACAATACATATTGTTCAAAATTGTTGGTAATATTATTTAAGTGCTAGAATGACTACAAAAATATTTAAATGCCATCCACAAACCCAGCTGCAGATTTCAGAGCATAACTTTAGAAGGTGATGTACTGCGTCCCCTCTTTCGACCTTGGCAAAGCGGCCGTGGTCTGGTCGATTGACAAGTCGAAGAGAACTTGGATTTCATTTCGAAACGGGATTTCCAAACAATATCCTATACATGCCGATCAAAAATTGGCAGACTTTATTTACAGAATGAAAATTTCTCAAAATCAGGAGGTTGGCAGACTTGAATAAAAATTATATAAATAATTATTACCAAGTTTCTGAATTGATGTAAATGGTATATTATTTACATTAATTTTTAAAGGCATTTATTCTAATTAATTAATTAACTGATTGCCATGTCTTCAAAATTTACTCTAAGTCTATTGTAACTAACTGTAACGAAACTGCTCATAAAATACAGCCAGGTTTTTCGTGAGAACCAATCAAGATGAAACAAATAGTTTTCCAATTTGTTTCTTGCAAAGAGTCAACGTACGTACATACCTTGGAACGGAGAAATTTTTATTCATGAAGTAGCATGGCTTGATATTAAACCGCCTGGTTGCTGACTTGTAGAACCAATATTCTCCATTCAAATTCGTTGTCAGGAGAAAAAGTTTTTTATGAAGTTTTATGTTTGGCTAATCATTTCTTTTATTTAAAAAAATTATGGTAAAAAAGTTACACTAAATTAATCCCATATTTTTTTAGAAAAAATTAAAGCTTCATATATCTGAATGCTTGAAAGTTATAATAGACTTGGATTCAATGATTAATTCATGGTTTAGATTCAGTACATCGGTAATGTTGCTGAGATGGAACGGGGTTTCTGCTGTGATCTGGAAAGAATTTAGTTAAAATCTCTATTGAGGGTAGTTCCTCATCGTAAGTTCTCTGCTGTCAATATTTAGCTAGACCATCAACCATACCGAGATTGTTGGTGTAACGGTTAGCGTTCTGGCCTCGCATTCGGGAGGACGGTGGTTCGAATCCCCGTCTGGACATCCAGATTTGGGTTTTCATTGGTTTCCCAAATCACTCCAGGCAATTGCCGGAATGCTTCCTTCGAAAGGCCATGGCTGAATTCCTTCCCATTCATTCTCCCCCATCCTTCCCCGTCTCTAAAGACCTCGCTGTTAAAGAGACGTTAAGCAGTTAAAAAAACCATTAACCGTGACTGAATACGAATTCAACCAGGCCTGTGATCCAACGGCAAGTCTGTCGAACTATAATCAACAAGCAGTTGTTTAGTCTGCAGTTTAATCGTTTTGTTTCATCAGTTTCTGCCAGTACATATTAATACCGATTATTTCACATTACGACTGTTTAAAGAAGAACTTAACTACTACAGAAATTCTTCATTCAAATCAATGGTGTGGCATTACGGAATACAGCACGTGGAGAAAAGGGTTTAAGGAACAATAATTCCTTTACATCCTGTATTGATTTCTGAAGTGGCTGTTTGACTTTGCAGTGCCAAGTAACTAGTGGAAAAATAAATGCTTGCTCAAGAAACTGGCAAAATTTGAGGACGGATCTCAAATATGTCATGAAATAACTCACGTCAGAATTTCTTGTATTTACGTAACAGTTTATCCATCAAACTTTCTGTTTCTGCTGTGGGTCTTCTAGCAAATAAACAAAATGATTTTCATGGCATTTACGTTTCGTCGTTATTTAAGATATCATCAATATATATAGCTCATTCTACATAAAAAAATTAATAATATATAAAAAAATAATTTAAAAAATAAAAATAAATAAAAAATTAAATACTAATACCAATTTGTAGGGCTTATCTATGTATATATAGGCTACCTAAGGTACTAAGGATGACTTAAATTAGAACGAAACACGTTTGACATAAACGGAATTCTAATGAGTTGCAAAATGGAAGCGACCATAACAGAAACAGTGGTTATGGTAACGAAGAAAGATATGTCCTAAACATTATTTGAATTTCATTTGGATTGTTGACTCCTAGATCATTAGAACAGGGGGAGGGAGAGATTTTGGGAAAGGCATTTCGGAGCAAACATCTGAGTGGAGTGATTTCTGGAAACTATGAAAAACGGAAATGAGGATTGTCCTACCAGGCATCGAATATGCGTCCTTATGTATGCCAGACCCAAACTTTCTCCTTCGTATGCTCTCGGCTCCAATGGCGCTATCGTCAACGACCAATAGAGATGTTTAGTAATCGATAATGGTGTGAAAAGACGTCAGCGCACTGAAAGACACCGTCTTCGTGGATGGCTACCGGTAAGGCTGTGTAAAGGAGGCTCAGACGACTTTTACCGCCCTGCTTGTTCGGCGAGCACAGTAGTCCGCGGACAGACAGACAGACACCTGTTGTGGCGACAATTATCGCCTCGTTACGACCGCTGTTAACGGCCCGCACTTGTGCCCGTAATGACGTCATCAAGATGGGTATCGGCCCAGTCCTACTCGGGGCCCACCTGTGAGAGCTGCACTGGTAATGGCCCTCCCGTTGGCTGCTCAGCAAGAACCGTGTCAGCAGCACTAACAGTGGAACGACGATATTCCACAAAGCCAAAACCGAGGCATGATTCAAAGATTAGAAGTCAGAATCGACGTGATAATTGCTGGATCAACCATACACCTTAATATATTCATTTAGGCACGAGTCATGTCTCTTATTAACCTACACGCACTTCGGAGATCGTTTTTGATTACATTTACAACCACGAAAAATTATAGCAACTGTTCATACCCGTCTTGCAATATGAATAATTACGGGATGTATTCGGAGCACAAACACCCTTTGACTTCCTGTTTTATGTAACATTACACCTGCAGCTCTAAGAAGATGAGAAACTCTCCTAAAGGTCTGGAAATCTCCTGAAGATTCTCCAGCTACCCATACAACGATATATTAGACATTAAACTAGTAACGCTTTAAATCAAGGAAACCGTCGTGGCACCCAGCAATCAACCTTGCGGTGTCTTCTTTCGACATCAACAAGGTGTGGATAACTCACTGGTAGCTGTCATCGAAAGTCAATAAATATCTAGTTGAAGACCCTTCCATGCGGACCGAGCGTGGTTGGTGAGTGATTAGCGCTCCGGCCTCGCATTCGGGAGGACGCCGGTTCGAATCCCCGTCCGCGCATCCAGATTTGGGTTTTCTATAGTTTCCAGGAATCACTCCAGGTGAATGGTGGGATGATTCCTTCAAAAGCCCATGGCCGAGTTCCTTCCAGTTCCTTGTCTCAGTCCCATCCTGGAGAATCATCAGTCCGATTCGAACAGAACAAGGCAGATGCGGTTACTTATTCCACAAATGGAGCTGCGTCAATTCTTCAAATTGTGACTGTGGAGCCACCTTAAACACAATCCACTACATCGTTTCCGTCCTCTTCGAGCTTACAGCGGGACAATAATGGACATACACCCAAGCATCGGTCAAAGAAACTGAGTGGGTCAAAGCGTTAGATCTAGAGATATAACGTAACTCGAGCTTGTGAAATGCACAATTGTTCGCTCACTTTGTATATCTTGTAGAAATTTGTTTGGTCATCAACAAATACGGTAAATAAATAAATTTCTTACTTGATGTGATTGCCAGTGACTTTCGAATTTATGACTTGTGTAAAAATAGGTGCGCTCATACTTCCAAACGCCGATCCAGTATTTCTAATGGTGTCTGCAACAAAAGATGTATGGCACAACTGCAAAAGCTGCAGTTAGTTATTATAGGATATAGCTAAGCATTGTTCCCTAGATCCGGTCAAAACTTTTCTCTAATGCCTGAGTAGTTGTATTCTACCGTCAACGAAACTCCAGAGAGAGATATTTACGGCGATTCGATTTGTTTTGAGGTGGCTCACGTGACTTGTCTCTCCGTCAAGTGATTTCTTATTATTTTTGTATGAGAAGCAAGCACGCTACAAGAAGTTCTTATCTTAAAGTGAGCTTGCAATCAAGTAGGTTGAAGGACCTACTAGACAGTGTTTTAATAAGAGTGTACAGAATTGTGTATTCCCACAAAGCACCTTCTTATCCTTGAGATGGTATTAAAAATTTTTTAAGTTGTGTGTGCACAGTGATGGACATCAGTTTTAACAATTATTTAAAAAATCGGGGGAAAAGCTGGAGGGAAAAGGTTAGAGGCACTAAAAGCCTACTGTTTTGCTTTTCAACTCGCATTTATTGAAATTCAAAAAGTGATAAAATCATAGTTTGTTCCGCAGTATAATTGCATGAAACATTAAAACAAGCAGATTTTTTTCTTCGACATGAACACCTGTTTCAGTATGGAAGAAAGTATTTTTAACCCAAGACCTCATTTTTGAAGGTTTTTCATCACATCACAAAAATGTTTTCCACATCTAAAAATAAAATTAGATGATTTTGGTACGCTTTAATATATCCGAAATTATGTGGCCCTTGCGTTTGCCACAAGATATCGTGATATGATATAAATCTTAGATATCTGTGAATTTTTGTAGTATCACAATACTATCTCAACTCCAGATTTTAGCATACTAAAAGATGTCAAAAATTGTGCGAGTGTTAGATGTTACTATATTGCACGGTATCACCAAGTTGTTTGCCTTTCGTTTCAGGCTACTTTGACGTATCGTCAGGTTAGTTCATACTTAGATTTTAATCTATTTTAAAGTAAACCAAATTTGAATAAACATTGGAATTCAGTTTTCCTGACAATATCTCCAGATAATCCGAATCTTATATATTATTATATCGCCAAATTATGTTAACATAGGAAATGAGTCTATATCTCAAAATATTGTCAACCTAGGAGTTAACACTATGTCCGGAATTGTGTTATTTTATAAGTTGATTATATATCACGAGATCATATCCACATAGAAGTCAAGTCTGTATTATTATATCGCCAAATTTTTTCAACCTAGGAAATGAGTCTATATCTCAAAATTTTGTCAACCTAGGAAGTTGACACTATGTCCAGAATTATGTTATCCTCGAAGTTGATTATATATAACTAAATCATATCCACCTGGAAGTCTGTATTATTATATCGCCAAATTATGTTAACCTAGGAAATGAATCTACATCTCCAATTTTTTTCAACCTAGGAGTTGACACTATGTCCAGAGTTATGTTATCCTCAAAGTTGATTATATATCATGAAATCATATCCACCTAGAAGTCAAGTCTGTATTATTAAATCGCCAAATTATGTTTACCTACAAGTTGAGACTATGTCGCGAAATTATGTCAACTTTATTGCTAGATATGGGAGAATTATGTCAACGTTAGAGTTTAGTCTACCATAAGATATAAAAAAAATCATGTCAACCTTAAATTTATATCAAATACTATGCACCACTAAATTTAAGTCTCGAGGGTATTGTTGGTACGCGTGAATTATTCTCCACGACGGGGTTATATTTATATGTTTGGAAGAAAGGCCGAAACGCCATGTCCTTGGCGTTGACTCCCTCCTTTCCAATCTCATCCAGTTAGCTGGGAGGTCGATGATTCGCCCCATCTCCCTTCCCTTTTGTCTGCCAAACAACACAATGCAATCCGAAGTCACAGTAGCGAAACGGGGGAAGGGAGGCCAAATCAGGGCAGAGATGAAAGAAGCGAAAAAAAAGCCCATTTACTTTACTTCCTCAGTCGTACCGGTGACTCTGTTTAGAATGGACGCGAGAAAGACGCTCCTCGCGTGTCCGTTCGCGGAATGCTGGACTCGGAGACTGTGGGAACCGGTTTTGTCTCAAGATCGGAATGAGCTGGAGAATATACGAAGTACGTCGAATGTATGAGGTAAGCAGCTGGACATTAATGGTTTCCAAAATGATGTCATAGCGATTCACAGTGGTGTGATGTCGCGAACGATTTGATAAGTAAATTTCATCCTCTGATTCCAGTGCATAATTGAACGAAGACGTTATAATATATATATATATATAAATATAAAAATTAATAAATAGCTAAACTTGGTCACGCCGACATCACGCAATCAACCTCCATTGCTGAATTGACTACGGTCAAAGATGTTATTGCATAGGAAATTTTGTGAATGTTATTAAATAACAGTTCTATTTACTTGAGCATCCGCGAAGAAATTATTTCCCGAAACACTGAAAGAATAGTATGTTTTGCTAATAAATTTACATATTAATTAATAATTGCTTTTTATTTATATTTTTCAGATGTAGATGTTTTCGTCAAGTTTATTTGCCCAAAGAAAGAAGCTTTAAGTCTCAAACAACAATACTGACGAAAGTTTTGATTAGTTTTGAAATGTATCATTGATCAGAATGACAGCTGGCGCTTGACGTAATAGTAGCGGGTCAGTTTTTTAAAAAAAAATTTTTTCCCATAGACTCCATGTTACTGAAAACATTGCTTCATGCGGATGAAAGTAGTTCCACATTTATTCGCGATCTGTGTGGCGTGGACCAAGGATTAAAACTCATATTATGTGTAATAACTTAAATTGTTCAGTATCAGTGTTTAGTCTGACTGAAGTTGAATTTAAGTTCATTTGCTTTCATAGCTTGCATTGTAACATGGATCAGGTAACAAATGAAACTTTTCACTACAACTTAAGGCATGACGACTTGCATTGAGCCTTAAGTTATAACTATTCTTTGTAGTTAAGCAACTACCAACAAATGACATACCCAGAACACTTCAACCGGTCGTTTTTTATGGGCTTAGAATCTATACACTTATATTTACAATCTTATTTTTCATGCCTTATGGAACACAAATAGTCGCTGGTTATAAATGGAGAATGAAATACTAGTGAAAAATTTTACGGCGAAAGGATAGCTTTTGTATATATATTTTTCATGTACAGTAAACTGTATGAGTTTATGACAATGTTTGTATCAATCGGAAGTTACAATTTATTGATGAAAATTGTTGATGTCATCCTATAAAACTGTGGCTTAGAACAGAAATAATGACTTCTGCTTTGAATGTCTAATTGCCTGCTATAATATACCTCAGGCTTCAGTCTGGATCTAAATAATTATCCATTGTATTAATATGTTGTTTATTGTTACGAAAATATTGCGAATTTACCACTTCAAGATAAACAGCATTCCTCAAAATTTTACCTTATACTCCATTCTTGGTGATACCTGCATCGCTTGTATGTTTATTTTTGGTTTGCTCCTGCTATATCTTGTAACTTGCACTACGTCTTGAACTGTTTGACTTCTTAATTTTTGTATGTTGTAACAAATTTGATAATATTTCTTACAGCAGCAAAAATAATGACAACCATCTGTAACACTAAGTTGATCTGACTTTGGACAATTATCCGGAAGCAAACAGAATGGTTATAAAGTGCAATATCCGCAGATATTAACAACAGGTTTCATTTGCAGTAAGCTTGAAAAAAACATCATAAAGGACCGGAAGCGATTTGGCTGTAAGAATTGCTCTCGGGCAGTTTGAGGTACGACTGGGGTAATGGTTGTAAAGTGCATCGGACGACTCCCTAATTTCCAGCATTCTAACGAAGCAAATTCACATTATTGAGCAGGATGTGTCACTGTGAATACCCCATAGGCCTCATACATAAGAAGGAGATGATAATCACAATAGAGGATTCATCATGCAGGTAGTTTTTTTTTTTTTGTATAAATAAGGCGCTGAAACTTCACATTGTTGACCTCGTCATGACAAAGTGTCATTGTGGCAGCTGTATATAAAAACTGTTAAGTGTTGCATCTAATGTTGTAAATACCAAAGCAAGGCATGGATCAACAGGTATAATAGGAAGGAAGTAATTATTTTGAAAGTTATGCTACAAGTAATGGCCCAACCAAGCAATTTTAAAAAAAGTTGAGTATCACTATAAAAAGCGCCGTCTTCAAAAATAGAAAACTTTACAGTGAAACAGTAAAGTAGTCAGGGATGGAACAGTTTTCTTACGAATATGTTAAAGCATCAGAAAACTTAAAAAAAAAAAATTAAAATTAAATTTGTTAAGAGAAAAATTGATTGGATGGTGCTACTGCAATCAATGAAGTTTTATACAATAAAATGATGGAATATGAAATCAGGTGTGCAGGGAAAGCGCTACTGGCGCGTTTGCCACATCAAATTAACATTAAATTAATAAAAGAGAGGGACTTTATTAAAATGCTCAATGCAGTACAGCACTTCAATCGAAGCGCCGCTTTGAATTTAGGGATAGCAGATAAGTGAAAAATAGCTATTTTGAAATACGGTACAATAGAATGAAGTTGAAAATTAATTGATAGGGAATGATCATATTGTCTTTTTTTATTACCACGCGAGTAGCTAAAAGAGGATGGGAATGGTGTTTGCACCCATCATTCTAAAGACGATGGGTTATGAAAGAAGGTTGACAACATTTGATAATAAATTCTACTGGGTGGAACAAATTTGTTAGGTGGTAGGAAAAGGCTTCAAAATCCTCCTTTTATTGAAGAGATTGATGAAAGGATATAGCAGAGAAGTCATGGAATTATGTTACAGTCTATTACTTGAATATAGTGGTGTAGTATGGAAACCAACATTTTCAATATTAAATACAGAAGTTGAAAGCGATGCAAAGACGGGTTAATAGCTCTGTCTACTGCAGAACACATTCAGTAACTGATACGATAAAGGGGCTGAAATGGGATTCGTTGGAAGGTAGGAGGGTGAAGAGACTCCTGGGAATGTACAAAGTATATATTGGGGATGAAACGTGGAAAGATATTGATCGAAGAATCAAGAGAGGTGAATGGAAGGGAAAAATTACCAAGGGAATTGATGAATAACTTACCAAAAACGCTGAAGGAATATAGAAATAAAATTCGTAGGGGGGAAATTAGGCAGGTACAAGAAAGGGTAAAAGAAGTGTGTTTGGGGAAATTATTAGAAGAACAGACATGTTAATGGGTTAGATTTATGACATAGGCTTTGGCGAATTTCTTAATACAAGTAACCGCTAGAGGGAAGGAATGTACACGCAGACGAAGATTGGAGTATATGAAGGAAATAGTTCTTTTTGATGGGTATTTTACATGTATGTATCCATCAGACGAGTTGAAAGATTGATGAAAGGTGAAAAAAATCAAGTAAGCACGATTATTTAAAAAAAAATGTATCTTTTTTGTCCGGTTGTTCTTGATCCTTCCATCAAACGAGTCTAGAGATTTGTAATAGGAGAAAAAATCAAATAAACATGATTTTTTTTAAATGATTCTTTTTCGTCGAGTTGTTCTTTATTCTTCCATCAAACGAGTAGACAGATTGATGACAGGACGAAAAAATCAAATAAAACGATTATTTAAAAAGAAATGTTTCTATTTCATTGAGTTATTTCTTGATCCTATCATCAAACGATGATGGTATTTTTACATTTATGTATCCATCAGACGAATTGAAAGATTGATGAAAAGTGAAAAAAAATCAAGTAAGCCTGATTATTTACAAATAAATATATCTTTTTCGTCGATTTGTTCTTTATCCTTCCATCAAACAAGTCGATAGATTGGTAATAAGAGGAAAAAAATCAAATTAACATGATTTTTTTTTAAATGAATCTTTTCCGTCGAGTAGTTCTTTATTCTTCCATCAAACGAGTAGACAGATGATGACAGGAAGAAAAAAAAATCAAATAAAACGATTATTTTCTATTTCATTGATATATTTCTTGATCCTATCATCAAACGAGTCGAGAGATTGATGACAGGAGGAAAATTAATTAAACATTATTATTTTATGTAGCTTGTTCTTGATTCTGAGATTGACGGTTCAACTGTGGCACCTGGCCAGCCCTGTTCCTCGTCCACTCCGCTGTTCCCCTTCCCCCTCCCTTCCTCTCTCCTTCCCTCCCTCGCACGCGGTTCGCGTCGCGGCGGCAGCGTGTTCCAACATGGCGGCCGCGCGCACGGCCAGGCGTTGTTGCCGTCCGACTGTTGGCGTTGTTGTGTGTGTCTGCTCCGCCGCGGTCCGCCGTTCGACTCTCGCTGCGTTCTCCTCACACACACACACAGCAGCGACGAGTCACGTTTCGACGGTCGTCGCGGAGTGCAAAGGGTCGTGCGTCTGCGCAGCTTCCGTCGTCCGCAGCGAGATGGCTCTGTCCGCGCGCCGACGAGTAAACAACGGCAAGGTGACAAACTCGCTGGCGCCAAAATCTCGCAACTGTCGCCTCTCTGGCCCCCGGACACGCCTCGTCCGAGTGTGGCAGCACTGCCACAATTAATTCGTGTCTCGTGTGTGTTCGGAAATTTGAACGCTTGGGCATTTCTTGCCCATAAATCAGTGTTTCTCAAACTATAGTCAGCGAAGACAGGACATTTAGTCCGCAGGCAAAATATTAAAAATTTAATTATAATTAAATTAAAGATATAACAAAAATAAATTAGTAAAAATTGTTGATAGGAACTGGATAAAGTGCCCATACTGTAAAAGGCTATAAGAGAGTATAAGACTCCCTTAGAAAACAAATTTTCTAAAAGTCATGCATATTTAAACGAAAAGAAAAAAACTCTGGTATTTCCAATTTAACGGGATCTGACTGTATTGTTACTGGAAAGAAATACATCTCCATCTGGCATCAAAGATAGCATTGTACCTTTTAAGAATAAAATTATATGACCGTGTTGATAGTGGGTTAAACTGCATTATGTGGCGATAATAATTCGTAGGGTAGGTAAAAAATTAGGCGCACATAAGTTGGTGATCCGTAGAGGTATTTTTTGACATTTTAGTAGTCCTTCAGTTGAAAAAGGTCGGGAATTGCTGCTATAACCTTTAGAAAACTCGCTGGGTGATAATGGATGGCTTCATAATCATAGAACTCTTGTGTAAATAACAGAGTAGGCTTGGTGATTTATAACGTGATGACTAACTTTCATCAGAATGGTTTATAGTCTCTCATACAGTAATCAAAATTTTCAGATTCCAAATGTAGTAATGCCGGAAACCTGAGAAATAATGAATGTCTGAGAATATTTGCACTGACGAGTATTATCAAAATGCTTATTTCCACCATATTACATTTCTTGCAAACTGTATTTTATGCCTGGGGATAATTCCCTTTTATTATAATGCCAGTGTGTTGACTAGCTTGAGCAAACCGGTTAAACAGTATCTGTAATGAATCGTTATATAATTAACAAAGAACTAACGTGCTCATGAAAAGCTATTATCTCTACTGATTAACAGACATATCCTTGTAGCAGTACATGATAGATATACCCACAGCACTTTATTTACACTTCTTATTTTTTAATTTATTTAATGCTGTGTGTTGGGAAAAATCTCAAATCGAAAAAATTACTCCTGATTGAATTTTCTTTTCAGAATTTGTAAATAAAGATGAAGCAACAGGAAACCTAAAAGTCTGTTCGAAAATTTATGTTTCAAATTTTTTATTTTACAGTCACAATGCTTCTAAAATACGTGAGGATCTTATGACAGTAAGTTAGTTCAAAACAACAAAAACATCTACTTGCAACATGAATAGTAAAATGATCAACCAACAGAAGTGTAAAAAAGGTCGTTAACAGTAATAACAATTTATTTGATGTAGGCTCTGTTAACTTTGTGAGTCGCTACTAATCGATAGAACTAATCTACAAAATCTAACTGATAAAAGTGTCGCGGGATTTTGTTAGTTGTAAAAAAATTTTATGCATAAAGAAATTAAACGAAAGTTTATAATTATTTTGACGCGTCTGAGTATTTGTTTGTTTTATACAACAGCAGAACATTAATTCAGTGTACTGAATTTAGAAGCGATTATTTCCTTCAATCACATCCCAGACAATGTTTGTTTTAATATCACTAGCTCAGGTAAAGAAATCAAAACAAAGGTCATGAAAACAAGTATATACACGTGAATGAACAATTTATTTCCCAAATCATTCTCCCTATTATTGTAAGGAATTAAGTTTCGTTCCTTAATTTCATAAGCGTAGGTTTCTATAAACTTAGCTTGAAGGAAACAACCAATATACAGAATCGTTTTATTATTATTTACATGCTGTATATTTCTTTTTTTTCTACTCGAGAGTATTTATATTGTAGTGGCTAACTATATGTCCAATTAGTTTTGGCAAAAAGTATTAAAAATAATAATTTTGATAACATACTTTAACGGCTAATGAATGGCATTTTGAAGTATTCTGATTATTTTTTTTTCGTTTATATTAGAAATAAAATAAAATTTCAGGTTACATTTTTTTAACTTAATCGGTATTGTGAAGATTTCTTTCACTGTGCATAGTTAATCAAAATTCAATCACTTACACGCGGAAATGAATACAAGATAAAACTTCTTTGGTATGTATTTACTAGGTGGTTATAGTAGTTGGTTCGAAATTATGATGGAACTATCTGAATGAGGGATTTTTTTTTCCATTCGTGAACCAATATTATGAAAACTCATATTTTAAAGTAGAGACAGATCTTTCACTTTAGTAAATCAACATTCACTTATTATAATGTGTTTACTCCTTATAAAGGATTTATCGGTATTTTAGAAAGATTTTTAAATACACATTTTGACTGTAATTCTAATTTTTAGGCTATCAGGAAATTTAAAAACACACACTTTATATCTCCCAGTACAAATGTCGGGATATTTATTTTTGCGGTAATTGAACGAATTTCGGAGCATCAAGGAATTATATTTATGTCTGTACCACTGTCAATGACTTACATTCTTCTCAGGTATTATTACTGTTCCTAAAATTTCACCTAATCTATTTTACTTACTTAATTGCCGGAAAATTATTCAACATTACTAAACGTAAATATATTGATCATTTATTCAGCTATTCTAAAGATAAATTAGTTTCTTAATAACTTCTCTTTTTAATGCCCAAGACAGAATTTACTTTTTGCCTTAAAATAGGATTTAAAACAGAAAGCCCTGTAATGCAGGTTTATAACTTTAAGAAATTTCCCTAATACTTACCGCGTATCTTTAAAGCTGTCACAAAAGCATTTTAGGCTATATGAAGTTGTTTTAAACAGTAGTGTACTAATAAATTATTCGGATGAGTGGGACAGAGACAAAATCTTTGTTTAATGTTTAACCTTTCAGTGTTGTAATCTGCTTTAATCATTAGTGTATATTAGCAGAAGCTGATTACCGGAAGATTTATTTGATTCGCCAGATAATTTTGTTTATTCGCATTATTTGGTTAACTTTATTGGTAAAAAAAAATGTTATAATCAGAATTTACAAATAATTTTGACATAGAGTGGTCGCCATCTAGAAAACTAAATTAGGCCTAAACAAAAATCACCCCAGTTCTTGTAAACAGACCAAACATATTCGCATTAATTACGTTGCGATAACGCTTTCCTAACACGTTTGTATACACATTAGACTGTTGCTTTCCAAATGTAATTAGAATCATCTTGTTTTCTGTAACATCATTACAATATTTTTAAACAAGGGACGTTCTTAGCACTACACCAAGTTTCATAACATATCTCTCCTCACATGCGTGACAGGTAAATGTTTTACAAATTCCGATACATGTTTACATCTGCTAGCATTGTCTTAAAAATGCATCGTAGCAAAACGCTGTGCCACAACTAACTGCCGTTTCATAAGATACGTTATCTCCGAGTGTTTACAAACACAGCACAGCGAATATCAACAGTCCCTCTAAATAATCAGCGTGTTTAATGAATTCGTTAAACACAATCTTGTTCCCATTAAAGTGATTTAGCTAAAAATAGTTTTAAACAAAAAATGTACTCAGGTAATTAAATTAGATATCCTCTTTAAAAAAATTGATATGAAGAATCCTTAGAGGATTTAGGACAAATACATATGTTATGGAGTTGCACATTAGTATTTAATCACTTCCTATTAATATGTTAAAAAGTCTTCCATTTATCACACAAGGATAAAGTCTTCTAATTTATTTTGCTCTATTTTTTTCCGTAGTCCACTACGCAGTGCAGCAATTAGGCCTATTTCTTTTTTATTTTCAAATGCTAAAACAACCTGTTTACAGTAAAATAAATAAATAAGTATAAAAATTACATTCCTTACTATCATCCTTATTTTTTCTGAAATTACTGAACGTGTTTATTTTTTTATTGTAAATCTTTATTTTATTTTTACTTTAGTGCTTGTTACAGTGAAGCGAATTATTTCTTCATTCAGTATTCAAGAAAAATTACCATTATTGTATTTTTAAGAATTTGTTGCAGTATTAACGGGTGCGGAAGAACGAATTATGATTCCTAGAAAACAACATTATCGATATCCGCAGAATTTTACCAATATTTCAGTTTTTTGTTTAGGTTCGAAACTTTGTGATCCATCCTGGTTGTCTTGCGCCTTTGAAACTGAACGTGTTTGAATGACAAACAGGAAACGAAATTCTCAGAAGCGAAAAAACAAAATATATCCTTGTACTATTTTAATTCAATTCTAGAAAATGTTTATTCACAGAAATAGAGATATTCATTGCTTTCGTGTACGGCCTCAGCAAAAGAATAGTTTACAACCGAATTTTAGTGGGTACCGTTATTGTTGAAAAGAAACACCTTTTTTTTTATTTGCGGTGGAGACCCTTACTGCGTATGTGTTCATTTGATTTCTTATTTCCATTGACTGCAGTAAGAGGGGTAGATATTAAAAAATTCTTATCTTCAGTTACAAATAGCAACACTTAATGTCCATATGTTCTAATGATAAATAAATTTTTAGAAAAAACTGTGTTTGTAAAGACTGGTAGTTTAAAAAGATTCGCGAAGAGTAATTTTCGTACTTAAAGAACACTATCTCGCCAGCATTATTAAGACACAGAACTTTTCAACATTACTTAATACAATTACTAAAGTACTGAAGATTAGTTGTACTAGGCGTAGGGTACACGAGTATTAAAATTATTAGATCACTCGTAAAATTAACAACGTTGTATTTGTTGTACGAAAATGCTATTTTAGAAAATTGTTTTCCAAAAATCTGTAATAGACGATTTTTGTTGTTATCTGCAGAGTACAGCAAGATATTTGTTACCACGTATATAACAACAAAGTTCCAACATAGAGCCGCAAAGATGGTGTTGTATTTAAAGGAATGTTTAGCATCGGTGTAATATAACACCTGGAAATGATAGTTTGCTATAATAATAACGAATTTACACCCATATAGAAATGATTATCATCACCTGTCTGAAACTCAAGGTAGCAAGAAATGTGCTAATATTATGGTATGATATGCTTAACATGGTATGAGATTTGTTTCTCAAGCTTCGCGTTGGCCTCGAAAATAACTAAGTATTCAACAATTAAAACTTGAAAAAATAAGGCGCACAATAAAACTGAACGATTAACAACTCTCGAATCTTATAAACAGAATTACGTGATTTTATCAAATCCATAGCTAACCCAATAGCATCTGAGAACCTTCTTCCATCTTGGTATGTATTTTATTTCTTTTGAAATGACATAAGATTTAATCCCAATTCAAATATAGTACACATTTACCTCTTTTAAACTCCCAGCGTTGTTAAATGTATTTGTCGCTTGTATTTTCGTATAATTATCTGGAAATATAGTGGGAATGTGAAGATATTCAACTCCTTTTTTTTTTTTTTTTTTTTTTTTTTAATTCAAAGCAATTTTGCGGGCTCGTGGATGTTATATTTTTGCATTTGCCAATTTGTTAATAAAATCCTCAGTGTAAATTTTTTTTTTGTCAGAATAAACTCTGTTTAAATCAATGGCTACAAAATTTGCTTACACTGAACTGTGATATAACTTAATAGTTCCACTGTTCAGTAACTGCATAACCGATTTACTAGTAGTTTCAGTGAAGGACTATATTTTTTTTTAGCCTAACTATTGAAAATTTGACATGCATATATTTTTGTACACAGAAATAGCATTGTTTCCTTTCAGCTGTTTCAAATAGCATAGTTTGTAAAACAAAAATATGAAATCATACAGCTATATACCGCAAGTTTTATGTATTCTATTTTCAGAAAAAAAAATCACCATAAGAAAGACAGTGCTGTAGGAGTAATACTGCTTTTAATATTACGTTTTATTGTGAATGCGTACTGTATTTGTGCATTTAGCTGATCCAAATTAGATTTTTAAATGTTTTGTGTAGTGTCGCCATATTATCACTGATCATCGATAGTGATTTAGTGTCCACACAATTTTCCCAGAACTATTTACTGCTTAAAATGACCAAAGTATGTAAATTCTAGCAGAAATACATAGGGAAAGCCTATATTCATTCATCCCTAGCAGAAATTGTTTCGTGCTTTCTGGTAACACATCAGATGAAAGATATAGAAAACTATAAAAGAAACAATATACTTCAAAACATCTAAAAAGTTGTATCACACTTATACATTATCGTTTAGATGAGTACAACTGAATTTGCTAGTTGTGGGCTACAGTTTAACCAAATGCTTAAAGTATCTGTTACTTGACAACCTGTGCAGAAAATCATTTCCAGAAGAAATATTTAAAAATACATCTAAATTTATATATGGAACAAAGTTTACTCTGATTATAAATTAGGATAAATGTGGAAAAGCTAATATGTGCAGATCGCAGTATATATTTCTTTCGTTTCATTTTATTTTCGCCGAATACTTAGTTGATGTTTCAAAACTTCGTTACACTCTTGACCCTAGGAAATAATAAAATTGTATCTTTTTTAAAAAAAAGATTACGATAGTATTTTAGTAACAAAACGTATAGCACATAGCACTGTCAAACAGAATGTTTAATTTTAGCTATAAACTTATATTATAAACAATCGAATTTTCTGTCTCAGAAAAGTATACTCGGAATTATGGTATAATTATTACAATTTTTTTTCCAGTCACCGATGACCGATTTTCTAGTAACTTCAGAGATGGAATATTTGATTACGTTTGGGAAATTTATCTCGTTTTGAAGATCTTTGTTTAACTAATGGTATGACTATTAGTGCGATATGAAATTCCAGTTGTGTAACATATCAATGTCTGTGCTTAAAGTAGGTACAGTACCAGTGAGTTGAGCAGTTCTGGAGGATGAGGCATCTTCTGGAAGTAAAAAAATCGCCTCCTCTTCTTCTCTGGTAGCCGGGAATACAGTTGAGCACAAAACAGCAGCACCATAGGTAATATTCCGTTGCTCTGCGATTTTACAATGGCGAAAAATTTAACACTGTAATTGTTCACTTGCTTCTTGTGAATAGAGAGCGTATAACAATTGGATTCACTATGCACATAAACCCTAATACCAATTATTAACTGATCTTTATAACGACTTTAGTGTGCTGGACTTCAAGGGAAAGGAAATTTTACATGGTGTCGCTATGTTTCTCCCCATTTGACATAATTATTCCATACCTTCGTTTTCTCTTACATATCTAGAAATTCCCATAGAGTTCAAAATAGAGCTTATTGTAGGAGAAATTACGTAAAAAATTACAACCACTTACTGTACATTTATTATTAGGCACTCATTATTTCTTTTAAGAAACCAGTGCTGAGTAAAAATAGTAAAGTAATTTTCTTAAAAGCTTGTTAGTACTGATGGATAATATTCACACAAAGTATTATTCTGATCGTTGTTGTTCCGAAAATATTTTCGGAAAATTTTCTTATGACCATTTCTTTTTTAAAAAAGGCAAAGAACTTAATTTTGATTCGATAGTGGATTCTCACCAGGTTCTCCATAAACTACGTTCTTTGAATGAATAGTACATTTTGGAGTCTATCGGGAATAAGAATGCTAGAAAAATGGGTAACAACAGTGATCAGAAAAAGAAGCTGATGATAACGAGCATAATATAAGTTGCGGAACAGGAGAAATGGTTTTTAACACAAACTGTTTGAGGAATAGATACACAAAAATGGAATAAAAATGAGTCAGGAAATACCTAGGTCATTCGTTTTCTGACCGCTTACGAAATTGCCTCATACTTGTTACTGAGATTTGACTTGTACAATTTACCACGTACACCTAATTTTATTTCTGATTTCTATGAAACACTTCATTTCTCAACATATCTAAGTCTAAACGGTGAGATAGTTCGGCTAAATAAATTGCTCTTTTGGAGTCAGTAGATATTTTTTCTTGTCTAGTGTCGAATTGGAAAACAGGATGGCGAAGAAAGTGCTGGGAGTAAACAATGCGAATATTGGTGATGAGGCTTGGAAGGATATAGATGAATAATTAAGAATAGTGGATAAAGCGAAGAGATGACAATGAACGCAAGGTGGCAGTTGATTTCAGATTTAAGAGAGTGGGACAGTTTTTTTCGTTTGTAAGGAAGTCAGGGATTGGAATATACTAGACTACCACGTGAAGTCTTGAAAAGATTTCAAAAACACTTTGAGATAACTAATAATAAGAAGAAATGTGTAAATAAGTGTTTACGAAAACTGAGGCAAGATCATTCGTTCCATCGCAAATAAATTAAATTAATTTAAAATGGAAATGAATTTAAACACTAAACTCACATAATTCCGGATTTTTTTTTATTATTATTATTACATTCATGATGACGTAGACTGAAAGAACAGGAATTATAAACAAAGAAGATCTATGAGCGTCGTTCGAAAATTTCTTGGCTCACGCAGTCTTTACTTTTATCCATGTTGTAACAAAACTGGTAATGATATTATACCCCTTTTCAGATGTTTGTTTTTATCAAATTTTACTGAAAATTGGAATTTCCTATTAGTGTGCCGAAAGTCATCGAAGCCGAAAACTTTAAGCGCATTCTGTTTGTATTGGGTAGAATGCACCCAAGTGTATGGTTAGTGAAAACATTTTTCGTCCCAGAAATTGCCTTTAACTTTGATTTACTGATCATAAATTCTTCTATCTTCGTTAATTCACTCCTACTTATGTATTTAATTTTGAAAGTGTATGAAATATTAACTTCACATTGATACATGAATGTTATTGATGTAGATCACAACAGCATATAAATACTCAATGAATTAAAAACTATAAGGCTAATAACTTACTTATTACTATTTTTCTTTATAACAACTGCGAGAGACTTTCAAAATTTAATCCAAAGTGTAAAACCAGAATTGTAGCTTTATAAAACTAAAATCTTATACAAACCCCTGTTTCAGGAAAGACGGTAAATTTATATATAGCTTGCTGGGTAAGCGGACCTAGAATACGGAAGGTTGCTGGTACAAATCCCCGTTCAGCCATCCAGAATTAGGTTTTCCGTGGTTGCTACAAATCCATGACCGAATTCCTCACCACTTCCTCATTCCGCTCGTTTGCCCTGGATGTCTACGCTCCTTGAAACCCGAAGAAAAATCTATTTACGCTTCCAGTTTCATTTTATAAAATATTTTTCACTTAGTACTATTCCTGCGTATCCTGATCCACACTTTTTTTTTTTTTTTTTTTTTTTTTTTTTTTTTTTTTTTTTTTGCAAACTTTTAGATTGTTTGTAATGAAAGTATAGGTTACATGTAAACGTTACATATTCCCTTCATATTTTTTAGATATACGCAGAAAAAAAAATGAACAAAGATAAAATTGTATAGTAATAAATAGGTTGTGTTGAAATACAGTTTGATCAGATGTAAATGAAATTAACAACAGGCAAAACCTACAAAAATAACCTTAAGTAAAACTGCACTCCGAAGGAATACTTGACTGAAGAGTTCATTTACAATTATAGGAAAATACTCATTGTATAACGAGGGAGTTTAAAATAATAGAGACCTTCAGGTAATATGTGTATGAAAATGGGGACCATTATTTAAAAATATTTAAGCCTTCTAAAGATGAGCTGTACAATCAAACATAAATTTTTAACTAAAAGCAACCTTGTCTTATATAGAACTTGTTAAGATTGTTTACTATCTGAAATTAGATTGTTTGCGGATGACATAATGCTGTATAAAAGAATCAAAACGATAGAGGATTGTAAACAGTTGCAGGGTGATCTGGACGGGATATCTAATTGGGTTGGTAAACATGGAATGAAGATAAATGCAAAGAAGAGTCAGCTTATTAGATACAAAATTAAAAACAAAAGGTTAATTATGAATATAAGGTGGGGAAAGAATTGCTTGCTGAAGACTTGAAATGTAAATATCTTGGAATTACTTTTGATAACAAACTTAACTGGGCAGGACACATTGGACAGGTGGTAGGAAAAGGTTTCAAAGTTCTGCACTTGTTGGAGAGAGTGATGAGGGGATGTACGAGAGACGTCAAGGAATTGGGTTACAAAACTTTGGTGAGACCATTGCTCGAATATGGTAGTGTAGTATGGGACCCTGATTTTACGTATCAAATACAGGAGTTGGAGAGGGTGCAAAAAAGGGCTGCTAGATTTGTTTCTGGAAATTATCGCTGAATGCAATCAGTGACGGATATGATAAAGGAGCTGGAATGGGATTCATTGCAAGACAGGAGGAGGATGAGGAGGGTCATGGGAGTTTACAGGGCATATACTGGTGATGAGGCATGGAAAGATATTGCAATAGGTATGAAAAGTAGTGCATGGAAGGGAAAAGATGACCATGACCACAAGTTGGCACTCGATTTCAGGCACAAGGGTGTGGGAAGATTCTCTTTTTTATGTAAGGGTGTCAGGGATTGGAATGAGTTACCAAGAGAAATGATGAATAATTTACCGAAAACTTTGAAAGAATTTAAAGATAAAATTTGTAGAGGGAAACTATAGTTGGGTGCAGGATAGGGGGAAGTTGGGTGTGTAGGGAAATTGCCACCGGAGCATGTGCTCCATTGTAATTAAATTAAATTAAAATTAAATTAAGATTTAATTGAAAATTCGTTCACGAAAAATCTGATCACATTCTGTTTCCTGTTCGGAGTCATCTGCTCCTTTTACACGAAGGATAAGTTAGAAACATTTTAAGGAACATAATTTTAACAGTTGATTGGTTAATGTCGCTACACACGCACACAAAGAAATACCCCCTTTTATTTTAGAGAGCATGGAATGTATGTGTGTAGAAAGTATGTATTCTGATGTGTGGCGTGTTCTCAGTTGTGTGTTTCACAATTGGTATCCAAGTTATGTTTACCTCAAATGCTAGACAAAGTTAAATGAAAATCATCTGTGGAATTACGTTTATACCAGTGACAAGTTTTTCGTGGTACAGTACCGTTTTCACAGTTTCCGGTCATTGGTGGTTAGTGTCAAGTTTTTCATTAGCCTTGTGTTGTTCGTAATGTGAAAACTATAACAATTTGGCAGAATGGCTGGAAACGAAGAATCTCATTTATACAACAAAAAAAAAAAAAGCAGAAATGCCAACAAAATAGAGAATCTAAAAAGAATGTTAAAAATCCTCGGTGACCATGAAAAACAGTAGGTTAATATTTTTAGAAACTTGTACAGTGAATATAATCAGACTGAGGATATTTCACTATCTATGGGGCAAGAAGCGATTACAAGTTCGTAAAAACATGGAAAGTTTCAACTTCTAGGAGGCCCAGATGTGAGACAGGAATATGTTTGGAAACGCGATCAGTAATTTGGAATGGTTTCAAGTCGAAAGAACGGCAATGACTGAAAGCAGCACAGTACGCGTATCAAGGTGTAATGCAGGAAAAGAAAACTTCATGGGAAGAAGAAGAGATGAATTGTAGCGTGATCCTAAATGGTTGACTTGAATATATATATATATATATATATATATATAAAATTATTTGTATTTTTTATGTGTGTATAAATAGATAGTAAAACCATTATATGTGGATTTATGTCTACGAATTTTACAAGTTTTTCTGCGAAGGAATTTTATAGTTAATCCGTTTTTACAGGAATTCACTGTTTGTTTTTCGTCGCGTATTCAGCTCAGAACCACCTCTCGATTCGTCTTAATGAACTGTTTTCATCTTAGTTACTTCTCGATATTTAACCTCAAAATACTCAACAACAGTGGCTTCTCAATTTTCAGTTTTTCGGGTTAATAGGTGTATTTATTCTTTTATATTTCTGTTAAATGGTAGAAACGGTTTTGTACTTATAAAACATGGGACGAACTTTATGGACATGTCTTGCAGACGAGTAAGTGATCATTTTTGGAAATCTAATTTATTATGACGGTAGAATTAAAGCAGTGATTTTCACCAGTATAAACGAAAGTAAATTGTCCTTTAGTATGTGGACAAGTCTATGTATATCTTACATTCGTCTGGTGGTAAGAAATTTGTTCTAAAAACATTTGTGTGAACTGTGGCATTATAGTGGTTTTAAATCTGGATCATGGCACCCAGTAAACAAGAGGTTTCCGTTTTTTTTTCTTTTTTTTTTTAGATGCTTTGTTTTCAAGGGATAGCTGCGTAGACGGAATAGAAAATGAGGAAATTCTGCAAAGAGATGTAGAAAAAAGATACTTGTGAAACGACGAGGTAAGTCGACGGATGCAGTTAACTGGACATGAATTTGGACATGAAACTAATTATTCTAAAAACAAATTGATTAAATGAACTGCAAAAGATTTATCTTGCTGTAAGAGTAATATGGCAATACTCAAAATGTCAACTTTTACGTGATCATAAAAAGAAAGGGCAAACATATTTTTCGACTCTGCGTTGAATTGAAATGATGTGGACGAAATCAATGAACTCAAGTTTTGAAATCTTTGTAAACGCAAAAATAATTATGCTGGATACTGAAGCGTCATACAGGAGATTTACATCACTATAGAAGTGACGACATTTCTTGTGAGAGCGGTAACGCACTGGCCTTGCAATCGGGAGGACGCGGGTTCAAAACCAGGCCCAGAAAAACAGATTTGAATTTTTCCATAGTTTCCCAAAATAACAACAGGCGAATGCCCGGATTGTTCTTTCAAACAGCCATGGTCGAATTCCTTCTCGTTTCTTACCCTGCAACATCCTCGACGTTGACGAGACGTAAAAAAAAAAAACCTTGCGACTCATTGAGAAATTTTTTTTCTGGATGCACGGTAACCAAATAGCGATAGCACAGATATATGTAAAATTCTTGAGCTTCCAACCACGTCAAAATGTCACATTTCTGTGGACGTTTCGAGCATCATATTCTTCATCTTCAACAAAATTTCTAACAAAATGAGAGTAAGGAATTGGACACTCGATAGTCTCATGATGTAACACTTTGATGCAGCTGTAAGATCGAAATTTTTTTTTATCGATCAGTATAGAGTTAGTCTGACAAGAGCGCCTACGATGACGCAAGTTTCACATTCTGAATAGTTACATCTGTTACTACCCTATCTATGTATACTCAAAAGATATTCCGGTATGTTATATGAAAAAAAAATTGTTTATGATTGAATGTTGCATCTATTTGGCAGAAAGGCACGCCACTGGATTTCGCAATAGACTATCAAAATTTTCACACGACACTGTAACACACGAACGGCACTTCAGCGCGGAACTCGGTTCAAACTGCGTATCGCACTCAGAGATTCCAACACGACACTGTTTGTGCTGGACGTAAACCGCAGAACCACCCACAATTCGTGTGCAAGACAATGTCTTTGCCTCCCCCGCAAAGCGTCCAACCACGGGGCAAGGATTCTCCTCGGGCACGAGGGGTCAGCGCCCTGGAGTCTAGGAGCCCCGCCGTGGGGTCTTTGACTCTACGGGGTGGTCTCTCGGGGTGTAATGTTTGTTTGGCCCACGGGGCGTGAGGCCTCAGCAGTAAAATGGAAACCATTCCAAACGTCCTCCTAAATCTCCAATCTAACGTGCCAGAACTCATGAAGATATCTTCAGAATTTCGATTCATTTGAAAAAGATAATTCATGTGTAAAAAAACAAAGAACAAAAAAACAACAGAAAACAAAACAATAACAAAAAACAAAAATTAAACACTTTGCTATTCGTAGCACTGGCTTATAAGCCAAATACGTTATAAGAAAATTTGACTATCTCTATATTAAGTAATTGTAGGTGGCCATTTCTTCCTTATTTGCTCCCTGATATAATAAATTACTAAAAATGCCAGTGCAAATGTTGAATATTTAAAAAAAATGAAATTACGGACACATTTCACTTCTCGTCAAGATACCTTCATCCATTCAATGTTTAAATTGCATTTCTATAGTAAGGTGTTTCATTTTATCACCTGTGTCCTCAACCAGCATTTTATTCGGCGAAACTTCCACATGATTCTAATGATTGCAGGCAGTCAGACATTCCTATTTTCATCAATAGCGTCACTTTTCCTGCATTGTTTAATTTTTCTTACACAAAGATCGTAATCAACTATATAATTTATTTGGCAAGTATGTGCGAAGCAGGATTGTGGTAAAGCGAGTTACAACGCATTGCTGTGAATTTTCTTACGAATGAAAACGTTAAAGGTGAGGAAGAATTAAAGAAAGTTTATTGAAAAAGGCCAGTATATATAGTAAAGCTATAGAGATAATGGAGAGCTGTGGAGATTTTACTCTTCCCAAAATATCGACAGCAGAGAGAAAAAATGTCCCGTAGAATATTATGATCATAGGAAGAATGCAGTTTGTATTGAAATCGAAGAAGGCAATATTGAAAAATAACCAAATCAAAATTAATTTTTACATGTAGCATTACGCCTCGTCGACGTCGAGGTCATTAGAGGCGGGAAGGGATTGCGGACAAGGAACGGGAAGGAATTCGGCCATGGCCTATTAAATGAAGCATCCCTGCATTTGCCTGGAGTGATTTGGAGAAACCATGGAAAACCCAAATATTGATGCGTGGACAGGGATTCGAACTGGCTACCAAGCGTGGTGGGTGAACTGTTAACGTTCTGGCCTCATATTCGGGAGGACCCGGGTTCGAATCCCCGTCCGGGCATACGGTTTTCCATGGTTTCCCCAAATCACTCCAGTCGAATGCCGGGATGCTTCCTTCAAAAAGGCCATGGGCGAATTCCTTCCCATTCATTGTCCCCAGTCTCATCCCGCATCTAATGACCTTTGCCGTCGACGAAGCGTAAAGCAAAAAAAAATCGAACCGACGTCCTCTTGAATGCGATTCCAGAGCGTTAACCGTTCACCCACCACGCTCGGTCGTTCCTTGCTGAAGTTTGTGTGTAGTTGTGAGAATGGGTGAACATAGAACCGGAAAGATTTCTAAGATCAGAATCATTCACACAGTATTGGAGAAGTATTGTGCCAGCGAAACGTGTAAACTAGTTCCGTAACACACCTCCCATATCCAGTGCCTTAAAGCGCGGAACCACAATCGCACATTTTATGTTATTTTTAAATCTATCACAATTTCCTTGGTTATGGACCAATATCTTTGTTGTTGTCTTGAACATGTTGTCCATCAGATATGTAACACAAGTGTACCAAGTTTTATTTAATGTTCCAGTTCTAAATAAACCACTGATTTCGTAGCCAATCACCGCTTTCCATTAATCTCTTCTGTAGTTCCAGTAACCTGCAGTATCATCATCTGTATTGCCTGTGAACAGAGAAAAAAAATGCAATGAGATATCTTTAAATACGATTGCAGATACAAATTTTTTATTTTGTTGTTGCCAAAACTGATTAACAACTACGCCACTACAAACTGTTACATTTGAACTGTTACCTTACCGCATGTCTCAACCTCATCGTCTGATTGCTTAATGATTACTCTAAAAATTTGCAGCTAAATTCTCTTAAGCAGTTACAAACACTATAGATTCAAACTTAATCTTTGCGTATTCTCTTTCATGATCACTTTTTTTTTAGGTTTTTCTGTAATTAGTTAAGGAAATGCCTGGAAGCCTTTAAGCTCCGTTTAAGAATCACGGTTCTGAAGCAAGTATGATGTTAAAAGCAAAATAGTACTAGCAAAAAGAGCCTTCGTGAGAAAGAGAAATCTTTTAGTTTCAAACATTGATCAAGGAATTAAAAAAACTTCTTAAAACTCTATGCGTGGAGCATAGCACTTTATGGTAGCGAAGCACGGACTCTAGGAATATCGGAAAGAAAGAAAATTGAAGCATTTGAAATGTGGTGCTACAGAAGAATGCTGAAAATTAAGTGGACAGACGAAGTACGAAATCAACGAGTTTTGGAAATGATGGGTGAGGAAAGAAGTTTGTGGAAGAAGCTTACAGAAAGAAGAGACAGGCTGGTAGGTCATGTTGTGAGACATGCTGGATTGGTTAATTTGTTACTGGAGAGAACAATCGAAGGTAAGAACTGTAGAGGAAGACAGAGATTAAAATATACGAGGCAGATAATAGAGGACGTGGGTTGTAAGGTATATGTAGACATGAAGAAGTTAGTGCATGATAGGAAGGGATGGGTCGAATGACTAAAGACAGCAAAAAAAAAAAAAAAATCAACTTTTATCATGAAGTACATATCTTACAGTATTTGCAGATGTATGGCAACCAATAAATTTCCCTATTAACTGTTAAATATCCTGAAAAGGGTGTGAAAGTTTATATGAATTGCCATAAAAATTACTTCATGTTAATAAAAACTGTTAATTGATTCGTCTGTTATACTTTAACTCAAAAACGATATGTAGCATCCTGACATTTGATTGAACAAATGGTAATGGTTCCTTGTCCATAATATTCATCCTGCTGTATTGAAATATACAATAAACAGTTGTAAAAACAAATTATCTCATCTTTTCTCACCAAACGTAGTTCACGTTAAGTAATTAAACTGAGAACACTCAGATATCTGAAAAGAAAATGTAATATTAATACCACTTTTAATTTAATTCAAAAAATTAAAAAACAAACCTATTAAATTAAAAAAAAAAACACATCACACAAACTACTACAGTGTAACATTTTGAAGAAAAAAATAGAACTATCTGATATTTATCGTAGAAATTGTTGTAGCTATGTTTTGCGTGAAAGTTTTTTTAATGTTTTTAATTAAAATAACTTCATTTTCACTTTTTGCTTATATTATTTTATAACTTACTTTTAATTTTTTTTAATTTTTTATTTTTTTATTTTGTTATTTTTTTTTAAGGAGTGATCATTACAACAATTTTGTGTGTTTTTAATAATTTAGTGACAGAGTTTCTTACCAGTCAGCTTAAAGGCCTGTAAAAATTCCAAGCAGGGACGGGAATTGAACCGATGTCTTCTTGCTCCCTACAACACCAAGACTATTTAACGTTGCGTGAAGACATCCAGTACCTAATATCAGACATTTATATTAGACACATAGAGACAGACAAGTAAATACTCACCATAAGCAATAGTAAACAACGAACAATTATATTCCATGAAAACTACCACATCCAGAAAACACTGTCCGAAGGAAAGCATGTAATAAATTAAAACACACACCTGACAGACCAGACGTTATATGCAATATTAAAAATAAAATAAGGTGTACAGTTAAGACACTGCGAACAGCTAAAAATATTTCTGCTTTATATCATTACAGAAGTCTACGAACGAAGGTTATCTTTTTGTTTCTGTAATTGTTCAGTACGTTTTAAATTCCAAATCAAACATAAATCTACGTATTGATTATTAGCTCTGGTTATTCGTTCTTTGTAGACGGTTCCTTTTTTTGCGTCTCCTTTGTTTGTTCATTACAATTTTTCAAAATTCGACGTAGGAACCGCAGCCTAGAATTAGCTCTACCTACCAACGTATTAATATGTAAATCCCATTTCATGTTCCTTTGTACTCTTACTCCCAAATATTTCATAGAATCGACCATATCAATAAATGAACTGTTTACCTCGTATTTCTGAACAATCGGATTCTTTTTGTTAGTTATGCCCAACACGCTCAGTTAGATGTTTTCATTTTATTCTCTGTCCACAGTAAAGAGAGCAAGGAATTTATGGTACCTGCGTATGTTTCTGTTGTCGTTTATTTTTCCCCCGTTTAAATTAAAATATGAAGTCAACCTCAAGGAATGGTAGGTACTCCGTTTAAATATACATTTTGATTATTAAGAGGATTGTTCTATGGGAAGAGGTGGAGCACAAAAATTTGTAAATTTTTATAATTGCTAAATCAGGATTATTAACGTTATTTAGTTAAGTACGAATTAATGAGTTGTAATTGCACGGCGTTCAAATCTGTCATTTTTGTCTAGTCTGTTTATAATTTGTCTCGCGTAAAGTTAATTATGTGAATAAATGTTTAACGAACTTTGTTTATGAATCACGTCCGAAATTGAGGTATACAGGTGGAAATAATGTGCGGTTGAGGAATTTGTTCGAATAACAGCGCAACTACACAGTCTGCATAGCCCTGACTAATTTTCGCTGTCAGCGCGTTGGGACTTTATTTACGACAGAATATCTGACACCCGGTGGAAGCAAGTCGTACAGCAATTTCCTGTTTTGTGACTGCGCGATATTAGGATTCTTACTTTTATTATTATTTTTTTCCTTTCTCGCTGTCGCATTCAGCCCTTCTCCCCGCGAGTCGAGGGAAAACCTTCCCTTTCTCGCCCGCTGTGAAATCTTCCTTCTCGGCGGGGGTGGGTCTTGCCCGAATTGTCTGTTGGCGCCTTTTCGTTTATTGTCGCAGTCGCTTTTATGTGTTTATTAGGCCCGTTTCCGACACCGCTCCGTCCCCAGAAATTTACATAGCCATTGTCACTGTGGAGGGGGCTACGTGGAGGAGTGTTGTTAACATCTCTGGAATTCGCTCGACATGTCTCTGAATACGAGGTCTTGCCGTGTCGGTTCTATTTGATTCAACACCTGGCGTAATTAGAGACTATACTAATTCCATAGCTACAAAGAGAATATTAATTTTTTGAAACCGAGCGTGGTGGTGTAACGGCTAGCGTCCTGGCCTCGCATTCGGGAGGATGGCGGTTCGAATCCCCGTCCGGGCATCCAGATTTGGGTTTTCCATGGTTTCCCAAATCATTCCAGGCAAATGCCGGGATGCTTCCTTCAGAAGGCCATGGCCGAATTTCTTCCCATTCCTTGCCCCCCATCCTTTCCCGTCTCTAAAGACCTCGCTGTTAGAGAGACGTTAAGCAGATTAAAAAAAAATTCTTTGAAACCATATAAAAAACTTTGTTCAGATATGTTCAAGCACCTATCATGATTCTTTTTCTCTTCAGCCGTCAGGTTTGTGGAAATTGAGATGGTTTGACGATGCCTTCCCAGTAATGCACGTGTATTTCCGAGTTTATTGTTCTGAGTGGTCATTGCGAGGTTAATACTTATTTCTGTCGTTTAATAGGGCCCGTTATGCACTTTTGATTTAAGCCAAAAATGACAAACGTTAGCCGCCTCGCCGTTGTTTAATACTGACCTTTCTCTTTAAAATAAAATTTATTCATCAGTCACTAAATATAATTCTCCTTCGGTTTCTTTTGTTCAACATTGATTTTTTTTATTGTACTCTCAGTGTTTAAAACTTCCACAAGCTTAACAAAAAACTCAATCCAACAATTTTTTCTTTAAGCCAGTCTACTAAAACAACGAGTAAAACAAAACAAAACCATTGATACAGTCAGCGATGTTCAGTGCATAAATCTTTGGTTTACACGCTAGCCAACTTAAACATCTCACCATATTATTTTAACTATTACTTACACAAGTTAACTAATTCTATGGTTGTTATCTCACAACATCCAGATTTCGGGTTTCCACGATTTCCGGAAATCACTCGAAGCCAATGCCGAAATGGTTTCTTGAAAACAGCCATATCTAAATTCCTTCCAGTTCCTTGCCTCTAGTCTTTTCCCCCCTCTAATGACCTACATGTCAATAAGGCGTGGAGCATTAACCAAAATAAAACGAATCTATGAAATGTTCTGATATAATGAAAGTTGTAAGAAGAAAGATAGTGAAAGACGGTGCCAGCCCATTTAAGGTCTACTATTCGGAAAGACTTTAGGTAGCCTGCCAGGCATAATGTCCCCATCAGACAAACTGATCATTATCAACAATGTCGTATGATCTCACACCATACGCAGTGTGGAGAGGTTTTGGACTTAATCCAGAACTTTGGTGCACGGTCTGGTGATTAGGAATTGTGCTAAGTCCTGATGAAACATTTGTTCCACCTCTATGTCTCGAACCAGCTAACAAGATCTCAGCGCCGGGCACCATTATGGTGCCGTAATCTACTGAGCCAACTTGGAGGATACCCAATCGTTTAAATTTGATTTGTTACTGAAAAATGTGATTCTGGAACAATGTGACTGGCTTTTGTAGCAGGAATTACACCTCGAATAAGTTTTATTTTCAAACTCGATTCAGTAAATGAGGCGTTACATGTACAGCAGTTGCTCAGATTAGATTTGTGAGCTTAGCGACGTTTGCAGGTAATTTACTAAAATAAATTGATCCTTATTGAAATGCCATTAAGAAATCAATAGGTATGTAGTTTGAGACAGTGAAATTGTCCATGAATGGCTAATCTGCCCACGACAATGTTTTGATACCAATCATTTTTTACTTAGAGATGTACGCCTCGGCGACACCAAGGCCATTACAGGACGAAAAGAACTGGGGAAATGGAAAGGGAACTAATTCGGCCAAGGGCTTTTGATACAACCATCCCGGCATTCTCCTGCAGATATTTTGGGAAACCATCTAAAACAAAATTATTTATCGCCGGATGGTGATTCAAAACCACGTCCTGCCAGCATTGCCGTTTACCCACCAATCTCGGACTTTGAGGCTAAGAAATAACTTTAGGTTTTCTAGCACAACAGGAAAATTGTACTGAACTACTGCCTCAGAATTGGTGTCGTTAAATTAGATTCCGTAGAGATTTCGTTACAGTAAACATTTTAAAATGTATTTCAATATGTTGTTTCATGTGACTGAATTTGGAGCTGTGGCATTCTGACCGAGTAAATCTTCAGACATTTTGGTGTAAAATCAGAATATATCTAGTTCTATAGTTAAATTTTTATTTTCTTTAGAAATAGTCGTTGTTTTTTACTCATTGCATACTTAACAATTTGAGACAACCCAATGAAGCCTTCACGGGTATAACTATTACTATTACTATTACTCCGCGATTCACTAAAAGTGTGTGGCGGAGGGTGCATTGCACCTATCCGGGAAGGTAATGGTTTGGAAGGGATATACGGGATATGGCAGGAGGCGCCCATGGGCTATTGTGAGGAACCATCCCAGCATTCGCATGGAGCGATCTGGGGAAACCATGGAAAACCCAGATCAGGATAGCCGGAGTACTTTATCGAAAGCTACTCCTGTCGGATTTTATGTTTAGTCGCCCGGTAAATCCTTTCTATTCCACTCCCTAATCGCTCGTGGAAAAAATGAGTACAGAAATGAATCGGTTATGGCCCTGATTTCACTTATTTTCGCGGTCATTCCGGGATATAAATGTTGCTGGTAGCAATATTTGTTTACTGTCATTCCGAAATACTTAAGTCGAGAATTTTTCAATTAGCTTCTGTCGAGAGCAACGCCTTCGGTGCTCCAGATCTTCCCAACCTAACTCCTTCAACTTCGCACTTACGCTTTCCCTCCAACTATATATACCTGTTCCTTCAAACGGCTATGGTTGAATTCCTTCCCATTGCTTCTCACCATAATCTCAACGACAACGAGACGTAAAACCAGAGGCAATTTTTTTTTTTTATAATTCCAATGTTCATCAGAGGCCGGTACATAGAAACTAATTTGGGCATTTATTTTAATTATTTTACCTACAAATATTATTGGTTTATCAAAAGGTCATGGCCGAATTCCTTCCCGTCTTTCGCTGACTATCATCGCGTGGCTTTAATTACCTAGATATCAACAAGCCATATGGCTCAATGATAAGCGATAGTAGTCCAGAATACAGGATTTTAAACCAAATCGTGTAGAAACCTTGTGCCACTATATATCTCGTACCATGCAGCATCTAGTTGGAAGTTAGTAGACTCCTGCCGGCCTGTACCACTGTGTACCTTAATGAAGATATCCTCTAAGTCTGTCACGGCGACGTCTCTGGCAGTTTATACCTCGTCCGTACGTGTTGCAGGTAGGAAGGAGAACATTCTTCTCATATATTTTTTCCCCCCTCTGCCTCCATCCCCGTCTCAGTAACTCCACAGTTCCAACCTGAATAAAAGAACTGGGAAACAGCAGTAAAACGGATGGGGGTGGGGACTCGGGGATTTTCGTTTGATATTTTTACTGCCTCGAGTAAAGATGGCGGAGTTGTCCCGTTTGGCTGTTCCTCCGACGTCGTTTGTAGACAGCTTCTCCAGTTTCTACCTGCTGTTGATGGAAGCAGAGACAAATATTACACATTAGTTAATCATTCTACTCTAATTAAATCGTAAATACTGCTGTAGTTAATTACTATGTCATTATGGAATCCCAAAAAGAACTGAAATATTCGGAGCGTAAATTTTTTATTAATTACTGAACAGAAATGAATCAGGAACAGAGAAAACGAGAACTCCCAAAAGACAGCAAAATTTGTCAGGATAATTTTTTTTTACAGTATACACCAGTAGATCTCAGCGTGTTAGGTGGTCCGGAGGCAAAACATTCATTCTAACTGAATTGAACACATAACAAGAAAAAATTAATAAAAAAGTTTCACGTAAAATGGGTGTCGCACTGGTGTTATACCAGGCTAAAAGTGCGTATAAGCTACAAGCCATCATTATTTCCACGACCAGACAAAATTCTGGTATTACCATGATGTTAGGATAAGACTTATTCATACAGTAATAAAATACTCGTATATTTACAGTGGGCTTCGAAGAGAATGGCGTTTTATTAACGATTAAGTTAATTCCCTTTAACTCAGGGATTTTTTGTGATGGATCGCGGAACATGACTCTATGAATCTAACAATTGGTAGGTTTGTTTAATAATGGACACGTAGCTAAAAATATGTATCCATGTAATTCACTGGTTTACACCATATATTTACCCAAATAAAAATATTTTCAGCTGTTGTTGGTTATTTCAAACTTAATTTGGTAGGTAAGTCACTAAATCATTGAAAAACAAAATGAAATCCCGGAAAGAACTTAAATATTCATAGCGTATAATTTTAATTAATTACTAAACATAAATAAATAGGAATCGGAGAAAATGAGTACTCCCAAAAGACAGTTATCTTTCATTCAAGTTTGATTGCTACCCAGTTATGACTTTGATATTAAAAGCGATACTTGGCTACTTAAAACCTAAATAAAGTATTTAACACAATGCACATAAAATAAGTAATGTGTTAAAATAAAATTAAAAAAATAACAGACTAAATTCTTCTAAAATCATGACCTTCATGAACGAATCCAAAACAAAATAGTCTAAAATAATTAAATTTTAGGAAAGGTTAACGTATTTAAATGTTTTGATTCAATGTAACAAATTTGCAAGTAAACGTTATACAGTTAAAAATGTTAATTTCCAATTGCTCCCTAAGGATAACCAAGTAATTTGTTAACCCGAATAAAATATAAAGGCATTTCATAAGTAACACATAAGGACGCAGAATGTTTGTGACGTAACATTCTGCCGTCAGAATTCTCAACCAACCGTGACCTGAAGTCATACCCGATATAGTGCAGAACAATGATTCTTTGCTGAAAACAATGTGACGCCATTTATGTGTTCAGCCATTCTGTACTACCTTGGATGACCATCGTCGGCGAGTATGATGGTAACGTTGGGAGAAGTCCCATACTTCCAACGTTTGTGAGAGTCACACCACAGTTAAAGCTGTTGTCATTGTTTGGGGAGCCATCGGGTATTACTTCAGGTCACTGCTGGTAGTGATTGAGGGAACTCTGACGGCACAACGGTACGTCACGGACACCCTGTGACATCATGTGTTACCTCTCATGCGACAGTGGTGCCATTTTTTAGCAGGACAATGCTCGTCCACATACGGAATGCGTATGTATGAACTGTCTGCGTGATGTTGAGGTACTCCCGTGGCCAGCAAGATCCCCAGATCAGTACCCAATAGAACATGTGTGAAACCAGCTCAGACATCAACTGGTGTTAGTATCCAGGATATCAACGGCCAGTTCCAACAGTTGTGTGCCAGCTTGCCTCAAGCAGAGGATACAACAACTTCATCACACCCTTTCCAATCGAATCAGTGCATTTATCCAGGCCAGTTGGGATGCAATGTCATACTAAGTTCGCTATACTACCAAGTTATTTGAAATTTTATTCGATTATGTAATCACTTCTCAATCCGTTAAGTTTCATTTCGTGTCCTCCTCCTCTTTTGGGTGTTTCTATTCCTCTCTCTCTCTTTTTTTTTGCTTATGGCTTTACACCTCGTCTACGCCGGGGTCATTAAAGGCGGGAAAGGATTTGGGGCAAGGAACGGGAAGGAATTTGACCGTTGCCTTTTGAAGGAAGCATCCCGGCATTCGCCTGGACTGATTTGGAGAAACCATGGAAAACCCAAATCTGGATCCCCATACGGGGATTCAAACCCGCGTCCACCCGAATGCGAGGCCAGAGCGCTACCGCTCCCCTAACACACTTGGTATTAAGTCTGGAACACAGTTTCAACCGCTTTCGTGCGATTCATCTTCACTCGTCAAGTTCACCGCTGCAATGGAACGACGGCTTGTGTGAGCCGGTCTCGGACAGACTCTGCCGACTAGCTGCGACCTTGTCAGCAGCTCGGGAGGTCAGAGTCGTAAATCTAGCGGCGAGTGACGGCCCGGCTCGTAAATCCCTGTCAGCGTCCCTCTCCTGTCCACAGCAAGTAGTTTTTTCGTCCCTCAGTGCTCAAGAAGTTCACCTGAAAATCTCGCAAAAAAATAGTAATATTAGCCTATCACACGGGAATAACAGTGTTAAACATGTTGGTAAGTACAGAACAGGCCAGTGTGGACTAGTGCATTTAGGATCTGGGAGATTCAACGGCACCAGGCACGAATCCAAGCTCTCCACTTATCGGCCATCTTGACTGCTGTTTTTAGGCGGTTTTCAGCAGCCGCTAAGGCGAATAGGGGAACAGATCCAGATTCCCGCCTTATAAACTACACATTTCACAATCTAGACATATACTTATGACACTCATAACATAGTTACACGTTTCGTAGACAGATGGCAGCACTTGACTTCCGCCTCTAGTTCGTGGTAATATACAATACTTGGCGTCGTACACTGCATGAGGGAGGTAAAACGGGACTGGGCACAAGCCCACGGTTCTCCTGACCGGTTTTTAGGCGATTTTCCACTGTCATAAAGCCGAATGTCTAGACGGTCCCCAATATCCGCCTCATGAATTACACATTCAAAAAAAAAAAAAAAAAATCACAGTGATATGGTAACACTTTACTTTCAAAATTAGTAAGTAGTTTGAGGTGGTAATAGGAATAAAGTACTTGACGTCAGAAATGGCATGCCACCGCAAAACCAAATCTCCTAATCGAAGGCAGTCGACCTCAGAATGGTGTGAAAACTTGATAGCATTTACCGTCGCAGTGGCATGGTTGTTGAGAGGTGACGAACCTGACTAGGAATCGAGTGTTTCGCCGATGGAATCCTGTTTACGACAAAAATTTTCGCAGATTACTAACTCTTATCTTTCCCCGAAGGAAAACCTGCTGTGTGTGTGTGTGTGTGTGTATCTCTCTCTCTCTCAGTGTGTGTGTGTGTTTGTGTGTGTTTGTGTGTGTTTGTTTGTGTGTGTGTGTGTGATTATGTGTATTTGTGTGTATGTGTGTATGTGTATCTCTCTCTCTCTCTCAGTGTGTGTGTGTGTGTATATGTGTATCTTTCTCTCTCTCTGTCTCTCTCTCTCAGTGTGTGTGTGTGTGTGTGTGTGTGTGTGTGTGTGCGCGCGTGCGTAGGGGTGAATTAAGGTAGAATATTTTCGATGTTTCGGATTCCAAATTCTTCTCAATGTCTCATTTACTCGTCTCGATTAATAGGCTTAATTAATCTACGACACAGGAAGAAAGCGCAGAAACTCTAAACATAGTAATTAGGAATTTTAATATTATTTGATGTTATAATTAACAAGCATTTTTTCACTGCGTCCCCAGTACGGGCCTTTGTGAGTGTTCAGCTTAGTAATGGGTTAGTCTTTTGTTTTTCTTCTAGTAACAAAAACGGTAAAGGTTTGTAACGTTGTATTGTTTTAACCTTCACCGTAATTTAAATCCAGCTAATTCGTTATATTTATTCTAGTGTTAATATTTAATGTAATTCTTTGACTTATGTTTTGTGTGTTTAATCACGTACTATGTTTCAAAAACTGAAGGAATAAATAACAAAGGTTAGGAAGTCAAAAATAAAATTTACGGATTCTAAAGTAACGTGATCTTTGGTGGAAATGTCATAAGAAAGAGTCCATGTGAGATGCAGGAAGATCTGTGGCGCATAGCTGCTGTAAGCTTTGTCAACGTCGATGTTATTAGAGGCGGGAAAGGACTGGGTGCAAGGAACCGCAAGTAATTCGGCCTTGGCCTTTTGAAGGAAGCATCCTGCCTTTTGCTTGGAGTGATTCTGGGAACCATAGAAAACCCAAATCTCGATGCCCGGACAGGGATTCGAACCCGCGTCTTTCTGAATGCCAGGTTACAGATTTTATAATAGTACGATTAGAAAGTTACGACTCGTCGATGTCTTAATGGTTAAGGCCGGTTAGACTCCCAGTTCCTGCCGAAATTTCCACTCAACATTAATCTCACCTTACACTGCAGAGGAATCTGCTTTCTTTTGTTGAACTAAGAGAGTGTTTAAGTCTTCAATTTGCACAGTAAGCTGTGGGTTCACTTTATTATACACTATTTATGAGTTAGATTTTTTTTGCTTTAATCACCCTTCTACCATAAAGACGATTACCCGTATTTCTATTGCAATAAATAGCACGTTTAAACAGAAATGTGGAAATTATTTTATCACTAAAACACTTCATAACATAACGGAGTAAATTATGTTTAAGCCTTGTTAGCGTACGAAGAGTAGATCGGAATGAGAATATTGTGAATTATCTACGGGGAAAAGAATACAGGAAATCAACGTTCAAAGAATCGCAAGAATGTAACCGAAAATGTATATATATGTCGAATCCATTAGGGAAAGATCAGGAGTCGGGTGGGTCAGAATGGCGTTCCCGTTCGAGGTAGATGGCTCATTAGCGAAGGTAGGCTGTGGATATCCCTCGGACAGTGGAGAGTAACTACGAGAACACAGCTGATACAAGGATCCGGTTAATTAGACTCGGTCTCACAATACACAATGACATATAGCAGAGTGATGTTGCCTCTAAGGTCAGACATGAATAGAGCTCCGAAACTGTGCGCTGCAGTTAAGTAGCTCCTCGTAGGTGTCACTGCAGTCGCCGTGGCGTTGGCATCCCGCTCGCTGCGTCTGTGGCGCCATCTAGTAGCGTAGCCCCATACTCCCGATCCGACATTTACTACAAACAATATAGAAATAAATTTGCTTTTTGTACCTTGTTCCGTTTAACACAGTGATAAAATTTTAAAATATGCAAAAAAAGTTAATTTCTTTAACTACTTACGCACAGTTATGAACGCTTTAGCGAAACTTTAAAAATGGATTAGACTAAGCATCACATAAGAAAAAAGTGAGGTAACCCTGAAAATTTAAAATATGATTGTTACCACCTATCGGTTTACCGATGACAACATTATTTGTGCTTAGATAAAATTGTTGGCGAAGATCCGGAGGGAAACCGGATAATTCCACTATCCCCGCAATCGTATGGATTTATTTCCGGACGCCCTTACTCGAGATCGAACACATGTCCCACAAGTGCTGGACGGAACTTTGCTGGTCGTCCACGGGGAGCGCTAGGTTAGTTCAGTTACTGGCCTTTGATGTTTACGATTTCTCTTTACTGTAATTGGTATAACATCATCTAGTTTTAATGAGTTTCACATTTAGATCTCCAGTTATTGGTAATAAAAGAGATTCCTTTTGATCTTATGTAAGTTGAATGAACATTCCAGTCATGGATTTCGTGACTATCCATGATTTACGTACAATAGCTATTAACGCATCAGACAAAAAGATAACTACAAAAATCAGTACGGTTGACACGAATCCTTCACGCCTTTTCTGCCGGATAAATTATTCTTTCCACAACGTTTCGGCAGTAACCTCCGCTGCCTTCATCAGACGAGCTGTCGTATCGAAGCTGCCACTTTCACGTCACAGCGCCTCGAAATTTCGTGTCAACCATACGCCGGTAAAAACTTAATTTTCACATCAGTACGGTTGTCACAAAATGGTGTTAGTTCTCGCAGTCATTTATAACTATAGTGGGTATAAATATTTGCTGCCAGTAAGTAAACTTTAAAGTTTATATATACGATCCTTTTTTATTACTGTGATTCCTGGAATTGAGATGTTAATATCCAATATTTTTTATGATAAAAGACTATAGGATCGTGAAGAGAGTATTGGGAATGTACTGTGTGCATATTCGTGCTGAGCCATGGAAAGATTTTGGTGTAAGAATTCAAAGTAATGCATAGAAGGATAAAGATGACCATGAACACAAGCTCGCACTAGAATTCACGCACAAGAATATCGGAAGACTTTCTTTCGTAGGCAAGGGGGTCGGGGATTGGAATTTGGAATAAGTTACCAAGAGAATTGATGAATAATTTACCATAAACGTTGAAACAATTTGAAGTCAAAATTTGTATTGGCCAAAAGTAGATGGGTACAGGAAAGGCAAACCAATGCCTCTGTAGTAGGGCATATTTTTTTAAATATCGGATTTTCGATATATCGATATTTTAAAAAGTATTAATATCGGCTGTCGATATATCGGAAAAAAGTATCGATATATCGATACTTTCATAAATCCAATTTGATAAAATCAAATCTGGTAAATATAAGGTTGTCCATTGATAAACAGACGAGTGATTTTTTTCTTAATCAGGTTTTCTTCTAATCGTCTCTCTTATTGATGATGATTGTTGATTACTTTTTTTTTAAAAAAATTTGCTCATTATGCATGTCATAATTTTCAAAAAAATTAATAAAATTTATAAATTCGAAAGAGGTTCGAGGCAAATCTTATTTTGTGTATTTTTAATATTGATAAGCAATACAGTTGAGATATTTATTTAGGTAGAAGTTTAGCTATCATCGTATGCATTATGGCCAAGTTACATAACTTTTTTTCATATGATTTTTTGGTGGTATTTCATTTAGTTTTTTATGTTGATAGCTTATTCTGAGTTGTTTACTTTTCTTGCTCTCTAATTAGCAGCTATTTGTTATTTATACTTCCCACTATTCCTGCTAACACACTGGAGTTCCCTGGACAATGCACACGCTCATTTCAAACAATTGGCTCGCGTTCGATTCGTGTCGGGCGAACGATGACTTGCCTACACTGCTGTCATCATCTGAGTAAACATGGTTCCTATCAGTACCGGATTAACCACGTAGCAGGAGGTAGCAAATCATTTGCTACGGGCCTCGCACTGTCTTAATCCGGCCCTGGTTCCCATAACTTCCAAATTAATTATAGAAATGTAGTAATATTTACTTAAGCTTGCTGATCTCTATGCGTAACAGAAATTTGAGGATTATAGTGTCATTCAGAGAAAACGAAAAATGATAACTTATTTAAAAAAATATCGAAGCCGATATCCAGATTTCAGTATCGAAATATCGATATATAGTCCTAAAAATATCACTCATAAATATCGATATTTTCAAAAAAAATAATATCGATATTTCGATATATTATCAACAGTCCTACTCTGTAGGGAAATTGCTACCGGAGCATGCGCGCCATCGTAATTAAATTAATTTTAAAAAAATTATCTCCTGTGTACAATATGTTTATTCTTCTTTGGCTAGTAGCTGCTTTTGCTGGAACGCTCAAGCGTCGTATATCCAGATTACTCAGAGACTACTCTAACACGGCGAATGTTTTTCACTGTTGGCAGGCCTGCCGATAACGGACCTTCAGGACAGCCAACCAGCGAGAACGAAGATTCCCCGAGAGGACGCTCTCTGGAGACGCAGCCGGTAAGTGTGTTACAAAAAGTTACCGCGAGGCTCAAGTCTGGGACCTATCTTATCGTACGTCGTACCACTACATTTTTTTTCCCCGCACAACGTGGCGTTATCTACACGACCTGCCTGAGAGTACGTGCGTTACCTGCGGAGGGATATGCAGCGATTTGTTGTGTTTGTATGTTGAGACCCGACTTCACACTGCATGTCTCGGGTGCAAGCTGTGTTTAAAACCGAAACAGTAAACATGATGTAGGTATTGTTGCTACCCTCTTTTTTTTCTCGTGTCGCCTGGCAGAGTGTTTTGCGTTCAATTTGTTTCGTTTAGACTATATAAATGTGCCCGGACAACGTGCCTTCACAAACAATCTCATGGATAGAGTAGACAAACAGAATTTTTTAAGCTTACGTTGTGTTTTGCAAACCGAAACGGTTTTTCTCTTCCTCCGAGAGCAGTTACACACACAATTCTTGTAGTCTTAATCACTGGATATTTTAAGTATCATTTTCAGTATCATCCAGAAAAGAATTGGTGTAAGTTAATTACAAACAAAAATATGAAGAACATAAAATGAACGGTTGTGCCTGCTTATTTCATCGTGTATATCCTACCGATTTTTTTGTAAAAAATTCTGCTACGCTCTTTGTATTTAATAAGGTTTTCAATATTTTTTAATACATTATGTACCTTTCGTTACAAATGTATCAATCAATAATAATCTAGTGATTAAAAGAGGTGTTTTGAGTGACTGACGAGACTAAATACCCGAACATTCGTATTCCAAAATAACAGTTCTTCACTGATCCCTCTAAATGTCTAATTATCACCAATGGCCCACTTGAAGAAAATAATAACTTAATTCTGATTATATTAAATATACAAAAACAAAAAATAGGATCGGATGTGATAGAAGAAGTAAAGGATTTCTGCTACTAAGGAAGAAAAATTACAACCGATGGACGAAGCATTATGTTAAAATCAGAATAGCATTATCGTAAAATAATAACAGAAATCTATTAGTTTCAAATATTGATCTAAGACACAGAAAAAACTTTTTTAAAACTCTATGTGTGGAACACAGCACTTTATATAGTATTACCAGAAAAAAATATAAAAGAAAATTGAAGCATCTTAAATGTGGTGCTATGAAAAGGATGCTGAAAATTAACTGGACAGGTAAAGTATGAAATAAACGTGTTTTAGAAATTGTGGGTGAGGAGATAATATTATTGAAGAGTTATAGAAAGAAGAAACAGGATGGTAGGTCATATTTTAAGACATGATCTATCGGCTAATTTGTTAGTGGAGGGAACAGCCGAAAGAAACAACTGCACAGGTAGATAATGATTAAGATATATGAAGCAGATATTTGAGGACGTAGGTTGTAAGGGGTGTCTTAAGATTAAGAGATTAGAGCAAGATGATAGGGAATGGATGAAGGAATGCATCAATCTAATCAACATACAGATGGCAGCAAACAAAATATATTAAAAAAATGTTTATATAAAATGCATACTGTATAGGCTACAAGCTAGATTTTCTAAAAACCATAAATATTACAATGACCAGCTAGATGCTGGTTATTCCAGGATGTAACTGAACAGTTAATAAAATAGTCTGCGCACTAAATATGTTTCCAGATGGCATCAAAATAAGCGGATTTCCTTCTAGGAGTAAGCAAATGACAGTTATGTGATGGCCTTAATGCAAGTGTGAGTCTCAGGGCATCATGGTAATAATAGCAAGAGTTGTTGATTATATACACGTAGGTAAACAATTAGGACCATACAAGATAGTTCTCCGTAGAATTATTTTTTACATTTTACTAGTCCTTGGGTTGAAAAAGGATGACAAACGCTGCTTTCAATAAGGCTATAAAATTATAAAACAATTTTTTCGACGTTACTTCATTTGTATTTTTGATCATGAAATGAGTTAAATAGTCATATCTTCCTTTTTATTGACAACTAGCTGACCCGGCAATGCTTCACTATTGCTGGACTTGAGTAGGCACATAGATTAAATGAAAAAATATTTACATATAAATTTTAAACTGCTGTTTCATTCATTTTCAGTTGGAAAGGGTGGGAGGGGATGCGCTTTGGAAAACATATGCAGGCAGTATTTTACTGTTTGTTTCAAAGTATAAGTATGCAAATTCCCATTGAAATCTGATGAAATATGTGGTTTTGTCTAAATTATGGGGAGGAGGGGTGGGTTTTTTTTTTTTTTTTTTTTTTGATAGGAACCTTCTCCGTCATCCCGTCGACAACTCACCAAAGCTTCACCGTAAACGGACGAACGGTTTGCGGGTTTGTTTAAATTATGGGGTGTTATGGGGAAGAGGGGGTAATTAAGGTGGTGGAAAGAGAGGAGAGGGATTGGGTTTTTGTGAAATTAATGTGTACAGTATTTCTCTCTCTTTTTTAAAGTATAAGTGTACAAATTCTTATCTAAATCGGATAAAAAATGTGGTTGCCTAAATTATGGGGTGAAAACGTAATGGGGTTGGAACGGGGGAGAGGGGATGAATATTCGGAAACCATACGTAGGCAGTATTTTTCTGTTTGTTTTAAAGTGTAAGTGTACAAATTCTTATCTAAATCGGATAAAAAATGTGGTTTGCCTAAATTATGGGGTAAAAACGTAATGGGGTTGGAACGGGGGAGAGGGGATGAATATTCGTAAACCATACGTAGGCAGTATTTTTCTGTTTGTTTTAAAGTATAAGTGTACAAATTCCTATCTAAATCGGATAAAAAATGTGGTATTGCCTAAATTATGGGGGTGGAAAGGGGGCGAGGGGATTAATATTCGGAAACCGTATGTAGGCAGTATTTTTATGTTTGTTTTAAATTATAAGTGTACAAATTCCTATCTAAATCGGATAAAAAATGTGGTTTTGCCTAAATTATAGGGTGTTATGGGGAATAGGGGGTGACTTTTTGGATTTTTTTTTTTCACAGGAACCTTCGCAGACGCACACTCGAAAACTCTCCAAAGTTTCATTGCAATCTGATAAATGGTATAGGAATGCATAGAAGACGAACAAACCCACAAACATTGATTTTTATATATAAGATTGCCACTTGCTCTTTCCAGAAGCGAGTGATTCTATTTTAAAGCATATTCATCGGTCACTCAGCCATCGTAGTCTCAGAGGGAAGCTTATGTGCTGCCACCTATCAGCGAAACGTGTAACTATGCTCTGGGTGTGTTAAGTGTATTATTCATATCATATACTCACCTAACGAAAATAAGTACGGAGTAGTACTCATTATTTTCACATACATAAAGGCATCATGTGCCGAACCGTTACCCATTTCAACATCACTGCATTTCGGAGTTTCGACTCATTTCAGTGTAATGCATCTCTAGATTTATCGGCAGTAATTTTTTGTGCGTGTAATGTTCAGATGACAACACAGGCCGTAAATCAAAGTTAATCTGTGTGGAAGCGGTTAGAGTAGATTAAAAAAAAAGGGGGAGACAGGCTCAGAAAAAGCTGTAGCACAGTGTAGCCATCTTTCGGAGGCCAAGTGTGGGTTATATTTACTGTATTCGTTTCTATTACACATCCGTTTCTTAAATCGGTGAGTTACCATGGTATATCCAGGGTCATACTCAGAAGAAATTTTAACAAACTCAAATGGATCAGGTTATCTTTATTAACTTTAGATGCAGTTCTCAGCAGGAATTTCGCCCACCTTCAGCACCCCTTTGTTGGTATGTCTTCTGGAGTATGTCTCTCTATGCCTGCAGGTCTTGTGCAGTGAGTTGTTGCGCAGATTCTTCTGGGTGACCAGTGATCTAATGTATCTCCTGGTATCACAGACATACTCTATTAGGGACAAATCTGGGGACCATGCGCTCCAAATTGTGATGGTAACCCCTTGCAAGGCTCGCGTTGTGATGACAACACTATGAGGACGGGCATTAGCCTGTTGAAAGATGTGATTTGCTCGGTGGACATGAAGGGTATCACAATAGGGTGCAGCACCCCTTCCACGTATTGGTGGGCCGTGATTGTGCCTTCAACAACAACCAACTCAGTCCTGCTGTCGAAACTGATTGCCCCCAAACCATCACACAAGTGGCTCGACCTTTGTGATGTTCTGAAATCACAGCAGGGTAAGCTGTTTTTCCAATATGCGTGCATACATGTTGTCGATTATCACTTTGCTACAGACAGAATCTAGACTCGTCTCTAAACACAAATATACGCCATTCACGTGTTCATTTGCGTTTTGAGTTACACCAGTTTAGACGATGCTGGCAATGAAATCAAGTTAATGGAAAACATTGCTGGGTTAACCGGCTTCAAGCAATTGGTTCACTTGTCCGTCATTCTCTATCTATCCACTGCTTGGATCTGGTCTGCAGTCACCCATCTGCCAGCAACAGTCAGGCGGTCTTACGTGGTATTGTCCTTCTGTGTCTGCCCTAGGAGTACTAGAGGCTTTGTTCATCCACTCCGTAACAAATTATTATACTGACATTGCAGTACGGCCAATACTTCGAGATTTTTCACGATATGATGCACCCATTTTAAACGTGCCAATTCTCCGACCTCTCCCACAGTTAGAAATTTTGGTTGTAGAGGATCGTCACTTTTCGCCTTGGCATACTTGATCAACAAGAAATTGTTGACAAAAAGTGTCATGTTACAACACTCTGTTCAACACTGATACACCAAAGAAAATACTAATTTGTTTATAGCAAATAGCCTCGTAATTCTTAAAATTACTCCAATACTCTTCATGTGGGTATACTCGAGGCCAAATTTCATTCATTTTACTCAACTCCGTCTGGATATTGCACTTTCAATTTCCACCAGTGTAGAAACTTGATCAGTAGTTTTGGCGCATAATCTTATCAAATTCCATGATTCTCGGCAGTGGGTGTGGAATGAAGGTATACGATGTTCTGGCAGGTATTTTTTTCGGCGGTTGGGCCATTTTGATGTTAATGCATCACACTTCACCCTGATGATCGAAGGTGTGATGGAATGACAGGTGTTGAGCTCCGGTTCGATTCCCGACATCACTCGAAATTTTTGTGTATAGTTAATGTGACCTTCACCTTTTGCAAAGCTGAGATGCTCTGTGATTCGGTTTCCACGTAAATCTGCAGGTCCCCTTTGTCTGGTAGTTTTACCAGGATAGGTTGGAGTTGCCATGATACAGGTATGTCACGCTGCAAATTGAATCCCTTCAGCGATATCTCGACCAACAACGCCATACGTATTTACTTTCACTACTGTTCATCGAGTTACGTAATTTGGTGATTTTAACACGGTTCTAAATCCACAAGCTGTTTTCCTAGTAGGATTCTCGGGTAACGATACTACGACAGTAACAGACTGGTATTCTGTGAACTAGGTTGTTTAGTTGCATTTGTGGGTGCTTTTGCTTTAATTTCGCTAACTATCATTTCATCACTTCATTTATACAAGAATTTAAATACATTAAATTTATTCTTATCAAGAAATATAAACATAAATATTTGATGAAAGTGTTAGTTTTGTTGGTGACAGCTGAATGTTAAAAAAAGATACTATATTTGTTTTCAAATTGTGCTTTCTTTAGAAACTTTTTCAAGAAGAGTAATTTTTTTCTATTGTCAATTTAATAATTTCATATTTCTACTCCCATTTAACCTCGAATGCTCCATCTGCGATCCTCACTATTGCCGCCATAATAACATTGCTAATAACTTCACACCGAGAATGGTGGGTGAGCGGCTAACGCTCTAGCCTCGCATTCGGGAGGACGCCTGTTCGAATCCTCATCCGGGCATCCAGATGATTTGGGTTTTCATTGGTTTCCCCAAATCACTCCAGGCAAATGCCGGCCGGGATGCTTCCTTCATAAAGGCCATGACCGAATTCAGAACCATACCTTGCCCCCATTCCGCCTCTAATGACCTCGACGTCGACGAGGCGTAATGCCATAAAAAATACTTAAAGGGTTTAGACTGCTCCATATCACCAAATGACTCTTACTGTTAATTACTGTACCCGTCAACCAATAATAATAATAATAATAATAATAATAATAAAAGGCTAAGCTTGGTCATCGTTTAGCCATGTGCATAAGGCTGACATCATGTATCTAATCTTCTGTACCGGATTAATTACGATTAGAGATGTTACTGCTAAATTGAGGTTATGGGTATTATTTATTAACAATTGTATCCAATAAAACAAAAGCAAAGAAATGAATTGCCAGCACCGCGAAACAAAACGTCTGTCTTCGTTTAAATTAACATACTAGTTGTCTTTTGTATATTTATATTAGGTAGAAGTAGATGCCTTCTTATACTCTCTGTCCAGAGAAATTGCTTTTTCAGGAAACTAAGAAAAATGTACTAAATTAGATCATTTTAAAAAGTTATAAGTGGTATTAAATAACAGATGGGTTTAGTAAAGCCAACGCATGGAAATGAAGTCAGAACATTGTGTTCAACCGGTTATTTTTTAAGGTCTGACTCGGTATTTATATTCGATGTAAATTTTATCTATATTTTTTTTTTTTTTTTTTTGTCACAGTTATAGCAAACACGAAAAATTAATCATCAGTCATTTTTGAGCGACCTAGAAGCTAATGTGAAATAAAATTTTATGACGTTACAAGGAGTTTATTCCTTAATCGCTTGGGAAAGGAACTGAAAGGAATTCGGCCATCACCTTTTGAAACGAAACATCCCGGTACTAGCCTGGAGTGTTTTACAAAAACCATGGAAAAACAAAATCTGGATGCCCAGACGGAGATTCGAACACACGTCTTCTAGAATGCGAGTCCAGAGCATTACCGCTCATATATCACGTTTGGTCTGTTTGCTCCACAACAAGGTATTTAAGACTGCGGTGTTGAGGATTTTGAGTTCTGTTCCTTGGGAGACGAATCAGCTGTGAGATGACGTCACGACCGTGACCGTGACGTCACGGTTCCCCCCCGTCAATGGCAGGCGCCGAATGGCTGTCATAAAGACATTAGGGCGCTGTTCAGAGCCCATTAAAAGTTAAATATTATCACCGCACCTCTTGTCGCAAAGTGTTTGGCGGCTGTCCTGTTGCATGCTATCTGTCTTCAGTCGGTTTTATTGGTCCATTACACCCGGCCCGTGGTCTACCGGAGATTTTGTTGGCTTTACAGCCGGGGAATTGTTTACGCCGGGTGATTGCCGGAAATATGGCCTGTTAAGTGACGTCACGTGAAGTATGTCGGCGAATCGGCGTTTAAACGGTCGTTATTTGGATTTACTGTCTGCCCGCTGGGCCCTGCGTCTTGATGGACTTATGATTGTTATCGTAACAATCGCCGCTTAGCGATCGACAAGTGCCTTCATCGACTCCCGGTCGCGTCTTACAAGAGGAGGCCGCCAACTGTAAAATTCAGATTAAATTCATACTGAGTGTAATAGAAGATCATGGCTAGAGATGTAATGTACGCAGTAACATGCCCTTCTTCGCCGTTGTCTAGAAAATCGGCGTTGAAATATTCCGCTGTGTTCAAATGAAATGATTTTTAGGCTAGGAAGCTGTCAAGGGACGCATGGTTCAACGAGCAAGCTCTCTGCTACATAAGTACTTTGTCGCCAGAACACATCTCGCTGGTTGCACCTTTTTTTTTTTTTTTTTTTTTTTGCATGTTCAAATGTGTATACAGCATAATTTCAACGATTATGCATATAATAAGTTTTTTTAATGTCATTTGTTTTGGAAAAAGACATTTGGAACTTTATTATGTTGTTTGCAAACAAAGTTGTTTTTTTTTTTTTTTTTTTTTGAATGGCATTTGGCTGCGAGGCCATACAGCCAGACTATGTGTTTTCGTATTTTGCAAGTATGTAATGGATCACTCATTGTATTATATATGCTCCATGATTTGGACGACACAAGACAAACACAACAGTTAATTAAAACCTCCCATGAACGAGACCGGACTCGAACCGGTGACCCACGCAACGCGAGCCTAGCACGTTAGCCCCTACGCTGTCGGGTTCGGCAGCAAACAAATTTATATTTTATAGTTGTTTCATGCAAATAACATTAGAAACCAAAACACGATATCGCAAATAACATTCAAGTGCCGGTCTCGGTAGCGTAGGGGCTAGAGGTGCTGGCCCCACGGTTCGAGTCCGGCCGAGGGCATGGGTGTTTAAGTGTTGTGTGTGATTGTGCTTGACGTGTCCGTCCTGTGGTTTGTCTAGAATTACTTGAAAGATATATATACACTATGAGAAACTGAATACAATGGATGAACTAAACATATACTTGAGCTGGCTGTATGGCCTAAGCAAGCCAAATGCCAATTTTAAAAAAAAAAAAAAAAAAAAAAAAAAAAAAAAAAAACAACATTCAAGTGGGTACAATTTATTGAAAAGTTCCTTTTATACCTGCAGATAATTTACAGTTAGAGAAATAAAGTAGCCGCATTGTCGTAAGAACCAGAGTGATAGCTACCACAAAAACATGGAAAACAAAAAGTAGCACGACATCTAGCACATCTGATAAACGATGCGTTTTCACAAGAACAATTGTTTTTTTTATGGTATCTGTTGGAAAATACACCTGATTTACAGTCTAAAATCTTTTTTTCTACAGTCTGTCAGAATTGATAGAAATAATTTCAGAAAAAATCGGAGATGACAATTGGTGGCGGACGACCGATTGGTTTTCTGGAACTAATCTCATGCTAGTGTTCGATTAAATCATCACAATTTTGAATTCGCTTGGCTACATTTTTTATCTGTCGCTAAAAGTACAGGTCACGATGCTGGAAGAGAGGGTTGCACTTTGATGGAATGACCTTCGTAGTGCACGTTGATAACCATAGTTAAAAAATTAAAAAATTACCAGTAGTGAGATTCGTTCCGGCAACGACGGGCTTATAAAGCAGAGAGTTTGGTCGTTGTGCCACAAGCCCCTTAACAGTTTCCTAACGTAAAAAGCATTTGAACCATTTGAACGCAACAGAGTATTCCAATACCGTTTTTCTCGACAACGACGAAGAAGCGCATGTTACTGCTTTGCCACATTACACCCCTGGCTATGAGCTTTCATTATTCACAGTGGATAAAATAAGTAATGTTGAAGTTCTGGACAGGGTTAGTGAATGGAGAAAAATACTCCAAGTAATAAAATAGAGAAATAAGAACTGGATGGGACACTTGTTGAGAGGGGAGTGCCTGATAAAAGACGCCTTGGATGGTCTAGTTTGTGGGAGGAGAATAAGGTGATGATGTAGGTGCATAATTATAGACAACATCAATGAAGACGGCAACTGCACAGACCTTAAGAGAAAGGCAGAAGATAGAAATGCGTGGAGAGCAGCAAAGTGAAAACCTGGAAGAGGGCAGTAAACGGATGGTGATGTTGATGATGATGAGTATGAATCTAATCTTAATTTTACAGTTGGCGGTCCTTTTTAGAATTTTGGACCCTGTCAAGATGTCGTTCATAAGTGCCTGTTTTTTTTATCCTTGTTGTAGCTAGTGTAGTATACGCAGGCACCAGCACTGCCTATTTCCACTGGTACCTGGTGTGAATCAAGAAGGGAACATGGGAGTGAAAACCCCCATCATAGTTTTGGCCAGATTTGTTAGATCTGGAGCTAAGGGTGGAATATTTGTGTTGCGATCTGAATGGGAAACATACTTTTCTTTGTGTTTATGAGGTATTCGCCAGAGTGATAGCACAAAATCGCCTTAAAACCAAAATCAGGCATTCCTGAACGCAGGGTGCTCGAACCTTGTCCCGTTGCACCTCTTCAGTTTGTGGCGCCCAACGAACGCAGCAACACTGCCTCTTTAACATTATTTTCTTTTTCTTTTGGATTTTGTTCTAAAATATACGAGGGCACCCAACTCGTTGGTTGAAACAGCTGATACAACATTATGGTGTCTCGCTCCCGTCTCAGCCTCTTCTGGTTCGAGTACCGACAGTGCAAGAAATTTTCAAGCAAGGTCCTCACCTTCTAGGTATACTTTTCCAAACGATACCGTTCCACTTTTTTGAGTGTCCTATTTTAATGGAAGAATATCCATTTATATTGTCGTATGCCGTTATTCCACAAGCACTGCGGAGGTGTTTGGAGGAGAACCTGGTCTTTATGATTATTAATTATTCGCAACTACCTGTTCTACCTTGCTGGCTGATCCATATACCGAGTGACGGGTTGGATGGGTGACCCGTAGACATCCCGGGTGTCATTCACCAAATCGATCCCTGGTATTGCTGTCCATGTTTTGGTTTTCTTGAGAATGCCGGGATGGTTCCTTCAGAAGATCTTTGCTGAATTTCGTGCCCGCAATCCTTTCGCGGGTCTAATAACCTAACATCGGCGAGCCGTAATGGCCTATTAACTAGGAAAGCACTGAAAGATGAAAATCCCTTTCGCTACCAGTTTTCGAATAGACTGATACCATGTCTAGTGCCATATAAGTGAAAATGTTTTCCAAATAGTTGGAAAATGGAGAGGATATTGGAAGAGCTGTAGGAAAGTTGGAGATTATTGTTCAGATTTTGATATATTATTTTGATATATTATTTTTTCGGCTCATTGATCATCTGAGGGCAAGAATTGTTGAAAAATATTATACTTTTAAATTTCGACATAGACAGTAAAATACTTTTTAAAACTTATTTGTGTAGGACACAGCAATTTATGGCAGTGAAGCACGGACATTAGTAACACCATAAAGAAGAAATATCGAAGCTTTGAAAACGTAGTTCTATGGAAGGGTGCTTAAAATTAAGTGGATATGAAACATATAAGAGGTAAAGGATATGCTAAGATTAAGATGTTAGCGCTAAAGAGGAAGAGATAGAGCATTGCATAATTTTTTTTTTGCAGAAGAATGCCTATAGTATACAACAACAGGTAACAATACGTATTTCATGCATAATAACTTGTGCGAAACCACCCACATTTCGAAAGACTGGTATATATCTGATAGCTGTAATGGGCGAATATTCCAACACCCAAGCACGAAGCCACCTGTTGTAACTGCGGTGGGCCCCATGCAGCGTGTTTCCGTGGGTGCCCATTGCGGAGGAAGCTTCGAACCACCAACCGGCAGACGACGCGAAACTACACCGGCTCTCCCGCCAAGAAGCAAGACTCGGAATTCTGCGCCAGACAAACAACAAGCCGAAAAACATCCACGCTAGCCACTGTAACTGGCGAGACACATTCGACCGCCAACATTGCGCAGCTACGTCAGGAAACGAGGAAATCATCTAGAACTCCACTCAACACTACTCACGGCCGACCATCTGGCCACGCCGACGTGCCCCAGTTGACCACAATTCTCGAGTTGCTAACCCAACTTTTAGATCGCCTCTCCGGCCCAACCAATAGTGATGCAAAGAACAACTTATCAATAAAGAAACAATAATAAGAGAGCAACTGAAAAGACATACCAGCAGAAAAGCATATCCTTCGTAATACATGAAGGAAATGTCGTAAGACAATAACCTTCACCTCTACAACTCGCACAAAGAAATAGCGAGCACAACCTGCTCTGAAGTGTGTGTGTGGGCGAATATTCGGGAATAATATTGCCCAAGGAACGTTTGTACAAATTTTGGCTGCTGTTCAAAACATTGCCAGTTGAATAAACAGCTTTTTATATTAAACAACGGTCATAACCATAATGTTGTGACATTTGTTTTCGGATATAGTTTTTATAGGCAGAAATTTGTAACTTCTTACGTGCTATTGAGTTTGTGACGACAGAAACACGGAACCAATGTCATTAAAAAGTAACTAGTGCTCAGACGTCAACAACTCGCGAGACACGAACCAAGAAAGGAGAAGAGTATGATGTAGGCCGTAAACTTTCGAGGAGTGGTGAGTAGTGTTTTCCTGTATGAGACGCTGATCACAGTGCCGGAGGTGGAATACGCCCTGCAAGTGCTACGTAGTCAGTGGACCCGCTGTCACTCCGAGAGCGTTGACGGCGTTACGGCCGGGTTTAGTGCCCTCTCTCTTTTTTCCTCCTCTCCGTATTTTAAGCCTGATGCTGTCTTTCGTCACATGGCTACGCACTAGGCTCATGGTTGCGGTAGGACAGTTACGGGATAAAGGATCACCCAGAAGCAAATTACAGAGTCTGGTGCTTATTTCTGAGTCGACACCCTGTGCGGCTGACCAGATTTCGCATTCCTTCCAGAATTTATGGAAGGTGTCTTTGATAGTTTTGAAACGCAATGAGCGAATTCTTTACAACTCCCCGCCGATAATCGTATCCTAGCTCTAATAATATGGACGTAGACGAGCCCTCGAAGTCTGGTAATAACTTAAAAAAGTATGTAAAACTGAAGTCTGCTCTCGCTACTAGCCAGTTTGCATTTTTACTCTTTCAGTCTTGGAGTAACTCTTTCATAGGTTAGGATAAATCAACTATGTTTATGCTTAGCTGTCCTTAATCTTCTTTATATCCATACGTCCTCAATCCTTACCTAGTGTCTATTCTTCTCTTCCTGTGTCCACTTTTTTCAGATAGTTGATATATTTCTTCTTTCTTGAAACCAGTTTTTGAGAATCCTCTCTAAAACGAGTTCTGTGATTTAGTGAGATTGTGTTGATTCCAGAACTATGAATTTTGAATTTAATATACAATACACTTACCAACAGCTGCATTCACACCTTTTAAGATTTTCGGGAAAGTACGTGCCTCACTATACAATAGTAAGTTATTACTGAAAATATTACCAATCGAAATGGAAATAATTTTTTTAAATTAATATACTATTTTTGGCTCTCATTAATTTTACTAAAAAATTGTTTACTGTATTTTCCATTTATCGCATGGACAGATTGTATGTGGCTAGTGCGTTAGTAGTATCAATAAACCTAAGTCGTGTTTTGGGTTTTGTCGCTAAAATAGTTACCAGTTGGCAGGATCAGTTTGGTAGATTCCTACTTGATCCAGGTTCAGAGTTTTTATAGTAACATGTCAGATAGTGTTACTGGATTTGATCTGTTTTTCGAGTTTGATCATTGATTGTCCTCTTAGGATGGTTTTGGAACATAAAAATGCAGTTAACAGAGTCTAAAAGTAACACAGAAACGAGGTTTTTTGTGGCAAAAAATGAGATTTTAGCTGCAAAACATCAGTTTTTAGAATCACAGGTATGACTGATCCGATCTAGCTCTTCTGTTTGATAATTGCTCGACGTCTTAAAATAGATTTAAACCGAAAAATATATTTCACAGTGATTAAAATTGAAAAAAATATGTTTTATGAGCAATGACGAATTTTAAGGACCACAGGTCATGACTGAAATACTTGATCTGATCTATTCCACGCGTTTGATGAAAGTTTGACCTTTTAAGTTCGATTTATAATTAAAAAATTAATTGCACGGAATGTAAAAGTGGAAAAATAACTTTTTTGGGGTGGGGGATGAGTTTTTATGGGAAAAAAATGAGTTTTTAGGGGCAAAAATGAATTTTTAGGGTTACACGTCGTGATTGCATCGCCTGATCTTGCTGAAATACAGACGTACCTTCATTTAACACGAAGCGTTTGCTTTGTAATATAGGAAGAATTTGTGGGAGTTTGGAGGGACTTAAAAGTATCAAACAAATACAAAGCGGATCTCGCCATACTGCAGAATCTAACTTAAATTGCAATCGCGAAGTATGGAAACTGATAACCTTTTTTTTCACCAGAATTACAGATAAAATTTTTGATCTTGCTTGCACTTGTGCGGACCATCGTGTTGTTTCTGTGCTCAAGTGACATTTGGCTTTTGCTTGGTACGGGGGATATTGCTCGCGACATATTTTAAACTTTTGAAAACAAAAATCGTTGGATATAATATTTTTTAATTTATGTATGTACTTGGTGTTACGAAACAGAAAGACAAATGCTACGTAGTTCCGTGTTGCTTTAAATTTTTCCATGTATCACGCTTTTTGCGATTTAAACAAATTCGAGCTTGGTCTCTGTTATCAGCAATACTTATTTTGAAAAAAATGGAAGTTAGCCCAAAACAGATTATAGCTTAAAATGGAATTTGGACTGAAATATATTTTAGACTAAATGGCGATACAGGCACACAATTGTATGTTTTCTCTCATATGTATTTATATTTTTATCACAAGTGTTATTAATCCTCACAGCTTCACTTAGTTAAAAGCATGCTGAGCGTATAACCATTCTGTTAAATTATTTTTGCGTATAATGTATAATTTCATCTTCAGAGAGTGTAAACATCGTAAACACAGCGAAAACTGCCGTAAAACTAAGATTTGTTCCCGAAAGCGTTGTAACTTGTCCAGCTTCATTAACCTTCTGGGGAAAAAACTGACTGACTCTGGACTGTTAATAATCTTTTTGGCAGAGAACTGCTCATCTTAGTTAGCAGAATTTTTTTGTAGGTGTTACAGGCAGCTTACTCCTTGACACTAACATACTTTATGCCTGGCAATTGAGTAAAATAAAATAATACAATAAAAGTAGTGTTGGGCGTGATATGGATCCCTGTGGAAGCCCCCAAAATTGTTTGTGACAGCGTGTCCACTTTAAAGATCAGTAGCACCTGTCTGACTGAAGGAAGCTTTTTTTTTTTTTTTTTTTTGTAACAGTTTAACGTCCCTTTTTAACAACGTGGTCTTTAGAGACGGGAAAGGATGGGGGCAAGGAATGGGAAGGAATTCGGCCATGGCCTTTTGAAGGAAGCATCCCGGCATTCACCTGGAGTGATTTGGGGAAACCATGGAAAACCCAAATCTGGATGCCCGGACGGGGATTCGAACCGCCGTCCTCCTGAATGCGAGGCCAGAACGGAAGCTTATTGAGTGTCTCTATCTTAATCATACAGGAATGTGGTTGAAAACTGTTATTTTATACCGAACGCATTGTAACTTCAAGTATCTTGCTTTATCAACGCGCTCGAAGAAAACTATCTAGACTGTTTATAATGTTTTGGGTAAAAAAACTGTTATCACATGTTTCGCAAATCTCTGCTCACCTGAGTGCCTGAATTAGCAGTTTTTTTTTTTTGTTGCTGCTGTTAGTGCAACTGACTTCTTACCTACTATATATTTTACACCTGGTGATAGAAGAAAATAATATAGTAAAAGTAGTGTTCCGTATAATTCGAATCCTTGTGGAAGCACCCCAAAAATTGCTTTTGACTGCACGTCTGATTTCAGAATCATTAAGACCTATTGTCTAACGGAAGCCAGTGTGTGGCGTATTTCTATCTGTATGAGAAACGTTTAAGCTATCAATTAAATTGATTACGCTTATTTTGTTTGCCTAACTTACGATTAGTGTTTTAGTGTGAAAAATATGTAAACATACGAAAAACATCACACTACTGAAATTTGATCTAGAATAGATTATAAATTGTACTGTCCATAGTACAGTAGAAGTATTGTTGGGTGTAATATGGATCCCCGTGGAAGCCACCAAAAATTGTATGTGATAGCATGTCCTCTTTCAAGATCATTAACATCTTTTTAACTGAAGTAAGCTTATAGAGTGCCTCTATCCGTCTACGGAAAGGGTTATTTATCAATTAAGTTGTTTTTGTATTTTGTTTGCTAAAGAGTAGTTAGATTTTCAGCGTGTGGGAGGTTCGCAAACATACGAAACTGTGATTTAAAACTGAGATTTTATTCCAACCACGCTGTAACATCAACTATCTTGCTTTATTAACGCGCTCGGAAAAAAATTCTAGCTGTAGGCTGTTAAAAATGTTTTTGGTGAAGAACTGGTATAACATATTTCGCAATTTTCTCCTCACCTAAGTTAGCAGAGTTTTTTTGTTGCTTCTGTTAGTGCAGCTGACACCGTGACTCTAATATATTTTACGTCAGGCGGAGGAAAAAATAAAATAATACAGCGAAAGTAGCGTGGGGCGTAATACGGATCCCTGAGGAAGCGCCCCAATCAGCCGACGTCCGAGTCACGTCTGGGCAGTAAAACGCCGTCTAGCAGCGCCGCGCCGCGTGTCCCTGAATAACAATCCCGTGTGCTCCGGTCAGCCCCAGTGAAGTCTGCATTTTATTAGTTCTCCTCAGAGATATCTCGTCTGGTAGCTGGCCGGGCCGTATGCCATCTCTCCCGCCAGCCCGGGTCCGGTTTTACGGCCGCTCTGCAAGGGACATTGCGTCCCGCGTATCTACTCCAGACAGAACCCTAATAAGAAAAGTTCTGTGCCTCGTAATGTGGTCTAGGACAGTTACTGCAATACGTCACCAAGAAAGTAAAAAAATAAAATAATAATATACTGTGAGCAGCTAGTAGCTGGAGTTACTATTAATACGAATACGTCTTTCTTTACTGAGTCTTATATATAAAAATGGGTGTTGGTATATTTGTTCATGCATCCGAGATTATTAAACTTCGGAACCGTTTGTCCGATAACCTTGAAAGTTAGCACAAACGTGTATTTTTTCATGAAGAATGTTTCAGAGATAAAAAAATGAAAAACCACCTCCCATCACACTTTACATCCCTTAATTATTATACAAACAATACTTTTTATCCGATTTTAATGGAGCCTTGCTCACCTATACTTTAAGACATAGAAAAATTTGATTTGAAAAAAAAAAAAAAAACCTCTCTCCCTCTTTCCACTTCTTAATTTTTGTTGATGCTCTTTATACAAAGGTAAAATTTCTATCCCATTTTGAAGAAATTTAGCACTTGTATACTTTACAACAAGCCGAAAGATATTGTCTACATTTGATTTTCAGAAACCCAACTCCTCTTCTTATTTCCACTCCATTATTTGTTTTTTAATGTTTCATTCCGCTATTTCTATTTGATTGTGGGGTTTTATGTGGTTGTGGCTCTGTGGACATGTGTCCTTTTGTATTTTCTGCAGACTTGGAGTCCTTATTTGGTTGGGTTCCCTAGGGAATCAGCAAGTTGAATAGCTGTGTCAGCAGCACCATTAATTTTTATCAGTGTTTTTTATACAAAGCTACAGTTTCTACCTGATTTTGTAGGAACTTTGCACATGTATACTTTAAAACAAATAGAAAATTTCTTCCCAACCCCGTTTCCCTGTTTACCCCCATCCCACTTAATTTCCAATGTTCTTTATAGAAGCCCAAAGTTTTAAACCTTGTCAAAATCTATTCAGCAGATTTCAGGTAATGCCAGATCACTCATAATATAAATATGTCCTCACGTCTCAGCATGTACGTCAGATTTTAACTTGGAACCCAAGCTTTCAAGTTTTAGAACCCACCAAAAATCTGTATTTTTTGCACGATACCGGAACAAACATATAAATTCCATATACATATTTATGTATCTGTTATGCATTAATCTGCGGATGTATCGATTACCGAGCAGCAACTTTAACAGATGTTGTGATTAGGTTGAAATTTAATAGTTAGTAAAGAAACCAATGTTATTTATATCCTGCTAAATAGGAAATAAAATTGTCGTTGATAGCCGAAACAGGAATGATGTTAAAAACAGAATAGAAATGGCAAAAGTTGAAAAAGAGAAATGATTTAGTTTTAAATGTTGATCTAAATCTTACAAAGACCTTTTTAACAAACTTTACGTGTAGAGTACAGGACTTTATTTAACGAAGCACCGGAAATGTGGTGCTGTAGGTGGGTACTGAAAATCAAGTGGACACAAGAAGTGTGAAATGACTAATGTGTTTTGGAAATGACGGTTGAGGCATTTGCCCTGTACGTGCAGGGACTACTTTGATATTTTCAATTATAATTTATCACTATCTCAATAAATTTACTTCAATTATCTTACAACGGTATTATATTGTATGCGGTGGTATATATCATACGAAATACGTATATTAATTTACCTTCACTTACATGAAAAAAATGAGTGGTGAGTGCTCTCGACATTGTCACTTCAGAGATGCAGTGACCAACTTCGTGGCCCTGCTTGACTTTCTCTTATTCGGCTTTCTTGCTTAGTAGGTAGAGTCAAAACCGTTCTGCATTTTCAAAGGGGTTTGATTTAGTACTGCTGTTTACGCTTCCATTTTCTTAACATGTATTTTAAAATTTTCAATTTCATAGCGTCGTGAGTAGGATTCTTCAGTACATAAATAAGATTACTGTTACAGTTTAGGCTATAAGTATTGTTAATTTAGAAATTAAGTTAAATAAAAATGTACTTGTAGTTTCCACGGAATGTTGCCTTTAAAATGGCTTTATACTTTGCTAAATGCTGTATTAACTGAGGAGCAAATATTCAAGAGTTAACAAATCTAACAAGATTTTTGTATCCATTACTGAAAAAGACGAACAAAAATTCAAGATAATTAGATTTTGACATCAATTATTTTATATAAAAAGATATTGTATAAACGTTCTCATTAACAAAAGTCTCTATGCTATTTTTTTTAATATCAACTTCGGTAACCATTTAATTTCAACAGACCAAAAAAATACTGATTTTTTTTAATGAAAGTTTCACACAAGTTTACTGGTTCATTGCATATCCCTACGTCATAGGTAGAATGGGATATTTTCCTGCGAGGATTTAACTCACATAATTAATTTTCGTTTCACCCTTGCTGGGTGGAGTATATTGTCACACTCGTCCTATCATCAAATTATGTAGAAGAATCTCCTGTATGAATCCTTTATGTGAGTTAGTCGCAGATTTTTCTTTTTATTCCTACATATACCTGAGAAAGCATACAACGTATATATCTTTTAATTGTTTTCATTGCTGTATATACATGTTATTCCTTTATTCGGGTGCTGAACATCGTTTTGCCGATGTTTAATTGCGCCAACGTTTCGCCCCAACTCTCCGGGCATCTTCTGCGGCAAATTTCGCTTTGCTGTTGACTGACTCTTCTGGTTGTCAACGAAAGCAAATAAGCCAACAATATTCCAGAGATATAACATTTTCAGTTCCGGACCGTGGGTGCTTTTATTCCTTATTTTGCATATACAGTGCGGCGTTTTGAGTGGTTACACAAAACTAATTCCGTACTTAAATGTGGTTTATTTGTCTACTGTTTCGCTACTTGTTTAGCAGGAGAAGCAGCACCGACTCTCAGCCAGACGGTCGTATCTCCCTCGTTCGGTGGAAGACGTGAAGGATCTTATCGCGGGAATAAATTCCCGACTGAAAAATAACGCCTCCCTCCTTCTTCCAGCAAGTGGAGAGGCAACATTTTATCGGGCTGAGAGCTGACTTTGTACACATTTGCCAACCTCGTTAAGGAGAGGCAGAGTTAGTGCCAGACGCTGTTTGAGATATGTCCAGATCCTCTTTCTACCTGCGCCAACCTTCATTCTCACGATAATAATGCTCCAACACACACACACTCACTCATGTCTCTTGAAAGCATCCTTTAATGTTGCTAGCAATAATATAAAAAAAAATGAAGTCGATAACCTCATTCGGAATTCGTAGTAGTCATAAATGGAGTCATCACTAGCCATTCTTAGTTTTTGTTTCGGATATTAAGACCCGTGCATGCCGATGGTAATAGAGTCGAAGGAAGATTCCGAACAACGAACGGGAAGTAATTTCTCTCCAGCTTTTTGAAAGCTTTCATATGGAATGATTTCGAAATTGTGTGGAAACCGAAATTTGAATAGTCTGACGGCGAATTGAACCTGTGTACTCCAAAATTCCAGAAGCGATCATTTCGTTCAACCACTTTGCTCAATGCGCAATTCCTTCCTAAATGTTTCTCTGATCTGATAACTGTGATGAGTATTGTGTTCGTATAGTGCGAGTGAAGATGAAATAGGGGACAGAGTGAAACACTGTACTGGCCCATCCGTGCCTACTTTTCACTTGGTAACTTTAAAATACTTCAAATCCTATATTGTTTATATGATGATAATGCTCATCGATCGTATTCCAACATAACGTCTTTCGAGACTGATTTTTTAAATTTGACAAACAGAATTCAATGTAATGAATTTAACCAACCTCTCTACCATCTTACTTTTCGTAACGTTTAATACTTACGCATCATTCGTTTGCAGACATTGTGATTTGCCAAATCTGTACATGAAAAATTATGTATTCTTTTCCGGTATCGTACAAGCAGGTAACAATTATTATCAACGCGTGAAAAATAGGATTTTGGATGGGAGTACAGTCTACATTTGTTTCAATTTATTATATTCTCAAGAGCGAAGAATAAAAACGTTATTCCATTATCAATGGGTCTAACAACTACATAAAATGCTGCACTTAAATAAAACCACTGCTTCTTCAAAATTTTTCCTTTTAGTTAAAGATTTGGTATTAGAATATATGTAAAGCATTCTTCCTGCTAATTTTGTCACAAGAAATTGATTACCATGCGTATGTTGATTACTATATTTCATAATAGTAAACGTTATTTTATGTGAAGATAGTTATACACTAAGTACGGAACCTTTTATTCTTTATTCAACAATTTATTTCATGAATTACCAACATTTTTAGTCCAAACAGTGACTATAAACTTTTTCGTTTTCCAAATAAAAATTTCGTTTCGCATATCAGACTACCTACAATCACTATTTTTTTTTTGTCGAAATAACTTGCGGCGAACTTTTAATTTGAATAACAGGAAAAAAAAAAAAAAAACTAGAAATACTGTGTGGCATTTGAACAGAGAGAAATAAACAAAAGATGTAAATTTTCAAGAATGAAATATTTTAATTAACCAAAAATACTAACTACCCAAAAAGTCAAGGAAATCAAATGCATCCTCCACAATAACTGTTTTGACGACTTCTCTACCAACGAACTCCAGTGTTGCCACACGCAAAATGATTCAACTTGCATCTCTATATCTTTCTGAAGTAATGGAAACCATTCCAGGCAGTCTTTATTTTTTCTACCTCATTTTGCTCTATTAATGAATTATAATCTCGGAGTATAAGAGAAACATACACTGATGTTTCACCTGTGCTTGATGTATCCATACATACAAATTGAACTGGCGAGCTTTTCTGTTTATTTTTTTGTTCCACTGAAACGGTATATTATGATATAACGAGAATACGTAGAAATCAATTTTATATAATTTCATAAAAGTTAATTTCACCGCCAATACACAGTAAGTAAGGTTTTATTTTTTTAAGTCTGTAATATTAAAAACAATTAATCGGAGTTTAAGTAACTGACACATACAGTACAGCACAAAGTTGTGTTGAGTGCAATGTTTCATCCATAATTTCCTAACAACTATACAGTATATTGTTGTTAATTAGGACAAAGTTGTTAATAATTTGAACAGTTAACAGTATAACTGATTCTGATTGTTTTTGTCTTCCTTTTTTCTGTAATAAACATCCTTTTAAATTTCAATATCCGAGCAAATATTCTTTGACATAACATTTTATATCTTGGATGTCTGTTAGTTTGGTGTTAGAATCTTTCATGTTTTCATCATGCACGTTTCATATTATATGCAAGTACATTCACTACTTCAACTGAAGGAAATTGAGACATGTCTGTATATGGAAGATAGGCTTTGCTTTTTTTTTTTTTTTTGCTTGGGCTTTACGCCTCGTCTACGGCGCGGTCATTAGAGGCGGGATAGTATTGGGGCAAGGAACGGGAAGGAATTCGGCCATGGCCTTTTTAAAGGAACATCTCGGCATTCGCCTGGAGTGATTTAGGGAAACCATGGAAAATCCAAATCTTGATGCCCGGACGGGGATTCGAACCCGCGTCCTCCCGAAAGCGAGGCCAGAAAGTTAACCATTCACCCACCATTCTCGGTAAAGTGCATTGAGATTTTACATGTGTAGGTAAGTGAAAAAGTTAAGACCACAACTACTACTATTTAATAGCTGAGAACTGTAAGGTAATTATAAGAGTCGTTCAAATCTAAAATAAAATTGCAAACTGCTTGAAATAGCAGAAACAAAGAGAATTCATATAGAATTTTAGGGTGAAATTTTGATACACATAAGTATGTGTAAGCTCCGAAGAGATAGGTTAGGTACTAGAGATAAGGTTCTAGTGAATTGAATCAGAAGATACCACGTTTAAAAATTACTGCATGAAAACTAGTTATTTTATTTTGTTAAAAAAATTAATTCTATTTGTTGCCAGTCCTCTGATTTCTGATTTTTTTTTTATTTTACGTTTTTACCCAGGCAATTTGTATATTGTCTGTTACGGCAAACATTTTCTTTCCAGTATACTTATTGCTTCAAAAATTCTACGTAATTAATTTTTTGATTATGATTCACGGTTGTAATTTACTGTTCTGAACCTGAACATAACTCTATGTTAATGATTTCAATAAACAGACGTACACTAAATAAGCAGCCTAAGCATTATTCCTTTGTTTTGTTTAACGTTGTCTCGTTATCCATTTTTATTAACAACTGTCTTTTTGCTCTTTACTAGCCCAACGAGTTTCCAACACAGTTTAGTATCGAGACGTTTCAATTCGTTCCAGTCCTCTGCGCTATTCAGTTGGATTTGTCCAAATAAATAGTAAATTATAACATCAATCAGAAAACTTTTCCTGTTACAGATGTTCGGTTTACGAGGTTTGAAGTATATAACACTGCATTTGTGGTTGGATATTTGAGTTGCGCTATGTGGAAACCACTTTGCAGGAGGTTTTTCCGGGGAGAAGTTTTCCTTTGTCGTTACCACGAGCTTAATGGAAGCGGTGCCGGCAACTTGGCCGTTACGTCACGGAGTAGGCCATATATTTCCCGGCACCACCTGCGCCAACGAATATTTTACGGTTTTAAGTTCGACACCTGCTCCTTGTAAAAGTTATGCAAGTTGTGGCTGGAAGAAACCATTTTCGCCCTTGAGATGGCCGAGTGGGGGGCGAAGTTAGCAGCATATTGCAATCTCTCCAGCAGGCGAATATTGATTCTTAACGCCGCAAGGTGTGGGTAGACGTGATATAAAACCTGCTGCAATACATTAATCTAACTGTCAACAGTGAGGAACTCGGATCTAGAATATTATTCTAACAATTGTATATTTTTTATTTTTATTTATTTGTTATTTCATTTCCCCACACATGGGGATGGGCTGGCAGCGGGTGACGCCCGCTCTTCAGCCTACATTTTTTATTATAAGTCTGGTCTATTTGTTACAATCAATTGTATATTGGAAGCTGTAATTTATGTAGAAAGGGTACAACAAACTGACCGCGAGAAAAAAGAAATCAAGTTGACAAATATTAAATTACAGAGACTTGCACTCGCTATATGCCACTGATGTGTTAGTTTTCAAAATGTTATAATAAAATATGATATTAATCTTTATATATAAAGATGAATGTTTGTTTGTTTGTTAGTTTGTTTGTTCTTCATACAAATCCACAGTTTTCATCCGATCTCGATGAAACTTTTCACACTTATCCTTTGAAACAAGGAGAAAAATACTGTCCACATTTGGTTGAAAAATTATCTGTATAAATAACACATTTTGTCTCATAACTTCGAAATATGGCAATAGACAGACACGTTGAATATGGACGTCTCCGTACCGTGTTTCCGTGTAGTGGACTGCCAGCTCAGTGGCTGCCGGCCTTGGTAGCGTAGTGGCTAGCGAGCTTGCCTCACGTTGCCAGGGTCGCCGGTTCGAGTCCGGCCGCGGGCATGGGTGTTGTGTCAGTCCTGTGTTGTCCCGACTGAAAAACGATAAAATAGTGCAGACAAATTCGAATAACCAGAGATAAAATTACAGATGGCTGAGATGACAAAAAAAGAAGGAAATCCATATTTTTTTATTAAAAAAAAGTGTCTAAAGCGCTTGTTTACGAACATCGTTGTCTCCGGTTCAAATCTCCATGGAGGCTAAGATTTTTTAAAATTGTTTTTGATTGTAAGAGTCGCGGTTGGGCCGTCGGTTATTCGGACTGAATTTTAAACTGTAGATATCACAAAGGTAGGGGTGCAATCTGAGGCAATTCGTAGGTAGTCTTGCAATACAGTAGATATACACTTTTTTTTTTACGTTATATTGATCCATCAGGGGTGATTCGTAGTCAGTGTGTGTGTAACTGCAGTAGGAATACTATAAATGCGGAAGTAAGTCTCTGTCTTATGTTACGTTTTGTCAATTAAATGCTATACCGTTATTGACGGAATTTGACGAGAAAATCTGTTTCGAGGGTACTGGACTTTATTTGTTCTTCATAGAAATCAACAGTTTTCATCCTATCTCGATGAAACTTTGCACACTTATCCTTTGAAACAATGAGAAAAATACTGTCTACATTTGGTTGAAAAATGATCTGTATAAATAACACATTTTGTCTCATAACTTCGAAATACGGCGATAGACAGACACGTTGGATGTGGACGTCTCCGTACGGGTTTTCCGTGGAGTGGGCTGGCAGCTCAGTGGCTAAAGCACTTGCTTACGAACTTCATGGTCTGCGGTTCAAATCTACTTGGAGGCAAAGATTTTTAAAAATTGTTTTTCATCGTAAGAGTCAGGCCTGGGCCGTAGGTTATTCGGATTGAATGTTAAACTGTAGATATTAGAAAGTTAGGGGTGCAATGCGAGGCAAATTGTAGGTAGTCTTGCAATGTTGTAGGTGTACACTTTTTTACGTTATAATGATCCCTCAGGTGTTGTTCGCAGTCAGTGAGTGAGTGTGAACCACAGTAATACTAATATAAATTCGGAAGTAAGTCTCTGTCTTTTTGTTACGTTTTGACGACTAAATGACTATATCGTTGTGACGGAATTTTATAAGGAAATCTGTATGAAGGGCGCAGGATATTTTTTCAGTATGATTAACAGTTGTAGTCACGAAATTTTGTGACCTTATCGAATGGTGACAGAAATATGTTGGAAATTAATTCTCTTCAAGAGACAGGTTCGACGGTACAATGATATAGTGATAGCTTTCCTGTCATATTATTCCGACTCGATATTGTTTGGGACCAGCCCTTCGTTACCAACAACTTTCTATATTTAATTCTGGCAAAAAAATTCTTAATCCACGCGTACGAAGTCGCGGGTACGGGCTAGTATCAAATAAAGTATCTTATATCCATCCCAATGATACAAAATTTATCAATATCGGCTTATCCGTTTAGACGTTAAATTGTAACAAACAGACAGAGAAATACAATTACCATCTCATTTATAATATTTGATTCGGGTCATCGAGAGATCGATTATGTGGCACCTAATACATGCTGGTGAAATTACATTAGTCTGAAATCTTTTCACATACCTGGATATAAGTACGGTCATTTTGAAGACAATAGCCTTATCTGTATGAAACAAATACAAGAGGGGCTGGGATTTGAATTATAATTCGTTAAATGTTCAGGAAGTATCGTGAAATTTTTAATTTCCATAGTGTTATTTTTCACCTTAGTCAGACTGAATTTCAGTGCACTGGCATTATCTTCCGGCAACTCTCATGTTTCATCCGTATAGGTGAACTGGTAATAGAAAAAGAATGAAACAGCAAAAAGAAACACTATCGAGAATGGTATCAGCAAGACAAACAACACAGAAAGTAAACAGATGAGTGACCCGCCATCACACACATATTTTTCATGCAAAATACTTTGCCGGCTAAGAATTTTTGTTTGAAATTCTTTCAACTTTTTTTTTATCACTTGGTAATTTATATCAATCCTTGAATTCCATACTTACGGAAGAAACTTTTCCCACACCGTTATGACTGAAATTTAGTGCCAGTTTGTGGTAATAGTCATATTATCTGATCATTCAACCAATATCTTCGTCACATACCTCTATACACTTTGTATACTCCAAGCACTACCTTCACCCTCCTTATGACTTCGAATCAATTCTATTCCAGCTCCTTTGTCTTTTCAGTTATTGATAGAGTTCTGCAATAATTTGCAGAGACAAATCTAGCTGCCCTTCTCTGCACCCCTCCTCCCCCTACGGCACTATACTCAAACAATAGGCTGACCAAAGATAACGAAGAAAAAAATATATTATACAACAGTTCATTGCTGAACGGATCCGAAACCTTGGAAATGAGAACCAAGGAACGACCATAACCGGAAGATGTTGGGATAGATCTTTTATGAAGAAGTAAAAACGTTTACAGATCAGAATATATAAAAAATGAAGAAGAAATGCGGAATGAATGCAAATTGAACCGTTAAGAAACCGTGATCCGTCGGCTTATACGAGTGGTATGGACAGGTTAAACGTGTTACATGAGAAATGGCCCAGAAAATATGGGAATGGCACCAACCGTAAGAAGGAATAGATGAACCCTTGACATGAACGGACAAAACAGTTCAGTAGAATAAAATGTATTGAAAGGTAAATGTGCTGAATCGAATGCGAGAGATTGTGATGTCAGCTGCAGAAAATTCTCTTAAATATATTAAACAAGTGCATATAATTGAGAGAATTTATGTGTCTGCTGTTGGTGTAGATGGTGCCGTTCATTTCATGTTATCTCTGTTAGCCTTAATCCACCCATTGGCTCTTTTTAGTGAAGACATTTCTGGAGGGAATTGATTTTTAAGTTTTTGAGAAATTATTTATAGTTCCACCTTTTCCTCTAAGGAAATACAGCAATAGCTTTAAATGCTCAGGTTCATTAATATTAAAATTTCAACTTTATAATTATTAATGATATCAGTTGTTGTAGATCTTTCTAAAATTACTGTCGTAATTTATTTTCTGAACGCTACACAATTAATTGCATAATTGTAACTGCTAGAAAATAATAATTACTAATTATAAAAGGTGCAAGAAAACTAAGAATTACTTAATAACAAATGAAAGTAAAATTAGAAAATTTAAAACAATAACTAAAATTTAAAGAAACTGCAAAAATTAGGGTCGGAATAAAATCTACACAAAAAGAAAAGAAAAAATGAGATAAAGAATTAGAAACTACTGGAAAGAAAGAAAGGGAAAAAAGTTATGAAAACATTACTTATAGTTAGCCGATTTCACAATAAATAAAACCAATGTAATTTTGGTGAGATTAGTGTAATTATTGGTATGAAAATACTAAGAATGGTGGTAAACCACCGAGTTATAATAATATTCGATAAATGGTAAATATTTCTCACACATTTTCAATATTTTTATTAAAAAATACTATACTGAAAAATAATTAGTTTTTATTTTTAAAAAATTGAAATATTTTTTGTGATTGCATAGTTAAAAAGTATTATTATCACATTCTTTACTGAAATATTATTGCTGTAACTATCCATTCATAACGTCTCATTAATATATTAATAATTTACGCTATGCTATTTCATTTAATCCTGTTCAGCAGTAATAACTGCTAGTATTATAATCTTTCTGTTGTCAGGATAACGCACTTGTTGAATAACTAAAAAATGTTGTTACCATTTCTGACAGCTGTGGCGAAGTCTACATTCATCTCTTTTACGAGGTGCTAAATTCAGTTTATGATTGTAGTCAGAAAGACTTTTGTAGCAAGAAGCGTGAACTAAACGCTGTAAACATATACAATTTTCACAGGTACGTTAGGTCAACGAAATAGCAGTTAAACAATCTAATGCACATATTTCCAGTATGCAGTCAAATGCGTCGCCAGAAGAGATATGGCATTCAAAAGAAGATTGTAGGATTTTGAATCCACTGATGAATATGCAAACGGAAGCTATTTTTTTAAAAATATTTCTAAATACTGTAACGGATGCAATATCATTTCATGTCCTGTTTATAAATATTGAAATAACTATCCAATTAAAATATTGGCTTCGAAGATCATACCATTACGTGCTGATGTATATATCCTCATAGGATACGCTCGTATTACTTTCAGGATGAGTATAAAAAACTAAAACATAGATACCTAGTAAGATTAATTTTTCATTAATATATCCAGCAGTTTTTTCTATTTCTGGTAACATAAGAATCACTGTAAATATTTAGGTTTCTAGATTAAAATCTGTTATTGTAAAAGAACCTCTGTCACATGTAGTTTTGTATTCCATGAGGCTAAAACTGTTTTTATTTTAATTACAAAACTGTATCAACAAATGTGTTATTATAACATTGTACAGTACCAGCTATATCAGTGCTACCATTTAGCAATATCATTGGGGTGATATACATTTCATTTAATTGTGATGGAGCACAATATCCAATGGCAATTTCCCCCCACACCCATTTACATCCTGTATAATGAGGAAAAAACATTGGCAGATATATTTTAATCTTTGCTCAAATCTGAAATACAAAGATTTTGCCTGTATGTATCAGGAAACAAAAATTCATTTTCACATTTTACTTGGTTTCAAGTTTCTAAAATATAGCCAGTACATGGAGCAAAAATTGTTCCTTACAATAGTTGTAAATTTAATTCATTTTTATAATTTTAATAGCACATAGTTTCAAAATAGTAGATTTATTCTTACGCGGAGATCAAGATACTTTTTCTTCAAGAAATCTTTCAATGAAATGACATTGAAGCGTTCATTGGAACGACTAGCCTTGTGGAGTTTAAGCACCGCGAAACGTTATTTTAAACAGAAGGAACGTTAGCAGTTAACTACTTTACAACTGAACTATCCTGTATACACTTTATGCACAGAGCTGAAGACAATTCCTACACTGTCAATAACTGTTTCTCGGCACTACACACCACATTACTAGCGACTGTAATCAGTTTCTTTCTTTTTACAAAATTTATATGGTTTTCAAAATATGGTTTACATTTTTAAGTACCGTATTTAATTTATTTCATTGAACAGAATCAAGTTCCAAGCAAAAAAATTTACATGGTGTTTAAATGTTGCTATATTACTTTTTGTTTACTGTAAGACACTGAATATAGAGGGTAATGATAATTTATATCATTTGGCTAGTACTATCATATCTGTGGATGTTATGTTTATAATTTCACCATAGGTAGGCTAATATTTGCTACAAGCAAGTATTAAGAACTGTCTTCTACGAAAGGAAGCAATGAAAATATAGACCATGACAGCATTGCAAGTGTACCTAACTCTTTGAACAGACTTCTAAACAATTGCCGCCGGTTTATCGTGCAAATATTTTTTGGCCAAATGTTTTAAGTATTAAATCTCCGGAGAATGGTTGAAAGTACGTAAATTATACTGATTCTGTAGTTGTGGCTATTATTCTTAACGTCAATTCTTGAAGACTTAATAATTGTCAGCCACTTTAATAATTCTGGCTTTACTAACAATTTTCGCAAAAAAATAATTTACTTTGTAAGATGCTTTTTACACTTGCCCTATTTTCACTTTAGTAAAATAAACAGATGAACTACACTTTAGAAAGTACTATTTAATGAGAAACGGCAATGCAATGGTTGGATTTTTGTTGACTTCTTAGTTTTTTTGTATTAATTTGTCTACTTCTTTCATAGTTACGTTTCTAACTGAATTATAATTTATTATAGTAACAAGAAACTATAAGAAAAATTACCTGCAATAATTACGTGTAAAAACTATTAATGCCCGCGAAAATGATGATACAGTGTTTTGAAGCTATTTCATGAACATAATATTTTTTATTTTTTTTACTTCTTCCCCAAGCCTACAGCGTTTTTTTCGCCGGTAATTTGTGCGTATTATTACAAATTCCTTGACCTCCATTTAATGCGTTTATATCACCGCAGAAATTTCGATATACTTTGGTTTTATCAGCTGTTTCGAAAGAAACAAACAGTTTTTGTACACGCAGGCTTTCTGTGTTTTACTTCAGTGAATATTTCAACCGTATCATAGATTTGGACATATTAATCTACGGAAAAGAGAAACGACAGAAATGGTTGACAGAGTAAATATTGTACGTAAAATTTTTATAATTATATAGGTAAATTTGATTTATATGCAATGGCAATTATGAATGCTCAAAGCTTTGGGAACGTACTGTAGGCCTACCATGTTTTTGAAGGAACTCCTTTTATCATATATTTTATTGAAACTCCTGTGTGTGTAACGCGGATGTGTGTCTGTGTGCATTGTAAAGTGAAGTTCTGATAAGTTGTTAATTATTACCTTGCTAATTTATTTCAATTCTTTGCTCACTTTACTACAAAATTAAACTTTTCAACCCCCTGTGCCTTAAGTCGAGTGCCATCTTATGGCCTTAGTCATCTCTTCCCTTCTATGAGAATCATTATAATATAATTATACAAAAGTGTGTTGACATTTTCATCAACAGGTGATTTTTGAAATGGAAATGTTTTCAGAATGATAGTTTACGAAAAAATATTGTTGAAGAATCAATTAATTGGTGGTTCAACATTAACATACGGTTTTGTTCTTTCCAGTTACCAGTTAATTTCGTGTCTAAATTCCAAAGTTAAATTATTTTGAATAATAACTTGAGTTATGAATGAGAGACATTTTCAATTTTGTTTTGAAGCTATTACTTCCTTTTTTTTTTTCAAGAGATTTGTGAATATGGAATCTGTGAATAATTTACTCCTCCCTGTACAAATAATAACGACTCATATTAATTATAATTATTAAACTAAGTTTTACGTACTAGAAACATTATTATCCTCAAAAAATAGAGGTTATCTACATAGCACAATATTCAATAGATATAAATTTTTACTGTTTCTATGAAATAACAGGTGATTCATTGAACTGCAATTCATTCATAACAAAAATAGAATTATGTATGCAGTTATCTGTGTCACTACTTTGTTTAAATGTTTTTTTTATTCTCATCTGCAAATGAGTGTAGAGAGGTATAATTATTAACTCTAGCGTCATACGTTTTATAGGCGGTTTTGTTCTCTAGATCCAGAATATTTATCACTGCTCAAAGATTTTCAACTGATTTTCTTCGCAATTTCTCACATTTTCGTTCTAAAAACGTCAGGAACCCTTGCAGAGAGGCTTTTCAGTTCCCATGGCTGCAGACCTCACAAGCAGGTCTCTGTCGTGTGTCAATCTGACAGCTTGCACGGTCCAGCCAATGAACCGTCGCGGCGGCCATCATGGCATGCGCAGTCCGGCTGCGCAGATGACCGCTGGCCGTTGATTGGCTCGAGGGAGGGGGCGTGGTTTCCCGCCGAGCCATCGATCGGCCTGGCTGGTGCAGACTACAGATTTTCAGAGTCCGTCTCAGTCAGAGGCGCCGAAAATAATTATTATACAACTTATTTATGTTTTTCTAATTATGAAAGCGAGGTACAAGGCTCGCGTGGAACTTATACGATGCCGCGCCTGGCTTGTGTATGAAGACAAACACGTCTTGCAGGTTAGGAAGCCACATTTCTTTGTTTGATTTTTGTGCTCCCGTTTTTGGAGAACTTCCAGGAGCGATGTTTAGATTATACACCGCACATGTTAAAAGCTCTTAAAAGTTGGCAATATGTTGTCTGTAGACAGTTTTTCACGAATAGCAACAACCAAAGGCCATGTATAACTTGGAAACATTTCCCATTCACGTGTTACATAAAGAAACATGCTCCTTCGAATCACAGTATGTAATAAATAAACATTTAAATAATACATTAGGGGAATAAATAAATCGTTTATTCTGAAAATCATAGCAGTATACTATTTTCATTATCTAGTTAAACCATGACAGCAAAAATAGTACTTTCTGAAAATTAATATCTGAGTAAGTCTTCAAGCAAACTGTGAATGTTTCTCCCAATATCAATCTATGCATAAAAAAATTCTTAGGCCGAATAATAAATTTAAATAGAAAGAAGTTTGAAATAAATATCAAAATTTTAAATGTTTTATTTTGATGAGGCATTTTATTATTTAATATTTGATGGGTAAGTAAACGCATATATTAAAGAATTAAAATCAAATTAGAATTGTATTTTTATCTGTGTATTGTCAACACAAGAAACACTAATGTACTGGACATTTTGTGCAGTTTATGTTTCTTGTTTATACTGACTGAAGCTAATTATAAATATCTGATACGCAGCCGTAATATATTAATTTTTTTTTATGGTATGTATCGAATCGAACCTCTTTACAATTACAAATTAGTGTGACCGTTAAGGTCATGTTTTTAACCAATACTGTTTTTATTTTTTTGTACTTTAACGTTCTTTTGTTTTTTATTTGTAATAGGCTAATGTGATATTGTGAATTAGTGTTTACAATACCATTCTGGTAACATCGTAAATCTGTCTCTAAATATAATGTACTGCCATGCAACGGATTTTCCCCTTCCTGTCATCTATTACGGTTTTTAGTATGACGTATTTGTAAACTGATCGTACGAATCCGAGATTTAGTTGTTTAGTTTTTGCCTTGTTTGTATTGTTAAACACACTTTTTTATTTGGTCGAATCTTACCACACAATAAGTAATAATTTTATTAATAAGTTTAAGAATAAAATTTCTGTCATGAAAGTGAAGGTTGCAATTTTGCTTAGAATAATCATTTCCTCATATATGTTATTGAGTTTTCATAACTAGTATTTAACTAGGTTTTTGAGAGTATGAAAGACCCATATTAATTTCAATATCTAACAGCCCGTGCTGAGGAACTAAAATAAAACTCACATTGAATTGAAATGTAGCCTACTAATAATGTTTTAACTGGTTTAAATGGGTCTCTACAACATTGTTTTCAATGATGTTTTTCGTAATAACTTGCACTAAAAACCTGGTTGCTCTTTCTGATTGCTGATAGGGTCATTTACAATTCGGTCTTGAACAATTATATTTCTCTTGACAATAGCAATTTTTTTTAAATTTGAGGAAACTAACAGCAATTATTGTGTTATAACAGAAAAAATGTTGCAAACAACTTGTAAGGTGTATTAGAAAACTTTCTATTACCGTAAAATTATCATTTCTGATTCAAAAGTTCAATAGCCAGTAAAACCAGAAATTACTGATGCATCAACTGTTTCAAATATATCGACTACAGATTAATTAAAAACTGTATTAAGACGTTTGCGATTGGTTTGTTTAACAGTGAACATAATGTTGGAGGAAGAAGCAGGTTATAATATATGAAGCAGGCAGCTGAGGATGTATACTTTAATACGAGTATTAAGATGACTATATCAGTTCAAGGTAGGAACAGACTGAAGCAATTTTTCGTACCTCAACCTATTTTCGAGGACGAAAAATTTCAACGTGGCGCTACTGTACAGTGAATACAATCACAATTCCATCATAGTTTGAAGTTTTTCTTCATTCGTGTAGGTAAATTCATTTTTTTTATCTTTCCTACAGGTTGCTTGTGTTTTCGTCTATCAATAAGCATATCGGCTTGTTGACACTGTAAAAACATTAATAAGAAATCGATTGGTATCAGGGTTGATAAAAGTGACAGATATATCTTGTTTTTATAACTTGTGCCTATTCCGGTTTCAGTAGCAGAAAGATTTGCACACTTTTCTTTACTATACTAGTATAAACCCGTGACCGTTTTTTGTGAATCGTCTCCGGTCTAGAATAGTTCCAGTTTCTAGGATGAAAGATTATGACAGGTTGACCTGATCTGGCCAAATATAAATTATACCTGTGTTTCAGGGTGAATAAAATCTCTTGAGCTTGAAGAACTCAGAAGCATTGTAGAGATAGGTATTAAACACGGACAGGAACGATCACGCTATCGTGTAATTGCTTAAGCACAAACTTGACTTGCATTTGAGCCTTAAAGCTCACTCTGCAAAATTAAAACATTCCTGTTTGCTTCGAAAGCATCTTTTTTATTGGGACTGGGCAAACACTCATAATGTAATACTGGTCATAGTATCTGTAATGGCCAGAGAACTTAATATCCATTCCATTAAACAGTTGAGCAACTCCGCAGAAATTAATAGCCAGAATAGTTGATTCGGTAACATATTTGGTCTGATGGCCACTTAAAATAACCTATTAACTCACGTAAAGCGAACTTGAACGAAGACCATTAACGAAGTGGTCAGTAAAGTGGTCAGTAAAGTGGAAAGCAAATAAATCGTATTGCATAACCTTAGTTCAGGTGTGAACATTGGTGAAAGTTTTAATTTAATTGAAATTTATAGTTAGCCGGGATGACAATTGAATTCGTGGTTACAGCAGAGAACATGAGTCACTTAATTTTTTAATTTTTTTTTAGATGCTCTCAATAGCAATATAAAATTTATCAATATTTATTTAACTATGAAACGCTACGGAAAGAAAACTTAATGAAAGTATTATGGCAATTAATTTGGTAGAAATTGCTTAGATATTAAATTGGGGACATAACTATGAATTTCTTCTAATGGTATCTCTGGTCGCTGTTTTGCGAGCTAAGACTGACACGTGACATGGTTCTCCATCCAATAGCTATCGAGATGAGTGAATGAGTGAGCTTACGAAATTATATAGTAAATAAGCGTAAGCCAGTTTCAGGTGCGAATATTACGACAATTTTAATATTAACAGTTCTCTGCTTGTTGCGGTTCTATCACAAGTTTAATAGTATTTAGCTCTGAAGCATTCTCAGTAGACGAACCGCAATAATAATTACACTGTTCACAAAAACTGTTGAGTTACTGAACATGTACTTATATTTCTGACGTTGCTAGGCGTTCAAACGAATGGAAGAGCTATAAATTACATACATTTGTAGATTTTTTCTGCAAAAATGCATGTTAAAATAGTGAGTAATGGAAATTTGGATTAGACGAGTGATTTTCAGTGCGTAGGTTATTATATCAGCTGGAATGGAATTCACTGGAAACAGAAAGAGGGTGAAGAGAATGCTGTTGAGTGTACAAGGTGTAGGGTGCTGATGATGCATTGAAAGATATTGGTCTAAGAATCAAGAAAGGTGCTTGGAAGGGAAAAAATGTACATGACCACAAGCTGGCACTCGATTCCAGACAGAAGGGTGTGGAAAGATTTTCTTTCTTTGGTAAGGGAGCCAAGTATTGGAACAAAATTAAAATAGTAATTGATGATTAATTTATCAAAAATGCTGAATGAATTTAAAATTATAATTCGGAAAGGGCATAAACAGGCATGTACAAGAAAGGAGAAATGGGTGAGTAGGGAAATTGCCACCGCAGCGTGTACCCTACAGCAATTATACTAAACTATTGACTCTGCCAGTTCTGATGTGTGAAAGATTAAAGTCCTGACCTGGCATTCTGGATGACGTTGGTTCGAATCTTCGCCTGGCCATCCAATTTCGGTTTTTAATTGTTTCACGAAATCACTCCAGTTGAATGCCACGATGGTTCCAGCAAAGGATCATGGCTGAATTTTTTTTCCGTTTCCTGTCCCTATTCTTCCCCCGCCTCTAATATCCCCGATGTAGACAGGTCAAAAGCTCGAAACATATATGAGATTATACTATGGCCTTTAACCTAGCTTCACAATATCGGTTTTACTTCGAAATAAGGGACGTTACGGTGTCAACTTCTGGCAAAAGCTACAACATAGAGCATGTTTAATGTGAAGCATTGCATTGTTGCTAGATTAGAAAAGGACGTTGACCAATCATATGACATGCATTGTTCCATCAACAGGAATAAAATCGGTTTTTCCATATAACTGACGAAATATGAATCTCAACCGTAAGGTTCAAACTCTTCATATGGACTCAAATCTTCACTAGCACTCCTCGTCAAGGAGTTTCACCTGAAGATACCGTTTAAGGGTGGCAAGTATGTTTAGTGGCAGAGGTTAAAAAGGCTTCAAATCACATGGGGGCATCTGGAGTTGATGGTGAGTTTAATGAAAGCGAGAAAGAAATATGGGTTCTCGGAACGGGAAGGAATTTGGCCTGTTGAAGGCACCATCCCGTCATTCGTTTGCAGTGATTTGGGGAAACCGAAATCCGATTTCTCGGCCGGTGATTCGAACCCTTGTCTTCTAGAATGCAAGCAGAGAGAATTATTCCTTACCAGTCATGCTCGGAATGATTACGTCTTTCCAACAGAGCTGTCACACCCATTTCTCATCTGCATGCAAAACAGCTTTCTCCTAATGACGGCTTCATTCTGAGTGTGCTACGTCATAGGTATGTCTGCTACCTGTAATTATTACTGCGATCGTTGCACAAGACACAACGCTCAAAACAAACTACGATGTGGTAATGCAATCAACGTTCAGGCCACAGCTTATAGACGACACGATGTCGTCAATTCCATTTTGCTATCGAGTCAGGGTTGATGGGTGAAAGTACAGTCGAGGTGAAAAGAGGTCACGTGGTATATCACATGTCAAGACGTCCAGCGCAGCGTCATTCTAAAGGTGGGGATCCACCAAGCGCGCAAAATATTTGCAAATGTTTGCGAACTCAGAATTTGTTTGGTGTAGACGAGAATAACGCGCACGAACAATGATTTGCGGGTGTTTACAGGTGTTCCGGCCGAAGTCGGTACATACATCAAAGGAATTCGTTGTTCGTGCGCGTACAGTGTGCGTTCAGGAAAGATGGTTCAACAACAGGGGTGCGTGTTCCGAACAGTTTCAGTTTTAAACGCATTTCAAAATCTAGACATAATATAACTATGGACTGCGATAGCGAAAAGTGTTTACTAAATGTTTACTGTTAATTTAATCACATAAATCAAAGCCTCAGATATGGTGGAGCAGTCAAAAATATTACGATAACAAAATCAAAATCGAAATTGCGACAGATATGGAAACCACTATTGATGTTGTTAAGGGGAAAGTAAATCCTTTGCTCCCCTCATTTAGAAAATAAAAAGTTAAACAACAGAACTCGATGGTGACAGGAAAAGCTGAGTAATTTTATAAATTATTTCGCTTTATGTTTTCTATGTTCTGTTTCAAAGTAAGTAGGGAAATAGTGGTACTTGTCTTATTAAACCACTCCTGTCATCTGTTCTTAAGTCATACAGCAGTCGCGTGGAATTTCTTGTTTTTAAAAATACGATATCACTTAAAACAGACATAATTATACAAGATGCAGCACTGGCAATAAGTTTTCATCTCGGAGCCATTTGGACACTGAATGTAGCAGTTAGAACGACGGCAAATGATCGCACACGAGGTATTGTTTGCGAATATTTGGTTGGTGGAGACAGCAAGCCAAACCACCCGACTGCAAACACACAAACGTTTGCAAACGCCAAAAACGTTTGCAAACTATGTGCGCTTAGTGGATCCCAGGCTTAAAGGTTTTACAGTATTGTAGGCCGCTCCTAATTACGAGGCAACTTCCTGAAACTATCTTGGCAGTCTAAAAATTTATTACTTTCCTCTGTGGAATAGGAATTCACCAAATAATTTAACAAAACGGACCGAGCGTGGTGGGTGAGCGGTTAAAGCTCTGACCTCGCAATCGGGAGGATGCGGGTTGAAATCTCCGTCCGGGCATCCAGATTTGGGTTTTCCATGATTTCCGCAAATCACTCCAGGCGAATGCCGGGATGCTTACTTCAAAAAGACCATGGCCGAATTCCTTCCCGTTCCTTGTACCCAGTCCCATCCCGCCTCTAATGACCTTAGCCGTCGACGTGGCGTAAAAAAAAGAAAAAAAAGAAAAGTACTGGTATTAGCAAGAACTGGTGAACCCTATCTGTTGATTGTTCACTTCTTCTCCTAAACCGCTAAGTTGGTGGGTACTTTTCTGTGGAAATTTAAACAGTGGTGTTATGTCCTCGGCTCCCCTCTCGTGTAATCGTATTTATGTGTTTTATTGTTTCTTTTTGTGGATGACTGTGATACGCATATGCTCAGTGTGGTGTACTGTTTGTGTTGAGAATGAATGATAGATGGAAAGAGGGAGTGAGTGCCCATTCAGCTCTACTATTCGAACGGACGAATCCCCGTTAAACAGTGGTGTATACCCTCACTCCATACTCATTGCGGAGAGGTTTCGGAATCAATTCAATATTTTGGTGCACAATCTGATGATTAGAAACTGACCACTACCACTTCTCCTACACTGCCGGGCAAAATTTCTTCCACGATCAGGACTCAAACCCCCTAACCACGTGTAAGCACCTGACACCATCACGGTGCTACAACCAACTGAGCTAACGGAGAAGTTTTGTCTGTTGATTATAACAATAAACAAATTGGTGGTGGAACTTCTATTTGTCACGCTGTCGTTGACTATGAAACCCGGTGCCAACATCTAAGGTCACTGTTACCCGAATCCCGCGTCTGATGGACGAATCAGAATAAACAGTGCGGTATTCCCTTACTACATACGCACTGTGGAGAGTTATGGGATTTAACCCAAGCCTTTAGTACACAGTGCTCTGACCAGAAATTGTATACCGCCACCTAGGCTGGGGCAAAATATATCGATGTATCGAGATATCGATATTTTTTGTAAAATAATCGATATTTTTATTCTCGATATATATAAAAAATCGATATTATATTCGGGTTATCAGTTTTAAGTACTAATTCCATATTTTTTTGTGCGAACGCAATTCAGTACCCAATTTAATCCGTTATATATATGTACACACATATTGGCTAAATAAACGTATACATATTCCATCTTCTGAAAGCATCTTAAAACTCGAATTCTTAGTAATTTAACAACTTTTCATCAACAGTTAAGACGATGAAAAAAGCTGTTAAATTTTGACAGGCTTACGTTAATTTAAATTTATTTGCCAACTTGTTTGAATATGAACAGCTAAATTATTTCTAAAGTTAAAGAGTATTTATAAGCAACCGTGTTGCGACGTTGAGGGTTGACGTGAATTAACAACTTCTGTTTTCAACTGATTTTTATTGATGAATATCAGTTAATACACTGACGAAGTATCTGATATGCTAAACCTCTTCAGGTCTTCCGAAAGAGTGACTTCTGCGATTAATTTGGAGACACCGGACAACAGGATTAGATTGATGGGAGAACACATAAAACATAATTCTTTTGAATTATATATCAGAAAATTATTGGTTTGATAGGTTGTGAAAATAGATAATTAAATAAAAAAATTCCATTGTCATAATTTCACGAATTTTCTTAATTTTTTTTAATATATTTTGGGAATGTTTTTTTAAATAATTACAGGTTTAGGCAAAAATATCGACATATAGATATTTTTTCCCGATTCATATCAATACTGGATGTAAATATCAATATGATATGTATCGATATATTTTTTCATCATCCCATCCCTGGCACCACCATTTTGAAACTGCCTGCATATATTTGTTCCTCTACATGGGGGTCGAAGAAGCTTAAGTTTGACAGAGGATAGAGTAATGCACCTTGGTTCATAGACTTTGATCACGAGGAAGATTTAGATAGAACATTTGTCTGTTAAGATGAAGGCAGGTGACAATAGGTATTCTATTCGATTAACCTTCCTTCGCTAGCGTGGATTCAACAATATAATTTGGTCAGAATGGGCACACTAGTATGCTGATATTTCAAGGCCCAATTTTCTCGGCGATAGTATTTTCAATATATAAAAGACTACGGCAACCTTTTTTTTCCCCACAGTGAAATAATAACAACAAAGACACGAAGTATAACTGCAGGATGGTGTAATGAAAACATTATGTCTCGTCAGTTTTTCTGCATTCATGATTCGGCAACTTCCCTCAACAGCCTGCTGTGGGTTGCATTGACGGAAACTATTTCAACCTGATGATGACACCAGAGTGAACTATTGAAACGTTGCGTTCTCACAACTTAATCCGGATACACGCCAGGGAAGATAATGTCATATTATTATTTCGGGAAAATCTCCATTCACAGTATAGTTCACACGCCTGCCTCGGTAGCGTAGGGGCTCCGCGTACCGAAGGTCGCCGGTTCGAGTCCGGCCGAGGGCATAGGTGTCTAAGTGTTGTATATGTGAATGTCGTATCCGTCCTGTGGTGACCATACTTAGGAGCTAAATATACTGTAAAAACTGATACAGTGGAAGATATATGATATTCACAATGAGCTGGCTGAATGGCCTTAGTTGCAGAATGCCATTCGCTTACAACGGGAATAATATTATTTTTGCCGGATTCCCAGCTTCAAGGAGGAGGGAAAATTTTCTTTTGTAGCTAAGGGTGTGAGGGATTGAAATAAATTATCAAGGAAAATGATGAATAGTTTACCAAAACTATTGAAAGCATTAAAAATTGAAATTCGTGAAGGGCAAAAGCAGAATGAGAGGGGGAGGAATTTCACTCAAAGAATACAATAATAAAAATAATAATCAAGGGGAAAAAAGTGTGTACCGAAATTGCCACCGAACCGTGCGGTCCATCGGAATTTAATTAATTAATTAACTAAAAGTGAGTCAAATTTTATAGGCTGTGTTGCACTGATCTCGCATGATTTGTCTCTCGCAGTCGAGAATGGGAAGTTTGAGCTATATTTTCTGGATGACCTTAATTGCTAATAATCGTATAAATTATAATTGACACAAGTATCTACGCAATGTATTTAAGGATTAAATTATAATAATAAGATAATAAAACATATATGGCTAATTTGGTAATAGCTGGCCTCAAAACAAAAACATATTTTAGACATGTGCAGAATCAGCTCAATTGGTTACGTCACTTTCGATGTACACCCATACAAATTGACTATACTGAAATCAGCGTTCCACCCATTTGAAAATTCATTACTCGAATGATTCCTTTAGAATACTTCTCTCGAAACGATTAGTTTCAAATGAACATTCGGCCGAACGCAAGAAAAACAATGACTGACACTTCTGTTATTTGCATAATACTATATCGCGCAAATACCTTATAACAGGAAGTCAAAAAAGAGTAAATCTGCTGCAAATTATCTGTAATTGCATCTAGAATTAATACTTTAGATACCGACGGTAAATATTTGGCTCAGTTTTACACTTTACAGCATATTTCCAATTTTTATATTCATTTCCCGAATTTGTTCGCAGACCTATAGCTGTGCCAGCACATTAACGATTTAACTACCTGTTCATATCACGGGAAGCTATTTCTCTAAACCTGAAACTGCTTGGAGTTCTATTTTCATACCGCAGCCTAGGTAGGACATCGCGTGAGGGTGCAGGGTGTCTGGCTGGAGGATCTGGAGTAGGGGTGGAGTTGGTCTGGAAGCTGGATCAATATTGCAGCACTCCAAGCAGCGCCAAAACCGGTCCCGGATTGCTAGCAGATATGGCGGACCTCAGCAGCCACTATGCTATACACGTCAAACCTCGCGTTATGCTAATGGTCGTGATTAATTTTATTGAAGCAACGTTCGTACCAAAAAATACACTAGGCAGAAATAACTTATCAGTGGCGAAAAAGGAGAAGAACGTCCTTTTTTTTATTTTTATTAAAAAAAAAAAAAGAATATTTAGACTTTAGTTCTTCATTTAGCAGGAAAGTTGACAATTGTTGCAATACCGGTAACTTATCTATATCTATAAAACGAAAACCGGACATATTGGTCGTATAAAAACTCGGAAACTACGGGGCGGATTTCGATGGAGTTTTCACCGTTTTATAGCTTAGAATCTTAATTTACTTGTCTGTCATGTCTTATGTTTCAACGTTAAATAATGTAGGAGCATTAAATGAAATTCTGAACTTATGGTGAGAAATTCCACATGAGGAATCACTGGATGCCGCATACTCCGCACTAAACACACAACACAATGTCTCTGACCAAAGCCTTTTATTAAAGCAATAAGATAACTTATAGTAATAACTATTTTGCACACTAAACAAACCTTTAAGTATTCTTTCTTTTAATTCGATATATTCAATTTTTAAAAGCCATAGCTTGAAGTATTCTTTCCTTTAATTCGGGATATCAATTTTTAAACGACATAGATAGTCGTGAAAACAACTATTTTCCTCAAGCAATATCACTGGCCTTCAGCATTAGTCTTCTGTTTACGATAATATTATTCCGGATTCACTTTTGATATTTTATATGCAGAGTTAAAGGATCTGGAGTTTCGAGCCAGAAGTATATCCATTCACTTCGCAGTTGAATCAAATATGAGTTTTTTAACATAATCTAGGGTTATTCAGTAATGTAGTAATGAAATTTCTTAACCAAATTATCGAATCTTGATATACATGAATCTTTTCGGACGAATGAAAATAGTATACGTGCAAATAAACTTCAGCCAACCAGTTTCTTGGTAGGGGCGGGCGAATGTAAGTTTGCTTTAATTCCGAAAAAGTTGGCGCGTATTTTATGAAACTTCGTACAAATGTTTTGCGGGAATAAAAATAGGGTACGGGTAAATCTACGCCAACTATACCGGGCAACGCCGGGAACTCCGCTAGTATTGCATAAAATAGGTTCAACACAAATCTACATAGTACTCCATTTGGATCTTCCACTTCTACGCAAGGCTTGTTGCATTAGAATTCTCTGAAACCGATGTTTTCACACACTGAAAATCTTAAGATCTGACTTCAAACATGGGCTATGAATCATCGCGATGCGGTTCCGTCCGTACTGAAAATATAATATTTTATTTAAGTCTGCGACACTACAGTAAGTCTGACTTAAAATCTCTGGCATATTTCATCACGCTATTTTCCGTGGGGATGGAGCATAAAATTAAGATGTACTCAAAGTGTCAATAATAGTCTGAATTTTCCGAAAATAACGCTATTCTGAAGCATATGTTTACAGAAATACAAAATACTTACAGAGTGATATCGATGGATTTGAGCACAAAAGAACTGTGAATAATGGCAACAGGCTTTTTACGAAGCGCAAATAATACGTTTCTAATACGTCTTAGTAATAGGAGGTGAAAAAGAAAACATTAAAGCGATACCTCAAAAAAGGAACAATACATTTACTGTGTATGAGAGATCAGTCTTATGTTAAAGTAGGAAGCATTCCCTTACCGTACAAGTAGAAGTTTTTCAAGTATTGCTGTGTCATCCATCTCAGAACTGCATCAATCCAACTTGCTTTTCAGCGACATTTGTAGATCGAAGAGTAAAGATGTACTAATTGCCAAAGAGTGATTTTCATTTTGGATTTAGCTATGTGACTGGCTGTGATAACAACTGGAACTAAAGCACTGTGCTAGTTGTTGAATGTAATTGGATGATTTGGTGACGCAATAACCAGGGACCATATCTTGGGTTTAAATGCAGTTACAGGCAGGAATAGTACAAAAAAGAAAAAAAATTAAATCGATGTGTTCGTTATAATGAGAGATGCAGACAGTAACAATGCAACAATGAAACCTACTTGTTTAATGCAAGATTGGATACATCCAGGTTCAATACAACAATGGCATCGACTTACTTGCTGTAATGGAAGATAGATTCAGCTCTGTGCAACAAAGAAATCTACTTGCAGATACACAGTCAGGCACATCCCAACAATGGTATCCACTTACTGGCTGTAATAGGAGGTAAATCCTGGCGATAATAAATACCACCTGTCGAGAGATACAGCCAGGCACAACACGGCAATGGTATTCGCTTATTGGTAGCAGTGGAGGACACATCCAGGTGCCGTCCAACAATGCACCCCATGATAGAAATAGGCACGACACTAATGTGGTATCAACATGTTGGCTATAGTGGGCGATACATCCAGGCACTGTGAAACAATGAAAGATCGTGTTCACCGCTTCTTGACTATAATTTGAGAAATTGCTAGACACTTCCGAGAAACTAACTCACTTGTTTCTGCTAATTAGACTCCAATAAAATAGGTATGAATTATTATCGTGCCCTGATAAAATTATCGACTACAACTAGTCACTAAGGACACTGAGTACTTTTCAGTGTGTTCTCACTTTCTGGACTGGCCAGTCGTCCATCCCTTAGGCACCCACCACCACTGACCCCGTTCCACTTTCACCGAACGGCTGACAAAGTGTCCAAATATTGAGACCCTCTCTGCGGGGTACAGGCGCTGACCTAATTCCCATAGGCAGGCTATACCGCAGGGCGAGAGTGGTGCGTTTCCCTTTCTGGTCGGGGACAACCTAACACACGGAATCTGATACTCAATAGAAAATTTTCATGCGGGTATGGAATATTGTCACCCTGATACATAATTACACTAACATTTTATTTATGATAAACTGTAATCTAATAATCAGAAAGTAAATATGAAGAAATTGGAACTATTGACATTCCATTAAACAGTCCAGCCGTTTTTTGCTGTTTATTAATTATCAGCTGAAGAGATTCAGGTTTTGTTCTTACGTATCAACCATTACTATTTGTCCCATTGTAGTTACATATTCTACAGTTCATAGTATCATCACATGCATCCCAAACGAAGTAGGGAGATTGAAATCGACGTCCGGCCATCAGGGTTAGATTTTAGACGATTTTCCGAAATCACCCTCGCAAAGGTTAGGGATGGTTTCCACAAAAAACAATGGCAGAAATCCTCCTCATACCTTGACCTTTCACAATTTAACACCGCATCTATCAACTGATATTAGTTTAATAGTCTTATACACTGATAAGCCAAAACATTTAGACCACCTGTTTGATAACGTGTTGATCCACCTTTGGAACGCCATACATCACCGATTGGTATGCTCCGAAACACTTGTGCCTGCAACAGAATTGTACTGTGTCGTCAGATCACCGCCTATCCTGCTTTATAGAGCGGGCAAGCCTCGGATCTCCACGTTCTGTGATGAGGCGAGGACGCCCACCACCTTGTCGTCTACTCGTGGTTTCACCGTTCTTCAATCACTTTCTTTAGATGCTCAATACAGCACCATACAAACAGTCGACCAGTCTCGCCGTTTCCGAGATGCTCGTTGCAAGACACTGCGCCTACAAACCACATGCCCACCTGTGCATAGACATCTGGTGCCAGATATCTTCGGAAACCTACCAAGGACTGATCGAATCTATATCACGCCAAATTGTTGCTGTATTGCGTTGCAAATACAGAGCAATACGCTGTTAAGCAGGTGGTCATAATGTTTTGGCTTATCAGTGTATGAATATCTCTATTGACTTGTTTTTTAATTGTTCTGTCTTTCTACTAGTTGCTTCTGAATACTTTATGCAATCTCTCTTGTTTGGTAGATTTCAGATGACACCACTTTTCTGGGATTAACAATGTTTCACTTATTTTCAGTGTCTTTGAGACGTTAATCTAAACAATAGTTTCTGGTTTTAGCATTGTGGCTGAAATTACCTTAGAATTTTTCCGACTTCCTGATATTTTATTTCTTGTTTTACAGAAAGGATGATTGTAAAAGTAACTTCGATACGTGGTGGGAATAAGATTATATGAATTTTTGCGAACACAATAAGACTTAAACCGGAAGAAACACTATACATATAAGATATTTATGAAACAAAATTGGATTGGGACACTGTTAACGATCTGCAGAGTATGTCTTCTTTTTTGTGAAAAGGTTTTACGCCTCGTCGACGTTAAGGTCATTAGAGGCGGTACAGGACTGGGGGTAAGAAACGGGAAATAATTCGGCAATGGCCTTTTAAATGAACCATCCCTACATTCGTCCGGAGTGATTTTTGGAAACCATATCTCGATGTCCCGACGGGGATTCGATCCCGCGTCCTCCCGAATGTGAAGCCAGAGAGTTACCGCTCACACACCACGCTCAATGAACCAATAACCCGCAGAATAAGAATCACCTGTTTTTAAAGTTTTTTTCTGTCTGTCTGTTTGGATGAATAGGATTCTCGCAAAAAACGACTGACATAGTTTTGAATAATATACCTCTAGTCCATCTAGTCAAACCGCTAAAATACGATATGTTTCATTAATTCGGAAATATGAGAAATGTAACACATAATTGTAAGCAAAGTAGCATCTATTTTTCATCGAACACGATTCACTAAAAACTGCTCGTCGGATTTTGGTGGAATTAAAAATATTGTACTGCTCATAATCCCGGCGATAAACGAGGAATGATTCATTTTCATATGAAGGCGGAATTCTGAGAAATTACACGAAAGTCTCCACAACTCGCTACCCATTCAGTGTACAAAGAGCATCATGTTATTCCGAGGAATATGCTGCAGTTTTCTTCTTCTTTTTTATTAATCCTTTGCTGACGGTGCATTAGCTGTGCTACAATCTGTTTAAGAGAGATTTCTGTACGTGAACAAAGTTGCTGGCGATTGCTATTACTATATAATTCGATGAATCTAGAAGAACATGTTTATATCACATCCGCCTCATCAATTGGAATTACACATGATATCGATTAGCGTGACTCGTTGAAGTGTATATCGATGGAGTGGTCGTACGCTTGTTCGTTGTTGCCGCTGTGAGGGTTGAACCACGCCAAGGTTACGCTGCGCGGGACATCGTGTCCCCTGTTTTTGTGCTTCGTCCGTCGTCACAAATATTTAGGTCGGCCTTGGTGGAAGTCGTTCCCCCACCACAAACAGTCACAGCGACGGAAAATTCGGGTCCACCTCGAATGTGTTTATTTGTATATCTATCCGCACTGTCTGTTTTACGAAGCGTATTAACTTCTAAAAACATGTTCGATGACACAACACATATCATAATTCCAAAGATAATCTATTATTCAAGAGAATCTGTAACTCTTGTCACCTCTTCTAGGTTTTGCACCACCTAGGAATATCTTCTTTCGGTTGTTATATTTCGATCTCGTCTTAATTCTTCCTGTAATTTCCTTTCTCTTCTGCTTTTATCTATTCTTTTTTTATTTTTATTGTCTTTACTTATGGCTTTACGCCTCGTCGACGTCGAGGTCATTAGAGATGGGATGGGACTAGGGAAAAGGAATGAGAAGGAATTCGGCCATGGCCATTTTTAAGGAAGTATCCTGGAATTCGGGAAAACTATGAAAAACCCATATCTGGATGCCCGGACGGGAATTCGAACCGCCGCACAGTGTGTTATTTTCCAAATCTAGAGGGACAAAAGTCAATTTTGACACTAGTCTACACAGGCAAAATAGTTATTTATATTTAAAGTAGACAAACTATATTATTAGGATCAAAGGTTTATTTTACACGTATCTGCGCCTAACAATAGAAAAAATAATTTGAACAATGGGCTTCCTGTGAGCCACCGATCAAGTGCTCCATTCGGCCGCGCCATTCGACTGAGTTTGGTCGATGATTACGCTGTGTTTCTGTGTGGTATTAGGAATTTGTGTGTTGCTATTGCTTTTGGTGAGTTTCAAGATAAGTTTAAGCATGATTTTTCCGTAATACGTTTTAAAACTGAATCATGAGCATCATTAAAACAGAGCGAGATTATTTCTAATAAAGAAAAACTACTGAGCCAGTTTCATTTTGAGTTTTAGTTTATTATACCACATTATACCAATCAATTTCTATATTTATGTGGAAGAGCTGTTTATTAACTACAAGAATTAACTTCATTTGTTTGCACATGTTTGCGACACCCATGCAACTTTTCTTCATTTTTAGAATGTCTGCACAAATTTAGCTCACAGGAAGCCTATTGTTCAAATTATTTTTTCTATTGTTAGGCGTAGATACGCGTAAAATAAACCTTTGTTCCTAATAATATAGTTTGTCTAGTTTAAATATAAATAACTATTTTGCCTGTGTTGACTTTTGTCCCTCTAGATTTGGAAAATAACTCACTGTGCGCCGTCCTCCCGAATGCGAGGCCATAGCGTTAACCGCTCGCCCATCACGGCTCGGTCCTTTCATTTTAATGATTTCGTTGGATCGTAATGATTTTTTTTGACAGTTTGTCAGTTTTTACAGCTGGTGGTATTTCTGCTTGCGCCATTATCAATGATTCGGCGGCAGTGAAAGATATACTCTCTACCATTGTCACATAATTTACTCCCAACTTTTCTTTATAATGTCATCTTAATATCGAAGGATATAAAACGTTTATACATTTAGCTTCTGTACGGTAATTCTTCTCGTTTTTAGCTTCATTACCTGGAATACCAAACCCATATACTGATATTAATCACAATTTGTTACTTTTGTTGATATTTATGACTTCTTTGTCTATGTAACCAACTGTTGGACATATGGCGGTGGTGATAATTTACTTTGAAAGAGTTCTAGACCGGGAGGTGATTAATTGTGGATTTGTATATTTTTGTGTGGTTAATTGTTAATTTTTGAATATTCGTCATCTGAATGAATATGACATGAATAATGATACGTAATACGATCATATTATGTATGAAACATTAGTTAAAAGGTTGTAATTTTAAGTGATGATGTAAGCCCCGTTGTTTTGAGGACAATTCTCAACGGTTTGAAATGGTTTCGTTTGATAATTTTGCGTGTAAATTCATGTAAACAGTATTAACTTTCATTTTAAGGTGTTTTTTAATGATTTTGAGTGATTTTGTATGAATTTGATTGTTAAGGTTCGGGAAACGTCTGTCGGCACTCTTTATTGCCTTCTGGATGTTTCTGTAGCACGTATTAATACACGCGGAGATCACGATCAGAGTAAGTTGTAAGTAGTCAGTCGTTGTCAATATTATTGCTTGTCTTTTGTCAAGTAGTCGTGTGTGAGTTAAAATGCTGGAATATTTGTGTGTTGGTGCTTTAGTATCTTTGGAGGAGTCTCGTGCCTTATCCGCACCTAATTTTACTATGGAGCTCACGGAGAAATAAGTATGAAGTGAAAAGTGATTTATCGGTGTTGTCATTTCATGGACCTATATAAACTGTTCAAAGCAATAGTTATTTAATCTTTAGTGGAAGGTAAAACCTTCTGGCGACCGACGACAGCGACCTGCAAATCGGAGGACGAAGTGATTAAAGGATATCATTATTAATTGACGACAGGACGAATAAATTAACTACAGAAGAGCGTATCAATATTTCGAAATAGTGATAGCACCGTCTGAATGGTAGTACATACGACCGAAAAAAAAAAAATAATTGCTTTGTGGAACAAGTAGGACTCATAAGCAGCCCTCAGATGTTAGGAGGAAAATGCAACTAAACCACTTGACTTTTATAATTGTACAGCGTATCCATGTCAGTGGGGCATTGCTTTGATAGTTTCTCAATCGTGGCAATTTTTTTAATAGCTTTACGCCTAGTCGTTGTCGAGGTCATTAGAGACGTGAAAGAACTAAGGATTAGGAACGGGAAGGGATTAGGTCATGGTCTTTTGAGGGAACCATCTCGGCATGTGTCTGGAGTGATTTAGGGGAACCATGGAAAATGCAAATCTGGATGGACGGACGCGGATTCGAACTGTCGATCTCCAGAATGCAAGTTGACTAAAGTGTTACTTCTCACGCCCCACGCTCGCTACTACGAATTTAATCAAGTGACCAGATGCAGATACGGCTACAATATTCATTGTATATTAGCAGAAGGGCATATGAAGGACAGAAACGGCAGTACCACAGTGGCAGCCCATAAATTCCCTGTCGAACAACACCTGACGTCCGGATTGTGTGCCGGATCAATTGCGAAGGCCGCAACAGTTGGCACCCCGCGTCGCTGATCTTATGAAAATGTCACGGACCCTCTGACGCCATTCTGACAGCTGCCTTTGACAGACACTTTGCACTCAATTTATTTCCTGCCACATTGTTACACACTGCAAACTAAAGACATTGCACTATTGTTCTCACCAATAAATTTCCTCCCTTCCGACTTCAACATATCGTATATAGTACTGTGCCTTTTTTTGACTTGCCGTTTTTTTTAGGCGGCAACAGGAATTGGAAAGGGTAATAGTGACTGTCGAAACATTGACAGCACAGCGTGATGTAATTTACGAGACTGGTGGTTGGGTGGGTGTGCTGGCAGTCGAAAGGATCCGGGATCGATACTTGGTCCGACTATCCGCATCTTATCAAAATCATTCCGAGCGAATATCTGCTACAGCAACATCATGAATGGCCTCCTACACGTTTCAACTAATAAAAAAGAAATAGAAAATGGCAGTATAGCAGAGGATTTTAATGCACTAACGAAACTGACTGGCCAACGCATCAGAATTTTCCCAACAACAGCAGCGGTCTACAATATTCTTGATTAAAATTTAAGAAAATCTTCTGCAAAGGTCTCATTGGCGGTTTTTACTTTTTGATTGTAATCTAACTGTGTTATTTATATCTTTGTTATTTGCCTCACATACCGTCATTACGATAGGATTGTACCATTAGGCCGGTTTGCGTCTCCAGTGTGATTTATAGCCATTTTTCCAACATTATCTAAACCACCATTCGTTCCATTGAAAAAAAATTATACAATTCACAAACATAATATAGCAGAATACAGCGGCCAAATTTTGTAAAACTTTGGTTGCAATAAAAAAAAATTGAACTGATAATAGCGTTGCAAGGAAACACTCTTTTTGTAGTTAAAAATTAATAATTAATGTTTCTTTTTCCATTTTTACGTTATTTTTAATGGCGGTGTGTAGGAAAATCTCTGAACAATGAACTGAGAGTGTAGAAGAAGATCTTTGGCAGAGAAGAAAAACAAAGACAGATGAAAAACGTGGCACTGCGCAGATTGTTAGACAAACTAAGATTTTGTAGCTGTATGTGAATTAACAGTTCGTTAAAGGACATAAAAAATAAAACCAACTGGAGGTTTTGTTTGTTTCTTTTTCTTTTTATGAAGGGTATGGAAGAAATGTTGACACCTTCAATACTAACAAGAAGAAAAGGTTAGTAAAGTCCCATGACAGAGTCGAGGATCCATATGTAAGTAAAAAAAAATATTATAGCGTGCATAAAACTGTGGGTAATTATAGAAATAACAGAATCACCATTTTGGTAGGTTCTTTTTTTATTTTATGGCGTCATCGGCGTAAGGGTCATTAGAAACGGGAAGGACTGAAGGCAAGGGATGGTAGGGAATGTGGCTATGGCTGTCTGACGCAACCATCCCACCATTCACTTGGAGTGATTTTGGAAAACAATAAAAATGCGAAATCTGGATAGTCGGATGGAGATTTGAACCCGCGTCCTCCATAATGCCAGACCACTCAACCACCGCGCTCAGTCAGAAAGAAATTATGAGAATGTACAGAGCAGGTGTAGGTTTTGCTTAAGTCAAAATTAATATCTAGAAGCAAAGTAAATGAAGGTATACCATATAGTGAGCTCAGATATATGCATTAACCAAAAACGATATACATAAAATTGATGATAATTGAGAATGAGATTCGGAAACAAATACTTTGTCCTGTTGTATAGATTGATGAATGAATAAGAAGGAAAACAGACGTCTGAAAGAGTCTTACAAGTCTTCTAATAAAAGAATGGAAAGTCATATGATCGGTAGATGACGAAGTTTTATGGCCTAATCAGTCGTTTGGTAGAACGACGAATGATGTCTTGATGGGGAAAAAACCAAGAACTAGACCTTGATGCAACCGAGATAGGCATCATGATAGGTATGTGTCATACATCGTAACCAGCCGGGTGATGCGTTAATAAGCTGGTTTTTCGTGTGAAAAATTATTCGGAAGCAATGTGTCCGTGGTAGTGATGTCTATGTGTGCATGGAAGAGAGAAAGGAGAGTGTAGAACCCGATAATGGCCCATTCGGGACTTCTCTTCCAAAAGGTACCGACGAGTTTAACTTTCCTATTAACAGTGCCACAAACAATCACTCCATGCAAACTGTTGAGAGGTTTCAGATTTTACAAGGGATTTTAGTATTCAGTCTGGTGATTGGAAATCGTTCACAACCTTCTTTGCTACTCTCTTTCTCAAGTTAGGGATGATGAAAATTGCTTTAGCACTGTGGCTTGCGGACGGTAATCCAATCTCTACACCGTAACCACATCAGGATAACCAGCGTGCGGTTCATGGAAGGGGTCAGATATTCTAGAAATGGAGGAAGGGAGAGTCAGATCTGTTTGGAAAAGTTAGATAGTGAGGCGTTGAAATGGTTATGCGCCATGTTATCTCTGTAGAAAGTGCTTATCTGTGTTACAATGCTACCAACTTTAAAAGATGGAACCCATTTACGTAAATGAGTTCAGAAGGAGATTGCCGTATTATTGCAAAGACATATGGTGAGGCAATGGTTTGGCTATGGTCCAAGGCTCTTGGCACTGCTACAATACTGCCAGCTGTATAAGATGGAATATGGAAGCGATTTACATGAATAAGTTCTGACAGAGGTTACAAAATTATCCAGTGAGAAAGTGGTTGTCAGTGTTACAATATTGCAACTGTAGAAAATTGAATATGGAAGAGATTTACATCAAATAGTTTTGAATAGAAGAAGGGTCAAGGCAGTAGGTTTTCACGGCTTTGAAGCCATATTCCCGCAGGATTAGTGGAGGTAGAGCTCCGAATTCCTATTTCCTGACCGTAGGCACTAGAGTGGACGAGTCGTGGTCAGCGACACGGTCCGGCCATTTTTCTTTACCTTACCGCGGAGTTTCCCTCACGGTACTCATTGGATAGCAGGCTGAGTGGGCCTGGCGACCGTTCCGGACGTTCAGCTTCGAGGAAAAATCCTCGTCTTCGTCGGGGATCGAACCGCGGTCGTCCGAGCCGTAGTCAGATGCGATGAGGTTGCCAAATTGTTGCAAAGTTGTATGGCAGGACAATTGATTGGCTACGGTCCATAATGATGACAAGTTTATGTCACTGATACAATACTGCCTAGTGTAGAAGAAGGAATATGGAAGCCATTTACATAAATGAGTTGTGAATGAGATTGCCATATTATTGCCATATTATATGGTGAGGCAATTTATTGTGTGTGGTGTATGATGACAAGTTTCTTGTCACTGCTACAATGATGCCAACTGTAGAAGATGGAATATGAAAGCATCAATGAGGTTGACAAATTATACCAAAGTTATATGTTGAGACGAATGATCGGCTAAGGTCCGTGTTCTTGTTAGTACTACAATGCTGCCAAACTGTAGAAGATGTAATATGGAAGCCTACAGTATTCGGAATAAGTATGCAAAATTATTTCAGAGTTATATTACGAGGCTAGGGTTCATCTATGACTCATGAAGCCACTGCAGAAAGTGCTTGTCAACGTTACAATGATGCCAACTGTGTAAGATGGAATATCGACTTCATCAGTATCAATAATTCAGAATGAGGTTGCCAAATTATTTTAGAGTTATATTATGTGGCAATGTGGCAAACGTTCAATGGACTCATGAAGCCACTGCAGAAAGTGCTTGTCAACGTTACAATGATGCCAACTGTGTAAGATGGAATATCGACTTCATCAGTATCACCATTTATATTCAGAATGAGGTTGCCAAATTATTTTAGAGTTATATTATGAGGCAACGAGGCTGGTTCATCTATGACTCATGAAGCCACTGCAGAAAGTGCTTGTCAACGTTACAATGATGCCAACTGTGTAAGATGGAATATGGAAGCCATCAGTATCAATTAATTCAGAATGAGGTTGCCAAATTATTTCAGAGATATATTTTGAGACAATGGTCTCATGAAGCCACTGCAGAAAGTGCTTATGAACGTTACAATGATGCCAACTGTGCAAGATGGAATATGGAATCCATCAGTACAAATTAATTCAGAATGAGGTTGCCAACATATTTCAGGGTTATATTATGAGGCAATGGTTCTCCTACGTCTCATGAAGCCACTGCAGAAAGTGCTTGTCAGCGTTTCAATGATGCCAACTGTGTAAGATTAACTATGGAAGTTATCGGTAACAATAATTCAGAATGAGGTTGCCTAATTATTTCAGAGTTATATTATGTGGCAATGGTTCATCTATGACTGATGAAGCCGCTGCAGAAAGTAATTGTCAACGTTACAATGATACCAACTGCATAAGATGGACTGTTGAAGCCATTTACGTCAGGGAGTTATGAATGAGGTTACCAAACTACTTGTCAGCCACTCACGACCGAAATGAGTTCCACTCTCGTTGTTGGTGGAACGCAATCAAACCTGTCAATCCGGAATTCAAAATTGCAGAGTAGCTGTTCTCATTCCGGCCAGTAACAGGTAATCTCCATTACAGGTACGGCGGCTCCGAATACCTGCCTAATGAACAGATGCTTATCCCGTCTGCTGCAAATCTCCATTAGACGAGAGGGAAAATTATTCCGGTTCATTAAACCGGATTGGCCGAAGCGGCTTCTCCTTTTTAATCCCGCTCTAATTCCTTTTTTGTTTCCCCTTACTCGCCGCTCCGTGGCGTATAATTTCGTTTACAGAGCTCATCGTAAATTTCCCCCGTCCTAGCCGTGTGCCATGTCGATTAGGTTGATGTTTTGGACTTGGCCCGCTCCTTGAATAGCTTCGTAATTGGGAGCAATGTGAAACGTGCTTTACTAAAATGACTTCGCCCCGATACTGGACGCGCCGTGCAGAAGTAATGAGAGTGTCTTGCGTTTTTAATTGGCCGATAAATTCCTTCTCGAGTTGGGTGGGAGAAGTGTCTGTGGATTTACGGTATCGGTATGTTCATTAGCCGATTCCACCTGTGGAAGTTAGAGGAAAGAACTTGTCTCCTCTTATCTGCCAACTGGAAGTCTGGTATTTACTATACAAGCGAATTGCCTTCTCTTCAGAAATTCCGCCACGTTTTCCTGTCTGTAGTCATTTATTTCGATATTAATTTGAATGTTTTATTTGAAAAATACTCCATTCCTCTTTTCTTTGACGTGGGAGTTCTGTTCCGTCCTGCAGTCAAACGATTTGGAGTCTTCCGTTTAACTTCACACAGACTCAAAGCTATGCTAAAGTTATCTGTCGGTTACTCAATGTGTAAAGGATGTTTTTATTTTGTTTTCCCCTCAAAGGCGATAGGTAGAATTGAAGTGGTTTCCAGCGTCATCATCATCGTTATTAGACGTTTGTGCCTTTGTGGGTAGTCCAACACATCCTCTTCCAAGTCTGGTAGTTATTTAAAGATTGTTCCTCCACCACTTTTCTCAAAACGACTCCCTTAGTCTCTGCGTCTATCTTCACCTGGTCTCTCTATCTTGCCCGAGGTCTTCCGAATGGTCTCCTTCCCTCCCTGTTGTTCAGCAGTCCTACTTTCGGCATCCTCTCCTCCTCCATCCTTATAACATTCCCCAGCCACTGCAGTCTTTTCCTGGTAAACGTCTCTTCTAAAACTTTCACTTGTAGTCTCTCCCTGATGTTTTCATTTTTTATTTTATCATTGTTCATGGCACTCTCTATCCCTCTCAGAAACCTCATCTCTGCAGCTTGTAATCTGCTAATATCTCTGTTTGTCCAAGTCCCGGTTTCAGAGCCATAGGTCAGTGTGGGCTGTTAATATACTTTATAGAGCAGAATTCCCTATGTTTCACCTTCATACTATATCCCTTATATGATGATACAATTGTACTCTCTGCCTTACTCTCTGCCCTGTTTCTTCCTCCATCTTACCATTGATAGTTACCTTGCTTCCCGGACATACTATGATTCTACCCATTCCAAACTATTGCCGTCGGGTGACACATCCTTTAAAGGGCCAATGTTGCTTGCTATCTTCAGTATATTTGTTTTTTCTACACTGATCTCCAGGACATGTTTACCCATTGCAATCCTCCATTTCCCTTATTCTCTCTCTCCTCCCATATTATTATGTTGTCAGCACATGGTGTCACCTTCAGCTCTGTTGGATCTCTGTGTCCGTGGTCTTCACCTATTATTCCATCCAATACCACGTTAAACAGAACAGATGACAATACACTTGTTTGTCTCCTCTTTCCGTGTGAAACGATTCCGAGTGTTTCAAACATAAATGGTACATTTATATAGCTGCAAAAGGTAGTTCTCAATAAGTGGGATTGACGTTCATTTAGATGGAAATAGAAGAAAATCTTACATCTTAAACAACGGACTACCACAAGGATCTGTCCTTGCTCCACTACTTTTCAACATCTACACCGCAGACTTGCCATCCACTACTTCTATATAAGCTGATGACATAGCCATGAGAGCACAATCTAGCGACTTCAAAACATCTGAAAAAAATCTCGCAACTGACCTTTACAAACCAAATGAATACTTCAACACTTGGCGCCTGAAACTAAACATAAATATAGACAGAGGTCAACTCTGTTCACCTAAACAATAGAAAAGCCCACTATATACCTCAAATAAAATTCAGGGACCAATTACTGAAGTACAATCCTCATCCAAAATATGTAGGTGTGGTTCTTGATCGATCATTGACATATAAGGAGTATATCCATAAAACAGCGGCAAAAGTAAAAACTCGAAATAACATCCTTCACAAACTTTCAGGAAAGGGTTGGGGAACACATGTAGCAGCTCTCAAACATCAGCTCTTGCTCTGGTAATTCAACTGCTGAATAGTGCAGTCCAGTATGGATAAATAGCAGTCACACAAAAAAGATCGACAGTGAGAACAATATCTGGAACTGTTAAATCTACACCAACAGACTGGCTACCTGTACTCTCTAACATCGCCCCATCAATTCTCCGAAGACAAGCATTTTTAAACTTTTTTTTATAGCACTACTGTTGTGTGAAGGGCTGCAATCTGAAATAAAAACTTGAGATTTCCGTCGACCTCCCCTCCCCCCCTCCACCCGTGGTGAGATTCCCCGCCCCTATTTGAGGTCATGTACGCCCCCTACTGAATACTGAACGAGATCTGCTATTTCCGCGCCAAGGTATTATTGTTAAGAGACAGGCAACAATGTGTCAAAGAACAACACTCAATGTGGAACGTATGACAGACGTGTCACTTCGGACAGAGCAACGAAAATTAAAGTGATATGGCAGCTGAGGACCGACACGAGTGTATCTGCTAATAAATCGTCAACGACTGCAGCGCCTCTACTGGGAATATGGACCGTAGATTACTGGAAAAAGGTTGTGTGGTGAGACACGATTCCAGTTGGGGTAGGGCTCGAGTATTGCACAGATTCCACGAGGCTATGGATACAGGTTTTCAGGATGGTACTGTGCAAGTTGTTGGTTGCTCCATTCTGCTATGAGCTGTATATAAAAGGCATGGATTAAGACTTATGGTCAAACCAAACCGACCATTGACAGGAAGTGGTTATGTTCAGGTGCTTGGAGTCCATTTGCGGCCATTTATTTCCTTCATGTTATCAATCAACGATGGACTTTTCAATGACGACAGCGTGCCGTGTAGCAGGGCCAAAGCCGTTCGCTATTGTTTGCGAGGAATATTCTGAGCAATTCCAACGAATGATTTGACTACCTAGACCACAAAACGTGAAACTGTGTATATTAATAAATACAGTCTCCTCGGGCTTCCAGCCACGTAAAAAATCATCTGGAGCATGAAGAGAAATCAGCTGTGGCCGATAACTGTGTCCAATTAAAAAAAAAAAAAAAAAAAAAAAAAAACCTACTTCAATTTTAGCCCTGGTCAGAGATTTTTTGGATTAGTACTATAACAGAAGCTGTAGAAATAAGAACAACTGACTCTTTAGTTAACAGAGACGCTGATTATCAACTTAGTGTGGCCTGAAACCCGGCTATCAAAATTCTGAAATAGCTTCGTCTCGGTAATGAGCAAAAGAGTGGATGACGTCATCGCGCTGGGTTGGCTTTTGTCTTCCACCGTTTCTGCGGCAGTGCTCAAACAAACAGTCAGTGACATCTATGGTTGAAAATGAGTGCAGAGAGAGGTGCCTTCGAAACGTGTGACTTTTTAAGCGGCTGGAAGCCAGAGAATTTATTTATTTACAATGCCTTGAAAAACTTCGACCTTGTTTATATTAATATTTGATGTAAATGAAATCATTTTTAGAAAAGATGTGGTTCACAGAAGAGACCCTGCAGAGAGGTGGAAGGAAGTAGACTGCAGTGAAGCCACTCAGACGGGAAGATCCTTCGAGACGGTCGTGTTGACGATTAGTTAATATTTCCCGACTCTCTACATTTGTTGGCGGAATTTATTAAGTTTATTTTTGTGGACAGCCGTAAACCTTGTGGGCACGTGCCCCTGGCCTGGGTCGGGGTGGAGTGTTTGCTTCATCTGGCGGAGGCAAACAACGGCCGAGTGAGCCAGGCCGCCTCATTGCGTCTTTTACGGCCAGCGTGCTGAAGAGAGGGCAAACACCACCTCACCCCGTCCTGTCTGAAGCTCTGTCGCGGCTTCCAACCCCAGGAAGACTAGAAAACCTTCAAGACTGGCAAATTCGCTGGCAGAAATTAAAATCCCAACATCCAGACTCAGTTTCGATAAATGAATGAAATTTGGCTCCAAGTATCCCCACACAAAATAATTAAAAGCTGTGAGGAAGGTAAATAATGTGGTGGAACGTGACACTTTTTGTCCAGTAGTTCTAGTTGACCAAGTATGCCAAGGCGGAATGAGACGACTCTCTACACCCGTATGTCTAACTGTGAGAGTGGTCGGAGAGTTGGCGTGTTTGGAATGGGTGAATGATATCTTGAAATCTCGCGAAGGACTGGCCGTAGTACACAGACTTGTTACACAATGGATGAAAGAAGACTAATATTCTTAGAGGAGGCACAGGTCCATAAGGAAGGACAACATCATGTAAGACCGCAAAATTGTGTGGACGCTTTTGCTGGGAGACGGGTGACTGCAGGCCAGATTCAAGCAGTGGTTACACAGAGAGTCACCTACCGCACGATTGTAGATCAATTGCTTGAAGATGGGTTACACTACCTGGCCACTATGAAATGTGTTACATTAACCTGATTTCATTTCCAGCGTCGTCCAACCAGGTGCAACACAAAACGCAAATGGACATGTGAATGGCGCACATTTGTCTTTAGAGACGAGTCTCCATTCTATCTGTGGCAAAATGATAATCGATAACATGCACGCAGTGGAGAAACGGCTTACCCTGCATGATTTCAGAACGTCACACAGGTCCAGTCACTGGTGTCATGGTTTGGGGACAAACAGTTTCGGCAGCAGGACTGAGTTGGTTGTTGTTGAAGGGACAATGACAGCCCACCACTATGTGGACGGGGTGCTGCACGTGATTTTGATGTCCATTCATCTTCCAATAGGATAATTCCCGTCCTCGTACTGTGGCTGTCACAACACAAGCCTTGCAAGGGGTTGCGATCACAATTTGGACCACCAGGTCCCCAGATTTGTCCCCAATAGAGCATATTTGGGATACCAGGAGTAGACACATCAGATCACATGGTCAACCAGCTCCAATGACGCAACAACAGACTGCACAAGACACGCAGGTGTGGAGAGTCATACCCCAAGAAGACATCCGAACACTTAATTGATTCAATACCGGCAAGGATCCACGAATGTATTGATGCTCAAGGTGGGTACACTTCTCAGTAACAACTGTATCTAAAGATAATAATATACTTAGCCTGATCCATTTCAATTTTTTACCATTTCTTCAGGGTTTGACCCTGGATATATCTACAAAGCTTCCTTAAATTCAACACTCCTGTCTGGGTGTTGCTATTTCAATTTACAGCAGTGTACCACTTACATTTTTTACGTTTTGGTGTCAGGTAGTAGAGGTTTTCAGCCAAGTTTTGACCTATGTAAAAATTGTTCTTTGTTGTGACTCTCGGGGGTACAGGTGGCAGGACAATTTGGACAAACCAGCAGGTGTTCCAAAGTTTGTTCTGTTCTACAGTCGAGATCTGTATCACCTTCATTTATAAGACCCCACTTTGCCAGGTTGGATTTTACTAGGGCCACCCTTCTCTATACCTTCCTGTTTTATGACTAGCCACTGGGTATCTGCGCTGTAGCTGGGTAGTCGGGTGATGGATGGCTCATCCAGCGGGGCCTGTCACAAAGAACCAAGTTAGGCGAATATGGTGGACTAAGCGTACGCTCGTGACAGTTTTTTCCGATACAGTAACTGGTCTAGAATAGCTCCTAGTTGGCAGACATGTTGAGGTACGTAAATGCATACTTTATCCAAGTCTGCGTTTGCTATGAGAAAAGGCCAACATGACGGGGAACTGCTTACTTCGTCATCATCTTTAGAGTTGATGGTTTGTTTCGCCTTCATACATTTTGTTGTGTCTACCTCTTCTTAGTCTTGTAATCTAGAAGCACCTATGGTGGTCTGGTGTCCTCCATACGTGTTACATGCTCCATCTATTTCTTCCTACGAGGGGCAGTCAAACAGTTCCCGGAATTTAATTTTAACTCTTTATTAACAAAAGATAAGTACACATTTATCTAATCTCCTTCAAAGAAGGCTCCTTAAAACACACACACTTGCTCCACCGCTCCTGCCATTGCTGGAAACAACGATGAAAATCCTGTTTTGATATCTTCCGAGGTACAAGGCGGGTCGCTTTGGTTTTGATGTCTTCTACGGTGGCAAAACGGTTACCTTTGAGGCCCATTTTCATCTTGGGAAAGAGCCAAAAATCCGATGGCGTCCTGGAAAATGGCAAGGAGGATGGTCACTGTATCACGACAATGCTCCCTCCCACACATCGATTGTTGTGCAAACATGGCTTGCAGAAAAGAACATTCCAGTCCTCCACCAGCCTCCCTACTCACCGGATTTAACGCCATCGGATTTCTGTCTCTTTCCCAAGATGAAATGGGCCTCAAAGGTAACCGTTTACCACCGTAGAAGACATCAGAACCAAAACGACGACTGTACTTCGGAAGATACCAAAACAGGATTTTCATCGCTGTTTCCAGCAATGTCAGGAGCGGTGGAGCGGTGTGTTATGAAGGAGTCTCCTTTGAAGGATATTACGTAAATGTGTACTTATCTTTTGTTGATAAAGAATTACAAAGAAATTCCGGGAACTTTTGACTGCCCCTCGTATATATAATTATAATTGAAAAAGGAAGATCACCATCTCTTTCAGGTGTCCGGAGGATTATGCATAGAATAAACATATTATCACCCCTGGCAGATCCACTCAATAATTAATTGGGGTGTTTTTAGAGAGAAGTGAGTTTTTATGATTAAAGGTCATGATTTGGCTGAAATGTATCCTGATTTCTTATAGACCCTAAAAGTTCGGTACGCAAAATTTGAAAACTCAATGTTGTGATTAGAGAGGAATAAATTCAATCTCGCCATGAAATAGGTTTTTATACAAAAACAAATCCAAGTAAAGAATTTTTGGTTTAAGAAGTGCATCAATGATCAAACTCAAGAAACAAATCAGAACAGGTGGCACAGTCATTACTTGTGACCAGAAAAATCAATCCCTTGACAATAGAATCATTCTTCTACCTTAAGCTGTATGCCAGCTGGGAATTATTATAGATATGACCCAAACGAGTTCATGACATTACATCTAATGGTACAATAACCAGGTTTTCTTCTGTAGTTATGGATTAATACCATGCGTTAAAATACGACTGATTCCTCCTTTGGTCGGGGTCTGAAATTTTGGGATTATCTTCGTATATCCAAGTGAGTGCCTGATTACAGTAAATACTGTGAAACCTTCTCCTTTTGATATAAAAATTGTGTGTCTCAAGCACGCTATCAGCGCTCTGTAATTCCTTTCCATCCTAAGCTGCGGGTTCATCTCTCTGAGAGAATGTGCCGAATTTGCATCATGTCATCAGGTTGAAACAAATTTAGGGGTGGTTTTTCATTCTATTTTTGCATCTTACCAACTGAACAGAAAGGTAACTTCTAAAAAATATAATTTTTTTCCGTTTTCTGGTAACAGGGTCACCTAAATAGATGTATCAGACACACTAAACATACACAAATTCGCAATACCGAAACAGTTATAGGAATGTAAAGATAAAATTACATTGAAGTAATTTTCTTTTGGACCAATTAGGCTCTGAACTGTTTAAATAAAAAAAGTTTTGAAGCGCGAGACTTTATCGCAAAGTACTGAGTGGTGTGTTTGTGTGTGTTGCAGGGAGACACCAATGAGGTAGTCCCCCACGAGAGCTGAAAACACCGACGTCAACATCTAAAAGGTAAGCATCACCCCAAGTAAGTCATTCAATCTGCGGCTATGTTCAACATACGAAGAATGATGGGAGTAGATTATTGTCTATCAGGTAGGGTAGTGGTCACTCATGACATCCACGGTGTTGGATGTTCGACGTTAAACCGATTCTTAATGATAATCCATCTGTTTTACCTCTTCAAGTTTCTTTTTTCCTCAATTGTATGTAAATATCTTTCTCCTGTTAATGAGATTATCCTGACGACATTGTTTCTTTTAAACGAGATAATCTGGCTCAGTTCCTGAGGAGCATAATGATATTTAATGCGCAGGAGAGTCTTCGATGACATATGTTTCCAGTACATATAGGAATGTTTTTACCTGACCCTTTCCCGTCGGAGGGACTTATTTCATGCGCAGAGGGAAAAACTTAGATTTGTTGGCATTGCGTAATTTTATGTAGTTTATGTTGCATAATACTAGTAAGATCGAAGGAAAATTGGTTCCAATATAAATCAAGAAACCGGTACAACGCTGTAAATACTTTCGCGCAATACCATTGTTGGACCAGGGATGGTATGAATCTAATCTGTATTGTTCCTACTGTATGTGGTTAGGTTGAAATGCAGCCTGAAGAAGGAGAAATATTTTTATAAAAGCTGCAGTAACGCGGAATTCGTATCGTATCGATTCGGAAAATATTATTCTGTCTTGAATTTTCATGTAACATTTAGCAACGGAGAGAAGCTGAAATTTCAGAAACACATTTCTACGAAGCAGTTAAAGCCAGATATTTGCATTAATTTCGTAGCATTGGTGGCATAGCGGTATGCCTAACTACAATCGATAATTTTGTCAATGTGCCGATAATAATAATAAAAAAAAAAATCTCCGAAAATTTCGTGCGCCTGCCCTGTAACAGTAAGAAGGAAAACCGAGTGTGGCGGTGTAACGGTTAGCGTTCTCGCCTCGCATTCGGGAGGACGGCGGTTCGAATCCCCGTCCGGGCATCCAGATTTGGGTTTTCCATGGTTTCCCCAAATCACTCCAAGCAAATGCCGGGAAGCTTTCTTCAAAAGGCCATGGCCGAATTCCTTCCCATTCCTTGCCCCGATCCTTGCCCCCCATCCTTTCCCGTCTCTAAAGACCTCGATGTTAAAAAGAGACGTAAAGCAGTTACAAAAAAAAAAGAAGGAAACAGAGAGTAATAATCTAGAAAAGCCATCCAGAAATCTATGTAGATTGCCGTCAGCTTCTAGCTATATGATACTTGAAAATCTTGCTGGTGTTGTGATATGACTTCTTAAGCTATTGCACTGAACATGATGGGTGAGTGGTAACGCCCAGGCGTGGCATCTGGGAGACCTAAGTTCAAATACCCTCCTGTTTTTGGTTTTCCGTGGTTTACCAAAATCACTTAAGGCGAATTCCGGTATGATTCCTTCTAAACGACCATGCCTGAATTTCTTCCCGTTCCTTGCCCTCAATCGTTTCCCGCCTCCAAAATCCATGACATTTATAAGTCCTAAAACCCTATGAAAAATTTACTAAACAATTTCGTCCGCCACTTGTGTGGTCATCGACATAGCTATTCGCTGTAGTTTCACTGATCGAGAATGACGTCACCGCATAGGTTCGGCATTTGTCTTCTGCCGTTTCCGCGGCACCGGCGATACTAACTATTACTCCGTCATTGTAACTTCAGCTGACTGAAATTGAGGGCGGAGATTGTGTACATGGGAACATATGTTGCTCGGACATCTACACGTATTTACACTGGTTATCAGCCTTAACGTTACAACATACATTAGGTTTAGGCTATTAACAGTAAAAGCTTGGGTGAGTATTTTTATTACGTTTTATTTGCTTTTTACAGTTTGTGCGTGTACACTGCAACAGGGCCATTTCACTATTACGTGTATTTCCTCACTGCATTTTTTAGTGTATTTCTTTATTGTGATTTTTATCTATTTATAAAACTAGTAGAATTGTTAGTAATATTAGTTTGTCAGCACTGTGATAACCGTGGCGCCATAATACAATGATGGATTCTAAAGTAAATCGACGAGAAAATTAAAAGTAAAGAATATTTTTTTTGTTATCTCACTTAATTCTCGAGATATCAAATGTAAAAAAAAAAAAAAAAAAAAAAAAAAAAAAAAAAAAAAATGTTATAAGTATAATTCGTCGTGTCTTCAGTGACGTTTTTCTTCTGGTTCGAGCCACATTTCAACTTAACCACCACCGCTAGGTAGAATACAATATACTCATAATGTATCTCTTGCGTGTAATTCCTTCTGCACTTGGCAAATTTTTTGGGTCCAGGTTGCATTTCAACCTAACTTCTTCCACATTGAGATACAATATATCAATATAAAATCGTGTGTATAAGCGCAAGAAGTGAAAATTCTGTGTATTTTTTATGTTTATTCTGCAGTCAGGTGAACAAACGATACTAACCTTACTGTAGTTGTACAGTAGATAGGAACATTGCCCAGGGAATCCTCGAAAGAAAATGATTAAAAAAGTTAAATGAGCCATTGCTAGCTTATAGAGTATTTATTGCATCTTGCCTTAGTCTTTTATATCTGAGAACATTTTTGGCAAAATTATCTGACTACCGTTCTTACATTCAATTTTAGTTAATAACCAGCTTCTAAGTCCGTCAAAAATGGGCTGAGCGCAGATTCATAACTCTTAGAATTTTTTAAAGCAATGAAAAATACTTCTTTTTTTTTTGTAACTGCTTTACGTCTCTTTTTAACATCGAGGTCTTTAGAGACGGGAAAGGATGGGGGGCAAGGATGGGGGCAAGGAATGGGAAGGAATTCGGCCATGGCCTTTTGAAGGAAGCATCCCGGCATTTGCCTGGAGTGATTTGGGGAAACCATGGAAAACCCAAATCTGGATGCCCGGACGGGGATTCGAACCGCCGTCCTCCCGAATGCGTGGCGAGAACGCTAACCGTTACACCGCCCCGCTCGGTGAAAAATACTGGTGCACGTATTTATGTGTAAAATGTAACTATCTTCTAAGCCTGATGGTTTGAATACAGATTTCTGAAACATGACTTAAATAATTCTCAAACGCTTAAACGACTCATTCCCTTGCTGTAAAAGAGCGAAGAATGCTATCGCGCATGCGCACTTAAAGTGCGAAACTCGTAACGCGTAACGTGTAACCTGTAACCCGTAACGCTAAGAAATTTCTCCCTATCTCGCCCAAAGAAGTTTCACTTCAGAAATTTGATTCTTCGCTTTCGGTTTGTCTCGTCAGGTTACATCAGAATCCGTCATCAAATTGCAGCGCTGCGTTTATAGTAGAATCCCATGATTTTTGTCTATTTATTCGACTAGTAGAGTTGTTAGTAAAATGAGTTTTAATTACTGATTGCTAGAAAATTTCTGTTATACTAGTATAGGGGAAATTCGGGTAGACCCGGACAATTAAAATTAATTGCAAACAAAAATAAAATATACTCAATCTGTGTCTTTATTTTAATCTTCAAATTAAACTTTGAACGTCTGCAGTCATATTAATTAGAAGTTAGTAATCATAACATTTTTCCAACGAATTAAATAGAAAACACTTTTGCCCAATAGTTTTTTGAGAATGATAATAATAACGGGTATCTGAAGAATCTATATAATTACGGGGTGTTTCAAAAATGACCGGAATATTTGAAAAATAAATAAAAACTAAACGGGCAGCGATAGAAATACACCGTTTGTTGCGATATGCTTGGTACAACAGTAAATTTTCAGGCAGGCAAACTTTCTAAATTACAAATTTCAACAACAGATGGCGCTGCAATCTGGAAAAATATAAAATACGATATTTTGTAAGGAATAAACCATTTTTTCACAGCAAACTTTCAATCTGTGAACAGCACACGCTTACAGCAGAAAGACGACTTACAGAATGGCGAACTCACAGACTGCGTTTACTTCTATATATTTAAAATCGCCTGCAGCGCCATCTGTTGTATGAAAATTGTAACTAATTTCGAAAGTTTGTCTGCCTGAAAATTTGCTGTTGTCCCAAGCATATTGCAACAAACGGTGTATTACTATCGCCACCCGTTTATTTTTTATTGATTTTTCAAATATACCGGTCATTTTTCATGGACCCTGTCTTTGCTTCATTGCACTGAATTCAGTCATCTTCAAAAAAATTACCACGTACGATGCATTCGCTCTGTGTTACTTGATTTATTTCGCAAAGACTTTCAATACGTTTCTTTGCAGCGAATTTAACTTTTTTTTTTTTTTTTTTTTGCTTCACCGTTTTACTGCCTTTACTTTTTTACCCGTTTTGCAAATTTTTTATATTGTGAAAATGTTAAACTGTCGCCATTTTGTATTTTTCGATCCCTCGTTACTACGCGTTTATTTGACGCATCATATCCAACAATCTCCAACGAATTTTGACTGGAGTGACGAAAAACGTCTAACAGAAACAAAGCACACACTAGTGTGGAACTCACGGGGCGCCCAAGTCGCAGCTCAGTTGCGTTTGTTTATATACTACAGGGCAATATAGTTGTACCGACGCAGTGTGATTGGTTTGTTAGAACTTTAAATGTCCGGGGCTACCCGACCTTACCCTACGTGCCCAAATATCAGCTGAGAAGAAATTTATTTGGGTGATTTGCCGGTTGTTGTTGTAGGTCGTTCCGTGGACAAGAAGAGCGTTTCAGCTCGATCGTATAAACGTCGTTAAGTCTGTTGTTATTATTGGTTTACGGCTGCCGCTACAATGGCTGCACTCAGCTTAGCCTAATGAGGGGAATTACTCCTAATGAAGTCGTGATTATTACTCCGTCGTCGACTTCTTGATATCTTCTTCGTCCCTCGGCAGGTGCCAGATGACCAACAGCTGTTACTTCCTCACCGCAAAGTACTATCGTGTTCCCGAACTGTGACTCGAATTGTCTCCCACAGTGTTACGAATGACTGTTCATTCATTTGAATGAGTGCTGAAATCAGTACGAAGATACCTCACGGCAAGATAAATGATAAACTCGTACAGTCTTTTGAGTTAGTCAGGTTGGACTAGTGAAGGGAAACTACGGTAATTCCTTTTGCATCTCATCATTAATATCACCTATTTTCTCACTTCGGCCTTTAACGATCGTCGATGTCGATGTCATTAATGTCTTGTGAGGATTAGTACATTTGGCCTCTCGAAGGAGGTGTTTTTGGGAAAGCATGGTAAATAGAAATCATCTTGCCTCACAGAGAATAAACCCTTGTCCTCCCGAACTTTGAAAATTAATGTGTGGATATTTGGAATATCATCAAAATTGAAAGAAAATTTTGGACACATCTTGATTGCAGCAATGCAGTAAATCTTCCCGGATGTATTTGTGTGCGATACATAATCCTTAACCACATCCAATCCATACCTTGTTTTTTCTGTTTGGTATTTTTGATTTTATTTCTTTGTTGTTATGATGATTATAATTCAGATTATAATTCAACATTCTGTTAACATTAATTTGTGAAAATTTACAAAACTGTTTCTTTTAAGAAACGAAGAAACATAAAAAAGGGAAATAAAACAAAAATTAACAGTAAATGATGTCACGCTTGAATGTTGTGAATAATAAGAAGGTTTGTAAGATGATTACCACACTCATAATTATTTCAACTTGATATCGCTACCCAAACGATGATGATAAAGAACTGAAAGCTAATGTTTAAAATTCTCCCTGAAGATGCCCCAGTCTATAATGACGAAACGCATATGAGATTATATCAATTAAAAAAGTTGTTAACTGATAGTGTTCTCATTTAGAAAAACATCAAGATTATATGAATTAAAAATCAGTGGCGCATATTTGTTCAATTTTTAAATGATTATAACTTCTTGCTCCTTTTCCCAGATTATAAGCTATGCGATATGCTCTCAACATTTGAAAACAACATCCAAATTGCTGCGGTAAGTTTTTCGTGATTCCATTTTATACCCTCAGACAAACGCAGCTTGCGTACAAATTTCTCATAATATAGGACAGACTAGCGGTTATATTCATCGCATACCCGACAAAAACGTTTGATGGCGTCGTCTTGAATAACCTGTTTCGTTAACTTCAATTTATCTATAGTTTGAGTAATGAATTTAGCCCCGCTCCCAACCTAGTGGTATGCTGTTATACGTATATCGTCCTTTGTTACTGTTTTATTTTTTATGCTATCTCTTAATCTTTAATTTATTCGTAATTGATCTACTATTACTCAACATGTTTACCGACTTCGTCTAGTCCTATTCTATATCTGTTATCTTGCCACTTCCTCTTGTACTGGTACAATTTCAGCTGTATCTTCAAGTTCTGTTACAACATCTCCATACAAATGGTGGGGTCGGCCATGGCGCAACCCCGCTATTGGCCTAACAGCCAGCCTTTTTACAGTGTTCCTCAGCCTGGGGATGGAAGACGGCTAAAAAACACCTTGCCGGCCACTGGGGACACTGAGGGCAGGCTGGAGGGGGGAGGTTCCCCAATATGGCCGCCGCCGATTTATTCATAAGTCCAGGGACCCTGCGAGTCGGCCACCGGCCTCGTCAATTGTGTATGCGGGCAGCCTACATCATTCAGGGCCAGGGGCGGGAAACTGGACAGCACCAACCAAATGGAAACGGGAAACAATATATAAAATCACAAATGGGGTAAATGCTAGAAATGGGGTACAGGTAAGATAGGCTAATATTGACTGATTTGTTGTTGCATGATCCCTAATGCAGTGTATCTAAAAGTTTTTCAACCCAAGGTCCAGTAATTTGTAAAAAATAAACATACAGATCACTAGCTTATATTGACTTATTTTTTTTATCCATGTATATCTGATTAAATTTGTGACAGGTCCGAATTCTTTACCTTTCTTTATCTTCAATATTAAATCGACTAGGCTTAAAACCTTAGGCAAAAACAAAAAGTATTTCCGTGAATGAAGTAAGATTTTTTTTCTTAAAGTAAGAAAAAAACTTCGGATTTATAAATACTGATTCCACTTAGAAATAGCTGATTCACTCCTTAATCTTGTTCGGAAAATGTGATAAATATTGTGCTTAAAGTAACGTAGCATGATAGTCGTCTAAATAACACCTTTCATAGCGTTTACACATTAACCGCCATTCCTGCTACGACCAGTAATATTCATTTAAGATGATGCAAATTTTCGTTCGATACTGGATTGAATTCTAAACGATCATGTTTAGATCTAGTACTAGTTCTGGGGACAAAACAGCTCTCCTAGAAATGAATCGGATAAGTACGGAGATAATCAACACTGTTATCAAGTATTCGACCGAGCATTGGGTGTAAGGATTTTAACAAAAAATAATAATAAACAGCCACTGATCATATTAACACCAAAAAAAAACATAAAAGCTAAGTATTGGGCAAGCAGCACTAACCACCTACGAGAATCGCTTGAAAGAAACTCTATTCGTTTTTAGAATTCTGTAGTTGTATAGTTTAAAAGTTCTTGAATTTTTCGTTTGATTTCGAATTTTCTCGATGAACCAACACATTTGTCGGGCGGGATTCACCGACTAACAGCAAATTAGAATAAGAAAATGTCCAAGGAGATGTTTGGATGTATACAAATATACTTCACATTTGTATCAAGTTATTTCTATCTTCGCTTGAATTTCCTCAAAATTGGGTTAGTACATTTTAAACAAAGGAAAAATACTTCAAAGTTTTTTCAACATGTCAGTCTAAAAGCTGGCCTCGGTACCGTAGGGGCTAGAGTGCTAGCTCCGCGTACCGAAGGTCGCTGGTTCGAGTCCGGCCGAGGGCATGGGTGTTTAGTGTTGTGTCTGTGAATGTCTTGTTCGTGTTGTAGTGTCCTTGTGTCAATACTTGATAGCAACAAATCACATTGAGATGGCTGTATGGCCCAGTAGCCGAATGCCATTAAAAAAATAAAAATAAAAAAATAAATAAATCAGTCTAAAACTTTGGAAGAATGGTGCTTATTCTGTGGCAAACTCGATTTTTAATTTCCGGTCTGGAAGGTTGGCAACACTGCCACGAGGTGGCCACACGCATCGCGTCGGGTCGCAGTGGTACCAACCCCCGCACCGCTTTGCATTTCCCGGGGCCCATTAGGAGAGGGCGGACAGACATTTCCCGGCCTCTGATTATCCGGAAGGCTGGTCCGGATTGCCGCACAATCCACCCCCGCGTTCAGCGCACAAAGGGGTTGGACCCGCCCCTGGGTTTATGCGCCACCGAACTTGCGGCCACAAACGTTTTAATGCCCCTCAGAGCTTCCTCCCTCCGCGCTCGGCTCCCGCTTCCGTCAGGATCGAGACCTGCGGAAGAGGAGAATAAACAAACGGATGTCTGGGCGACACTTGTGTTTACCTGCAACCGGCGCACTTTTTCCCCGTTCTGTTTTTTGTGCGTCGTTTCTGTGAGGTCTGTATCAGCAGTCGGAAGCTTACCGTCTGGACCATCAAAGTCTGACTGTAAACAGCGAGATAATGGAGACAGAGTGGGTTGCCACAACGCGACACCACATTTTAACAAGAATACTTGTACATAAATCACTCGTTTTTCAAATACTGAACTCTTTCAATAAACAGTGTGGTAGTCCAGTGGGATAAATAAACTCTATTTTCGTGTTGTCATGACGACCTTTACAAAAAGTTTCGTGTTGCACCTTTCTCTTATGTCATGGTTCAGCGTATGGTTTAACGTTGTAGGGATTTCACTTATGATTAGGGTTTGGATCTTAATGACCAAAATATGATCAAACATTTAACTTTACAATACATCAAAACTTGCTCAGTTATACATTATTTATTTTATCTAGTAGGGTCGCTTTCATTAAGACAGCATAATTTGCTTCCATGTACTCACTGCACCACTGCGAAATTAATTTTTGAATTGTATTGTTGAAGTCACTTTAATTTAACATAATTTACAGAAAAGTTTTGTCTGTACTATAATACTCCTTTCCAAATTCCTTTATGTAACTCAATAACTTCGCACTTTCAGAAAATTTTGTTTTCGCCATGGTGGTATTCACTGATACAAAACTGTATGAAGATTATTTTCAGAAGAATTGGTGACAGAGAGACATTGAATGACTCGGATTGACACAGACATGTTGCTCTACAGGAGAATTCTGAAACTATTCCATTCAAAGTCCATGCCCGAATTCTTCCCAGTTCTTTGCTCTTAGTTCTTTCCCGTCTCTAATTTATACGACATCGACGTGGCGTAAAGTCAAAAAAGTGTTAATTTCGTGCTTTATCCGTGCAATTAATTTTCAGCATTTTTCTATAGCACCACTTTTCCTTCTTCCGGTATTCCAAAAGTCCATGTTTCACTGCCATAAAGTCCTATGCTTCACAAGTAGAGTTTTGAAAAGTTCTGAGTCCCAGATCAATTTTTGATACTACAACATTTTTATTTTTTAAGAAGACTCTTTTCGCTATTACTATTAATCTTTTAAGATTATCCCTGCTACGGCCGTCATTACTTTCGTCTTGCTGTGGTTTATATTTAGTCCAAAATGTTCCTTCAGTACCTTGTTCATACCATTCTGTAAGTTCTGAATATCATCTGTCTGTTCTGCTAACAGGATAATGTCATCAGCAAATCGTAGAATACTGATTTTTTTTTCTTGAACACTTATGCCACATTAAGAATGTTTCTTCTACTTCCTTTGTTGCTTGCTCTATATAGAAGTTTGAAAATTAATGGAGATAGACTACGACCTTTGTCTCACATCTTTTTCTGTTATTTATTAAAATCCAAGACGTTCTAACATTTATATTCATTCCTTGGTGACCATTTGAAACTTCTCATTTTATCTAGTAATTTATGCCTTTTAAATCATTTCTCCTTAAGCCCTCATTGTAATTTTATTCCTAAATCTCAGAAATCTCTTCCTTCTTGCACTTTATTAGATTTAATTACTGAATTGAATTTAATGTTATTTTTTATCATTTCTGCTGCGTTTCATAATTATTACCTTCTTGCACAATTTTTGAGTTCAACACTTGTAAGTTATCTGAGTAAATTTCTATGCGATTTCACCCACCGTGTGGTGGGTGAGCGGTACGCTCTGGCCTCACATTCTGGAGGACCTGGGTTCGAAAACCCGTCCCATGCTTCCAGAATTGGATTTTTCATGGTTCCCCCCAAATCACTCCAGGCGAATTCCGGACGTTTTATTTAAAAGCCCATGAAAAATTCGTTCCTGTTCCTTGTCTCCAGTCCTTTCCGCCTCTAATGACCTCGACGTTGACAAGGCCTAAGACTGTAAAAAAAAAAAAAAAAAAAAAAGAGAGAGAGAGAGACAAAGAGGGAGAAAAAGAAATAATCTTTGTTTCTTAGTGTTGTAAGTACATTTTTTAAGCCCCCTCTATTCATCATTATTTCTGTCGTGCGCACGTCAAAGCGGTATCGGGTTCCGCAGCAGAGCCCGCGGTACTTTAGTTCCGCGCTTTGAACGAGTGCGGGTGCAAAAAGCTGCGAGTGAGACGTCCCTGCCATAACGGCCCCACTTTATTGCTGGCATTAAGCAGTAAACTTAGTGAGCAAATAATGATCGCGGCGGTATAAAGCCCGAATGACAGATACTGCCAGGCTTTACTGCCAAATAACAAGCGGAAATTATTACTTTGTTTTCCGGACCGCTTGTGAGACGCCGCCTGACGGCGGTGATGGATGTCGGCGGCACGAACTCGCAGAGATTCTTATTACGAAGCAGTACGGAGATTGCCGAAACCGACCCGACAGCACGTCGTGAACGACACTGTCTCACGTATCCACCGGCTGATATACGAGATTTGATTATCGATCAGTTAAAAAGCTGTCCAGTTAGCATGATTGGTCAGTGGTTGACGGTCGGGCTTGGAATTCAATGGGACCCCTGTTCAATTCCCGAACCGGTAATCAGATTCCTGGCATTGCTTCATGTTTGTAAATGCCAACGCAGAATTCTTTCCGATACATTCCGTGCTGTCTCCCTCCGGATCTAATGACATCGATAATGACGAACCATAACTAAAACTGAAGTTTAATAAAGCATTCATAAGATTATGTGCATATAGATTTTATAAGGCTGTCAGAGGTCTGATATGCAGCGGAGATGTGCCGTAAGGGAGTAATGAAGCAATCTGTAAGATCTACTTTGTGTCGAATTTGAAGTATTAATCGGAAACATGGTGATGACGGAAGGGAAAAGGGAGAGTACTAGTTAAGGAACTGAAGTTTCAAATGAGTACTAGTTACGCGAAGGGGGAACACTTGCATTAAAACATAGAGAAATCAGGTTATAATGGTTTTGTAATTTGAAGAGACTATGTATGAGAGGAAAAGATATAAAAGAAGATGCTGTAAATGGAGCTGTAGAAAAGAGGCGTAGAAGAAGAACGAGCGACTGATGGGTGAAAGGTGTTAAGAAGTGTGCTGAGGGTAGGGGAGGGATCTGGATGAAAGTAGTCAAAAAAAGATGGTGGATAGCCAAGAGGCGTTGGAGAGGCTTTTATTCCAGGCAGACCAGACCAGTTGTTGGAAGCTGCTTAGATGACGATGATTTCAAGGAACGATGACGTAATTATAGATCGTTATTTTGAATTTGCAGCTTTTTTTTTTTTTTTTTTTTGTAACTGCTTTACGTCTCTTTTTAACATCGAGGTCTTTAGAGACGGGAAAGGATGGGGGGGCAAGGATGGGGGCAAGGAATGGGAAGGAATTCGGCCATGGCCTTTTGAAGGAAGCATCCCGCCATTTGCCTGGAGTGATTTGGGGAAACCATGGAAAACCCAAATCTGGATGCCCGGACGGGAATTTGCAGCTTAGTAAAATACTCTATTGTCAACGTTGGTAACACTGGTAGATGGCGACCGAACAAGGACTCTTCTGTTTCAGGTGCCCGGCAAACAGTATATAAAGTTGATAGTTTGGCAGTAAAGCAAGTGAAAGAACGCATGATTATTAAATATATTATGTATGATCCTGTGACCACGTTTGAGTATGATCAGGAATCTAGAAAAGTTAAAAGCTCCTGAATTTAGTATCATATCATTATCATCAATGTTCTACTCTAAGGCAGGTTTTCACATGGCTGCTTATACCATATACTAATAGGAAAATATTAATGTGGAAGTATCCCGTTACTTAGGCACATAAATTTGAATGGGAGTTGTGTTGCCATCTGTCTCCGAAACGTGTAACTATGTAGCTGACTGTGCGTGCTAAGTTTTTTTTTTTTTTTTTTTTTTTTTTTTTTTTTTTTTTTTTTTTTTTTTTTTTGCCGAAATGTATTGCCTTACTGGCTATCGAGTAAGGCTGTAATAGAGACAAAGTTAAAAATGATTATTATTTTTTTGGTGGACTAAAATGAATTTTTACTGTTACAGGTTATGGCTGCGTTTTCTAATTTGACCCATTTCTCGATTTTGAAGGATCTCGAAAGATTAATTTGAACGAAAAATACATTTTAATAGTGACAAAAATGAGTTTTCATGGACAAAATATGAGTTCATGGGTGCAAAAAATAAGCCGCCAGGAGGAATGGTAACGGTCGCGTTACCTGATCTCGTTGATGTACAAACTTTCCTATTATAAGTTTGAAGACATTCTGCTAAGTTTGAATGGACTTAGAAGTAGTAAAAACAGTTAATTTTGCTCGGTTTATGTAGTTGTAGGTCAACAGCTTTCTAGTGGCTCAGTGATTAAGGCGTGTTACTGGTGATCGAAAAATCCCCAATTCAATCTCTGTCTCGGCGGGGATTTTCATAGACCCTTAACCCGACCTTCACCTCTGTCACAGCTTGCTGTGAAGTACGTCAGAACGCTTCCGTGGTTCGGATTCCACGTTAAACTGTAGATCTGCCTGTACCTGGTGGGATGGCCGAGTTGGGTTAAACCGAGCGTGGTGGGGTGAGCGGTTAACGCTCTGGCGTCGCATTTGGGAGGACGCCTGTTCGAATCCCCGTCCGGGCATCCAGATTTGGGTTTTCCATGGTTTCCCAAAACCACTCCAGGCGAATGTCGGGATGTTTCCTTCAAAAGACCATGGCCGAATTCCCTCCCGTTCCTTGTCCCCAGTCCCATCCCGCCTCTAGCGACCTCGATGTCGACAAGGCGTAAAGCCATAAGAAAAAAATAATAAAATTTAGGCTATGGCGGTTACAATAGGGGCGCAAGGCGCCGCCAATAGAAACCAAGTCATCACCACCACACGGAATTATTATTAGTATCCTAGATTAATGCTAATGACATGATCTGATTAAAAAACTAACTGGAAAGGTATGTGACCGTGAAGGTTCCATTTGCAAAACGTTAAGTATTTCAGTTGAGTTTACAGGAAGCTACAAATATTAGAAAAAGTATTTAACACTGGCAGAAACGGTATCTAAATTGGTGATCTTATGAAAGAGAAGCTAGGAACTATCAGAAATTTTTGAAACTGTTCAATGATAGTTTGTTAAAAAACTGCTGTCAGAACATTTACAATCATTGGCAAGAAGACGTTGAGAATGAATCGAACAGTAGTCCAAAAGTATCGACAGCAGAATTTTCTTCTCAAAAAATTAGCTGTCATAGTATTGCGCCAGCGCATTACGATTGATTGACGGTTTATTAAAAAACTGCCTGTTGTCTGCTCGTGGAGCGCTAACTTGTAGACCGTGTCGCTTTCACATAGACAGCATAATTTGTTTCCGTGCACTCGCTACACCATTGAGAAATTAAATTTTAAACCGTTTAGTTGAAGTGACTTTAATTTCACAATAATTTACAGAAAATAGCTTTT
>CM061918.1:94826541-95125334 GCA_031002005.1 Vandiemenella viatica
GTCCTGATCCGGGGTAGAGTGACGGCTTCTACTTCTCGCGAACTTCCGGTGGTCTTCTGTAGTTGACGCTGGTTCAGCGGTCAGGCTGGAACTGGCGGTGGAGCGGCCGGCTACGCTTATATAGGCGGCCTGGCGCAGGAATTCCGTTGTGTGGTAGTACGGCGACCTCTGTAAGAAATAGTCCCACTTAGCTTCTAGATGATTCTATTTGTTTTCCTGGTTTGTTTTGCGCCTGTTTGGAGTCGTATATGTATCCCGGCGTGCAGGCGCGTTGTGTTTGAGGTCTGCCTGGCAGGGGCCTTTACTGGCAGACTGAACAAGTTACATTGTGGACTTAAAGCTTTACGCACAAAACTTATTATAATCTAAAAAAATAAAATTAAAAAAAAAACAGAATTTTCACCTTCTTGACATTGAGGTTGTTATCGGTGACTAAAGATGGGGGCAAGGAACGGAAAGAAATTCGGCCATGGCAGTTTGAATGAATCATCCCTGCTTTCATTAGGAGTGATTTCGAGCAAACGAGGAAAACTGAAATCTGGATGGCTGTAGCCTACGTGGATTTGAACCCGTGTCCTCCCGAATGCGAGGTCCGAAAACTACCGTTGACTTACTGGGATGGATGCAAAAATTCAATCAATGGTGGAAATTCGTTGCATATTACCACATAAGTAATTTGCAGATGTCGTATTTGTTTGTTTTTATGTGCGGTATGGTGCTTATTTTCACAACGACAAGTACTCATTAAAACAACTAATTATTCATAAACTTTTTTACCCATTTATCTTTTTAAAATTTCGTTTAAAGAATTTTGTGAACTGAATAATATTGGTTATTACACTAAAGGACATAATACTTGTGAATATTGCATTTTCTTTAAATGTTCGTTATTGTGGCACTGCATTATAGAACATATGGAGCAGTATGGACAACAATCTTACTAAACCTTTTCCTGTTTCGAGCAGTTTCATTTGCTTTATCTGTATTTCATACAACTTTGCCCATGTGATCTGAGATACAAACCTTGCACTGTCATCAAAGCAGAGAACGTATACGACCAATCCCTAGCTTTGCAGCATCACCTCGTTCTCGAGAACGAGTTATTTTCCGCGACATCCCGAGCCCACGCGACGAAATCGACTTGAGTGATCGACTGCAATCGTAAACGGGATATCGACACAGAGAGAGCTCGATTTATCTTCTCTCTCCCTTATTCTCTGTAACTGCATCTCTCTCTCTCTTTTCCGTCGAGCTATAGAAAGCAAACTCTGGATAAGATCTGCCACTTCAGCGTATCTCGATCAGCTCTCGACAATCGATAACGCCGACAAAGTTAACAGATATTGCAAAACGCACGAAGGCCAGCAAGATTACACGCTTGGAAATCATGAACGTTATGTATCGACGGCTATATAACGATCCTATTACCTTGTTTCTATGTCACAGATATCATAATAGTTACGTTAAAGTGGATGTCGTAATTTGACACATAAAATTTCACTTATGTTATTTTTATGATCGTAGTGAATAGTAGCAATGGACTTTTTTTTTCAGCCTCTACTTTTCAAATGGTATGTTACGGTTTCTGTCTTTGTATTTGTTATGTATTTACGGCAATATTTGTCAACCTGATTCCTTGTTTCTCTGGTTAAGGAAAATAAGTATTAATGTATTAATGTTAAAGTGTAAATCGGAATTTGAAGTATAAATTTCACTTACGATGTCTGTGTTTCACTTATTTTTCCAAATTCTGTTATAATGTTGAGTACAGAAAGTAACCCCTCACTTACCACATAAATAGCTGCAACGATTTTTTATTATTATTACTTTTTTTTTTTAAACGTTTGTGTGCTTTTACAATTTGCGGTTATAATTTTTAGTACAAAAAGAAACTATTACCTACCGTTTGAACAGTGGCTACAGGTATCTTTATTTCAAAAAAGTTGGAAAAGTTGGTAGCCGACTTTATGGTAAGTGGTAGTTTATTTCTATACGCTATGCGTCTACCCCAATATCACTCCACCGGATCCTTGTTTCTCTGACTATAGAAGTTAATTCAGAGTAAACATGGTAAATACGTTAAAGTGTAAATCGAAATTTGAACTATAAATGTTTGTTTCATGTTATTTTTTTTTCACTCTGTTGTTATAAAGTTAAGTATAGAAAGAAATGTTAACTTCATGTACAGTAGCTACGCGTTTTTGTTTAATAGAAAGCAGCAGCCATCTTTAATACCGTAAGTGATGGTTTCTTTGTTAAATATTAGTACCACATCATTCTTCTGGTTCGTTGTTTCTATGGTCAAAGGAATTACTTCACAGAAAGCATAGTTTTTATGTTAATGTTTAAACAGGGAAAGTAAATTTCCCATATGATGTTTGAGGTTTTTTTTTTTTTTTTTTTTCTATTACAATGTTGCCCACAGAAAGAAATCATCACTTACAAAGTTAATATTAACAAAATTCTGTTTTTGTTCGTTTAAAAGAATCGAGCTACCACTTAACGAATGGTGACTGGTGATGGCTTTCTAGACGCTATACTCCCATTCCCTGATGAGTCCATCTTCCTTTGTGAAGGAAGTACTTCACAGAATGCGTGGTAAAAAATACGAAATCTGAATTTAGGTATAAATTACACTGTGATGTCTTTCTCTCCATTTGCTGTTACAATATTGAGTCCAGAAAAAAAACATCATCTTTTTTCGCATGGGCAGTAAAAACTTTTTTATTTTAAATTTAATAGAAAATAAAAGAAACCTGCCGCCACTTTTATGCGGTAAGTGATGATTCTTTTTTCTGTGTGCTAGGTATCTGCGGCAAAAACACTCTCCTGTTCCCATGTTTCTCTGGTTAAGTAAATTACAAGAAAGAAACCCAATTCACGACACATTACTATATTACAATATTAAAAAAAAAAAAAAAAAAAATTTCAACTTTTTAAGTAGTAGAATGGATCTCTTATGCTTAAAAATAAGACGATTTCGATAGATTTGTTGCCTTCTTATTCTTTTTTTGTATGAGTTAAATGAGTAGTTTGATTCGTTGATAATCTAAGCATCTTCCTGTTATACGTTCTTCACACGAAATCTGTTAAATTATATTGCTGTACATTTATGTTTGTCCCCATAGAATTCGCTTGTTTCAGAGTTGCGAATATTCGATTCAAATAGTGTCAAACTAAATATCTTCCGATAACCTTACGTCAGCTCAAGTAGTTGGTGGGGGGTACGACGAAATCTCACCAAGGGGGAGTCAAATAAAGGTCCCAAAAATTGAGAAAGTTACCGGGGGGGGGGGGGGCGTCCCTCACCAACGGGGGCAGGTTTTTACGCAATTAATTGACGCCCTCTTATAAACACAGTAATAATTTGGCCGGTAACGCGGCGTCAGCAATTCCCAGGCAGCGTCATCGCGCGTGTTCCTGACAAATCGTGGTGCACACTCTTCTGCAGAACCGAGTTTGGATGGTTAGCGGTAACGCTGTGGCTCCGCATTCTGGATGACATGCGTTCAAATCCCCATTCGGCCTACCAGATTTTGCTTTCCAAGGTTTCCCCAAATCACTGCAGGTGAAATTCTGAATGGTTCCTTCAAAAGGCCATGGCCTAATTCCTTCCCGTACCTTGACTCAGTTTTTTACCGCCGCTAACAATCACGATGTCGATGAAGCATAAAGCAATAAGCAAAAAATAAACTTCTACAGTGCTTATGTTATGACTGGCACACCAACGTTTATTAAATATAATGATTTACTCGTCCGTTCCGCGACACGTATATCTTAACTGGCCCTACAGCCCCGACGTCTCTTTGACGGTAAACGCGCTCCTAATTTATGACGCAGGCTAGAGGCGTTTTATGAACGGCTCTGATGTCTTTGTAACTGGCGATGCGATGCGTGTGCGTACCCAGGATGCATCACGCATGTTTACGCACTCAGAGGGTCATTAAGAGGGCATTAACGGTGCTGAGGCGGCCGCCAGTTGCTGGGATTGTAATTGCCGCCGCCGCGGGGAAAAACACTTGTTCTACTGGTGGACGGGTTGCAGCCACTACGCACAGCGTCATCCGTGAACAACAAACATTAAAACTAGAATTGAAATATAATTTAAGTAATAACGGTTAAACACAACAGTAATGAGCATATTATATGCTCGAACCTTATGAATTTTTTTGGTTGATAATAATTTGCTTACAACAAATGAACACGGATTTCGGAAGAAAAGATCATGTGAAACACAGCTGGCCCTATTTACACACGACGTAATGAAAGTTATCGATACAGGTTCACAAGTAGATGCAATTTTTTTAGATTTCCAGAAAGCCTTTGACTCTGTGCCACACAACCGCCTTTTACCGAAGCTTCGAGCGTACGGTATATCGGATCAGCTTTGTGAATGGATCAAGGATTTTCTAACAGGTCGGTCGCAGTAGTTGAAGGAGAAAGTTCTTCTAATCTAGATGTTACATCGGGTGTACCTCAAGGAAGTGTAATAGGACCACTTCTTTTCTTAATTTTTATAAACGATCTCGGAGACAAAGTGAAAAGCCTTTTTAGATTGTTTGCTGATGATGCGGTTAATTATAGGGAAGTAAGAAATTTGGCCGATTGTTTAGAAATTCAGCGCGATCTGGATGTTATTTTGGCTTGGTGCGCTGAGTGGCAACTTACTCTAAATTGTAAAAAAGTGCAAGACAATGAGCATAACTAACAAAAAGAATCCAATTGTTCAGAAATACGATTTAAACAATATAGTTATTGATATGGTCGATTCTATGAAATATTTGGGAGTAACAGTGCAAAGGAACATGAAATTGGACATACACATTAATTCGTTAGTAGGTAGAGCAAATTCTAGGCTGCGATTCATAGGTCGAATCTTGAAAAATTGTAATGAACAAACAAAGGAGATAGCGTGCAAATCTCTTGTGCGTCCACATTTGGACTACTGTTGTGCCATTTGGGACCCGTTTCGTAAGGGGTTGATTGAAAGTATAGAGAAAGTACAGAGAAGAGCCGCTCGATTCGTGACTGCTTGCTACAGTCCTTATGAAAGCGTCACAGAACTGATTAGTAGACTAGGTTGGGAGTCTCTGGTAGATAGACGACACACGTTTCGTTTATACTTATTGGTAAACATGGGTACTCCCACTTTCACTTTAGAGTGTAGTGAAATACTTCTTCCACCAACCAATTTGAGTCGGAAGGACAGGAAAGATAAAATTAGAGAAATAAGCTGCCGGACTGATTCTTATATTAATTCTTTTTTCCCTCGTACGATTAGGGATTGGAATGCACAAAAAAAAAAGATTAGCTTTGGTGCTGAGCACCCTCTGCCACCCACAATTTTGTGAATTGCAGAGTATATATGTAGATGTAGATGTAGATGAATGACGTAGTATGAACCAGGATGTCACCTCTAACAAGAAAATAAGAAATTAAAAAAAAAAAAAAACACCACAACAAAAAATGAGGTTAGGCATTAATCAAAGATACTGCTGCAAGGTTTTAACGTGAATAAGTTTTCCTTCAGCCAAATAGTCAGTGAAATAACAAACATTGTTTAAAACATAACATTTTATTTAGATACACAAGATAAACTTATACTCAGTACTTAATTGAGCAGTCTGGTGGCCAAGTGGTTAAGGAGTCTGAATGGAGATCGAAAGTTTCCCGTTTCGAATCCCTGTCTCAGTGGGGATTCTCAAGAGCCCTTAAACCGCCCATCACTTCTGTCACAGCTCACTGTGTAATGTTAAGTAAACCAGAACGCATCCGTGGTTCGGATTCCACGTTAAACCACAGGTCCCCATGTGTGTACATCCAAAGCAAATTCAAACCAAACTATTGTTTAACGTTGTCCAACTTGGCCATAAGGGAGCGTCGTTAAACTACGAACCTCGGTCTTGGGGGGGGGGGGGGTAGAAGGGGAGAGGTTGCCTGAAAAACTACGCTGGGGTACGTGGAAAACAAGGGGGGGGGGGGAGGGTTCCGAGCCTGGCCACGTAACTTCTCATTCATTTTATTTGTAACAGTTAACATCAGTGTTGCCACCTTACGAAAACAAAAGTCGCTAGACCTGGTCTCAAAACTCACTAGATTGCAGCATATTTAGAACTAAAAGATTCGCTAGAAATCACTAAATAAAATATATATATATTTTTTTCTGCTTAACGTCTCTCTAACAGCGAGGTCTTTATTGACGGGAAAGGAGGGGGGCAAGGAATGGGAAGGAATTCGGCCATGGCCTTTTGAAGGAAGCATCCCAGCATTTGCCTGGAATGATTAAGGAAACCATGGAAAACCCAAATCTGGATGCCCGGACGGGGATTCGAACCGCCGTCCTCCGATAAAATAAAGGTAATTAATACAAAAATAATTTAATAATCAGTATTTTCATTAAATTAAACATGAAATTGTATTAAAAATCAAGAACAAATTTCTTCAATCAGTATTTCTTCTTCATCATCTTGGTCTATCGTTGCAGTTGCAGAACTTGCAGATGTGGAAGGATGAGATGACTCGTAAGTTTTAGATTTAAAAGTGTATTTAGCATCTTTACCAATTTCAGCGATCACATCAGCCGGAAGCTCGTAAACGTAGCAGTATTCTCAAATTGTTTTTAAGAATGTTCATTGTACTGAAAATCGTTTCTACTGCGGCATTAGTGAGAGAAAGTGATACAATATGGCTAAATCAGATAAGTCCAGAAAAGTATTTAGCATCATTCTTGTATTGCGTAAGAAATATTCCGTTTTTAATATATTATGTACGCCACTATTTATCTGAGTCATACAGAGGCATTACGTACCCCAATTTCAATCAAGTTTTTCGAAACTCTGCAAGGTTGAATATCACTAAAAATCACCAAGTACTTTTTTTTCTATAACACATTTAAGAATATCGCTTTCGAGCCTCAGAATTCACTAAATCTAGCGACAGAATCGCTAAGGTGTCAACATTGGTTAACATGAGGTACAGAACCCTCAACAGCGTATGAATATTTATTTTCGTCATTTAATTATCTCCGTATGTAATTTACGATAGTCTGATAAGAGAAGATAGTACAAAATGTCTTCTCGAATTAATAGGGAAATAAGCTAAGCTACGTGTTAAGTGGGGTAGAGGAAAAAGCAAGATCGGGTTACGTGTGTGTGTGTGGGGGGGGGGGGGGGTGTTCACAGGAGGCCAGAATAGAGCTACGAGGTTTATGGACGCTCCATAACGAACATACATACATACAGTAATTAACTCTGACAACCACTTGTTTGAGAACAGATTCGCAGAAGTAAACAATTTCAAGCTTATCGATTGTGGTATTACTGTGTTTCTCTGGAGAGGCCACGTTGCAGCAGAGAACATTCCTTTGCCGTAAATCTCTCCCCCGCAACGCTGGGTGCAACCGAGCTAGTGGCCCTACAAAGCATGCTTTATCTAGGCTTTCTTGTTCCATTGGTAGAACCAATACCTCTCCGCATTTCCAAGTGGTATTGCTTCAGTTCTCCTTGAGTTATTCTTGTTCAGCTTTCACTTTCTTATCATACATTTTGGCATTTTTACTTCCAAAGTGACACAATTTCTAGAAATTTACTTTTTTCGATCTGAAAATGGTCTGAAATTGTCCACCGCGAGGTATTTCATGAGAAATGATATTATTTGGCCAGTATTCACGTGACAAATGAGCGGAGTTTCGTCTCTAAGGCCACATGATGTGCACTGAACCACGGTTTCGTTACTCGAGCAATCGCGTCCCTTTCCCCGAAGAGATGCCTGCTAATATGCTTGACCCTTTGAAGCTTTCTCTGTTGAACGCTTTCTACACTGTTGTGCTTCGTTCAGTAGTCTCTGAGTATTTTCCGTTTAAAAATCGATTCCCATCCATCTCCTTATCAGTTCCTGCCCGGGAACTGAGGTAATTTCCACAAACTAGTCCAGATGCTCTATACTGCATACGTCCCAACTGCTGTATTTTATACCCAAAATGTGGGCCCCAAACTACACCACTGAACTTAAGAGCAAAGACAGTATGTGACTCGGAAAGTCTGAAGGCAGAAATGGAGACACTTACAAAAATATTCCGAGCCAATGCCTATAGTGAATCCGACATCAGAAGGGTTTTTAGACCCAAAAAAACCCATGGAAGACGTCAACTTATCCCATGATATTAATGTGCCAACAAAATTCGCCTGTCTCACATACATACAAGGTATCACAGACCGGATTGGGAAACTGTTAAAGCGGGTGGAGGTGCGAATAGTATATAAGGCTAAATGCAAACTTGGTCAGTCACTGACAAAGGTAAAAGGACAGATTACACCCACACCAGTTTCCGGGTGTTTACGAAATACCCTGCAGCTGTGGCAGTGTTTATATCGGCGAGACAGGTCGCATTGTGGCGGAGAGTCTTAAAGAACATATCCGCCACTACAAATATAACAACAGCGACAAATCCGCCGAAGTCCGCCATGCTATTAATACCGGGCATGAAATAAAATTTCAAGAAACGAGGCTACTGTGGAGAGAAGACAAGTGGTGGCCCCGACGGGTGAAAGAGGCAGCAGAAATTTTAAAGAATACCAACAACATCAACGAAGATAGCGGCCTTTTACTCTGCGATGCTTGGCACTCGTTGCTATGTCAACATAAACAGTATCTCTGACGAAGGCTGTACGATACCAACCGAAAGCTCAAGTAATGAAATAAACTACGCGGCATAACCCGAAAGTCTATTAATCATACACAACCACAGTTAAGAACTGGTCTGGCCAAAGTTATATGACGTAGTTCCCTCACTTTTCTGGCGTTAACGCTATGGCCTCGCAATCAGGAGCACGCCGGTTCGAATCCCCTTCCGCGCATCCAGATTTGGGTTTTCCATGGTTTCCCCAAATCACTCCAGGTGAATGTTGGGATGCTTCCTTCAAAAGGCCATGGCAGAAGTCCTTCCCGTTCCTTGTACCCAGTCCCATACCGCCTCTAATGACCTCGAAGTCGACGAGGCGTAAAGTCATAAGTAAAAAAAAAACAAAACAAAAAAAAACACATCTCTCGTACATTCTCTCATCACTCCAGTAAATGAAGAATTTTTGAAATTGTTTCCTACCACATTCCCAATGTGTTCTATCAATATATTTACACCTCAAGGCTTCAACAAGTAATACTGTTCCCACCCTGTAACCCTGATGGGTTAACTGGACAGTACAACAATAAATAGTAACTTCTGGAAATCAGTGATGTAACATAGTGGCAGAATGGCATATAAGGTTTTTATCCACTTCCTTTGTTGCTGTTGTGGTTAACGAAATAGGTCAATTTTGTTTGAACAACATATGGCCTATACTGTTTTACACCGCGTATTTAGAAACTCTACGAGTTAGAGTCTTCACTCGGCGAATTGTATAGACCGATCTAGTACACTCTCCCCTTCTTCCTCCCTCTCCCTCCCCCCAACTAATGAACACTCCGATAATTACAGCTAGGCCTAACGAGGCCAAGCGAAACCAACCAGGAAGCAGACTGGCATTGTTCGACCCATGGCAAAAAGAACGCCGTCGAATTACGATATATCGATACCGTCGACTTTCTTGGAGCGCCAATTATCCTAACCACAGGCTGCGACTGTCATTAGGTACAGGGTGTTCCACAAGACGAGGTATCGATACCGGGTCTTGGAATCTGCTGGACTTTCTAGGGTTACCAATTACTGAAAAAATGCATTATTTTACAAACGCAGGCGTAAAAAATGTAGTAAATTTCATGTAAATATAGTACGCTAAGGACTAAGATAAAATTCATCTAAAGTTTATTGTTTAGCATTTTTGCGTTTTTAACAAGTGAACATGAATCAAAAATATTAAAGTCTTCAATCATTCAATTCAAGTATATATTAGTGCAATCACTTTTCAATTTTTCTCTTCTTAGACGATGTGAAATTTGGATTTATCTCAATAGTTGCGGTCAAATCATCTTCACCCACCGTTTTTACATTCGTTGTTATAAACTTTACAACATAAAACATCTATATTAAGAAAGTAAAAAGAAGTAATGATTCCATTACCAATGCATAACTTTTTTTCTAGACCAATTATGACGTTTGCGTGTGGCGTAAGGATCAGATGACAGACATTTCTGTTTCGCCAATTATATTTTTAGAATTACTATTCATTTAACAAATTTTTTTTTCTTTTAACTAGCCAAACTATAGATTTTTGTGTTCTCTATATTTTTCTAACGGTATATGGTACACCAAATGAAAATTTAGCACAATATTATAAAATATAGAACGTCTGGCATCCCTAGCCATTTCCTGCCTAGATCTGGAAGCAAAAAATAAACGCAGCAACATCTCCGTTACATATATGAATAAGTTCTTATTGAAAATTAAGTTTTACAAGCGGCTATCACCAATTCAGTTAAGTTTAAGGCTGCGAAGGGGCTGAGATAGAGCACCCTATTCTCATTCTAGGCAAGTGGTTCTAGGGTGATAGAACCAAGCTGCAGTATATGCGACTTCGCAAAGAACGTGGTCCCCGATACTGATTTGACAGTAGGCTGAATTGGAATGTTAAGCTACGAAGAAAAATTCAAGATTTCATTGAGGTTCATTCGGATTCAGACGTTGCTCCAACTGAGCAAGGCATCTCGCAGTTCAATGCGTTTAGAAATATCAATTTTGGTTTTAAGAAATCTTGTTTAACATATTGCCGAATGCCACCCACGTGACTCTGCAGTCATCTTCAGCTCTACGCCTACAATTGTACCGCTGTGGTAAATTTGTCTAATTTTGCCACAATGAACCATTTTTTTTTCTCCATATTTCCACTTTCGTATATTGTTCATGGGCCGAACCTATTTGGTCAGTGATTAAGGATTGGGTAAGACACTCAAGAGAACGGGGGTTGAATCCCTATACCACCTATCCTGATTTCTATGGTTTGTGGAAATCACTGTAGGCCAATGCCGGCATTGTTCCCTCAAAAAGCTATATCAGAAATATTTTCTTTTTTTTTTTTTGCCCCCTCCCCCTGTTATCTCCAGACTCTTATGACGTTGACGAGCATATCTCTCCCCTCCCCCCTCCCCTACCCCCTCCCATCCCCACCTGCATTTACTGAGAAAATACTTAGAACGATACAAGGATATCTTGTTTACCAGTAGCAATAAGATTTTTCTTTATATTTATTTTTGTGAGACATTTCGAATAAAGTATTGGTGTATGAGGTGAGATTAGAAATCAGAGTGCCGTTAGTACGAAGTACGGCCGCCAGGGACGCTCAGATCGGGAGCGCCCGAGCATGACAAGCCTCTCCATAAAGTGGCAGTAAAAAGTTAATTTTACGAGTGACAAGGGACGAGTAACATACATTAGGGCACGCCCACCAGCACGTAGGCTGTCCGGGGATTAACGAGAGAACGACACGCGCCAACACCGCCGCTTATCATAAGCGAATTACATTGACCACTCGACATCTTAAGGAATATAAGAAATATGGATATATCACGAATGACACAACTAGAAAAGCAACTGGACATATTCAGATTAGGGTTATAACGAAGGCCATCTTAGTGGATGCGGATGCAGATGTGGATGTTCGGCGCTTAAAATTTGCGGATGCGGATGTTTTTGCGGAATTGGATGTTTTGCGGAAGTGGATGTTTTGCGGATACTTTTGTGGATGTTTTGCGGATGCGGATGTTTGCGGATGTTTTGCGGAAGCTGATATTGCAAACATAAATTTTTAATTATTTGGATTTTGATATTTTATCAAAAATAACTTAAATAAAATAATTATAATTTCATCACAAATTATACATTTTGCATAAGCAAAGCCTATTTCCATCTAATACAGTCATGTTATTTTCTGCCTCATCTTTCGACAGCAAAAAAACGTTGGTTGATTCAACAAGTGATTTAAATTATTTACATAGCTACCTGTGTGTACGCATCAGCAAAATAATCTTTGTAACATGAACTTTGTGGAGTTCGCGGCTAGAATAATTGGAGTTTTAAGCACAACACTCCGCCACCCGTCTTTCAACCGATCTAGCAGCCAATTCACAGTCCAATTTGTACGATGATCCAATTTTCTCTTGTCGGGTTGTGAATGGTGCTGCAGTACTACAAGTATTACGTGTTGGATGTGGTTGGACTCCCAAAACAACCAACACGGACCACTGCCGTCCGATCATGATTGGAGTGTGCGGTAAGGACACTGGTGTGCCTCTAGAAAGTACAAGTGGAAATAACTTCTTGGACCTCTTCTAGTAGCGTGAATTCTGAGAGCATCCTACACGGAGGTCATACAAGTTGGACTGTGACTAGGTCGCTTTACTTTACATGCAAGTTCAAACTTGTAAATTCCATCTTAGGTAATAACACCGTTCAGTTCATTGTTACTTTTATCACCGTATTGTAAGAAAGGAAACAACCACGTTTTTTAGTAGCTAAACGACGATAGGGCAATTCTCCTACAAAGAGAAAAGAATAAGATATACGTATTGCCATGTAAACAAAACATCCGCTATACTTCCGCATTAAAAGTTGCGGATGTGAAATCAGAGGTAGAATTTCATGCGGAAGTTCTGCACTTGCGGATGCGAATGAGGAGCTTGATTACATCCCTACTTCAGATTGCTGTCTATTCTAGGGTAGATTTCCTTTTTTTGTCAGCCTGTAAACGTAAAAAATCTATGCTGGTTTCGGACCATTAATATTGCTATTGTAATCAACCGTTCAGCTGACGGTTTACCGTCAGAAGTCAGCCTGTCTGCTGACATGATATTATATAATCCTATCAAAACGGCAGAAGACCGTGAACACTGCAGGGTGACTTGGACAGTATATTTAGGCGGGTAGGTCAAAATAGAATGAAGATAAAAGCAAAGAAGAGTCAGCTTATTATGTACACATAAAAACTAAAATTTAATTATGATTATAAGCTGGTGAATGTATTTCTTGTTGAATACTTGGTATAACATTTGATAAAAAAAAAAAAAAAAAAAAAAAAAAAAACCTAACTGGGCAGTACACATTGGCCATGTAGGAGGAAAAGATTTCGAAATCCTTCACTTGTTGAAGAGAGTGATGAGGGGATGTACCAGAAAAGTAAGGGAATTGAGTGACATAACTCTTGTCAGACCACTGCTGGAATATGGTGGTACCGAGCGTGGTGGGTGAGCGGTTAACCTTCTAGTCTCTAGTCAGGCATTCAGATTTGGGTTTTCCATGGTTTCCTCAAATCACTCCAGGCAAATACCGGGATGCTTGCTTCAAAACATAATGGAAGAATTCATTTCCATTCCTAGTACCCACTCCCATCTCGTCTCTAATTACCTTGACGTCGACGAGGCGTAAAGCCATCAGTATAGAAAAACAATATGGTGGTGTAGTATGGGACCGATTTTTGGGTATTAAATGCTGGAGTTGTAGGAGGTGCAAAAATAATGTCTCTGAAAATTAACACTCAACACAAACAGTAACTGATAGGATAAAGGAGCTTGGTTGAGATTCATTGGAAGACAGGAAGAAGGTTGGAGAGTCACAGAAGTGTACAAGGCGTATATTGGTGATGAGTGAGACGTGGAAGAAATTAGGAGTAGCACGTGAAAGCGAAAAGGAGACATTGAGCATAAGTTAGCACTCGATTTCATATATAAGGGCATGGGGAAAAAATGTGGGTAAGAGAGTCAGGGATTTGAATAAATTACCAAGGGAAATGATGAATAATTTACCTAAAACGCTGAAAGAATTTATAATTAACTTTTGTACAGGACAAAAGTAGACGGGTACAAGAATGGATAAAAATGGGTAGGTAGCGAAATTCCCAACGTGGCGGGTGCTCCATCACAATTAAATTAAATAACATGATTTTCAAATCCCATCCTGCCATCCAAATTTGGGTTTCAAAGGTTTTGTAGCATGACATGCCTAGATTCCTAGTAATATCAGCGGAGGGTGAGACACTGTTGAGGCAACTGTGGCGTTAGTGGGCCACATCAGCAGTAATTGCGTTTGTAAGGAGGACAGCGGGTAGCCAGAGGTCAAACTTGGTTGGTCGGACGCGGTAGGCGGGCGTCGCTCATAAGTTATCGCCGGCCCGGGCCCGAACACCGGACTCCGAAGCCTCGCCACTGCCTCCGCCCTCTGCTCTGCTCTGAACTTCTAAGCATCTGTATACTACAGGGTGATTCAAAATAACGTGGACAAAATGACATGGTAGATCAGTCATACAAAAATAATCAAAAATCGCATAGGAACCGAGGGTCGCAACTGCGATCCGGAGCCGCTACAGGGCGTCTAAAATAATACTGACACAAAGAGAAAAAACAAATCCATTACAGATCATTTTATTGATAATTACTCACTCACATGCGACTAATGCAAGCCAAATGTTGAGCCTACAGCAGATGCTCAAAGTTTTTGCCAGATGCATCGAGACAAGCCCGGCATCTCCGTTGCATGGAACGGCACACCTTCTCAAAGATACCAGGTGTATCTCGAACACATCCGGCTGCCGCAACGATTCTTCCTACCAAGTCTTCCGGCGTTTCAACAGGTGTTTCATACACAAGTCCTTTTAAAAATCCCCACAAGAAAAAATCCAAGGGAGACATATCTGGTGATCGTGGTGGCTCGTGTTTGTATCGCAACGCCCTCTCGTGGCTCTAGCGCCCTCTACAGACGTTTGCGACCCTCTGTTCCTATACGACTTTTGATCCTTATTGTATGACAGATCTACCATTTCATTTTGTGCATATTTTTTTTTTGACTCACCCTGTATATCTACTGGCCGTAACACTGTTCTATTGAATATAGCTAAGACTATGCATCTTCTTTATTGTTCCTTTCTAAGAATGGGTTGTAAATATATCTCTGTATCTTCAACTACTGTTTTATTAGTAGCAGTAATAGAAGCATGCACTCCCGCTCTATAGACCATAACAGCTGTTAGACCCCTCCGAGTAGTCGAGCTACTCGACTAAATGTTCCCATAAGTTCCTACCCTGTGTACTAAGCCGTTCGGGGGATGGTAGATACTTCTCAATACTATTTGAAGTTAGCTAAGCGCTTCTGGTATAGTCTGGGAATGCGTCTCCATGAATTCTAAGAGAACAGGAACGTTACAGTTTCATGAAATCGTTCCAGGAGGAGATCTTTGGAATTTAATACAACAGTGGTATACAATATAGTAATTATGAATTCTGAACTACCGCCGTCCCTACAATTGTTCTATGATAGCATACTTTTGTGAAACTTGACCATTACACTAATGCATTTCGAAGTACTAAGCTTCCAGTGAGCTCCAATAAATTATAAGCATAACTAATTGAAAACATACCAAGTCGGCTTTTGTGGGGGCATCCATTAATTACGTGAGGTGAAACAGGGGGGGGGGGGGATCCAGCAAAATCCACCAAGGGGGGGGGGGTCTACGGAAATCTCACGTGAAAAAAAAAGTCTACAAAATGCATGAAGGTCGATTCTAGGGGTGTTTTTCGTCGAAAAGTAAGAGTGTAACCGAATTTTGAAGGGTGAGACCTAAATAAAAAGGTCTCCAAAAAGGCGAGTTGTACGGGGGGGGGGGGCCTCTCACGGACCAGATCTCACCAGAGGGGGGGGGGGGTCTGGTCAGATCACACGAAATCTCAACAGAGGGCGGGGGGGGGGGGGGCCGGAAATGCGGAAAAACACCTCACGTAATTTATGGATTTGTGGAGTAGCAGATTTTGTATTCTGAGGTCATCCAGAAGTCGTAGATTCACCGTTGGCATCACCTAACGTAGTGTTTCCGCGTGCTCTGTCAATTAGTCGCGGTACCAACCGTCTGCAGAGAAATTTATTCGGAGTGTGTGTGTGTGTGTGTGCAGGGCGAAGAATGCGGCAGACGTCTGATTTACCGACAACAGCAGGCTGGCAAACATGCCGGCCCCATACGAGGCGTCTGCCAAGACGTCTGGGATTGTTGGCAACAACTCGTTCTAGGATAGAACACACTTGGAGAAATTATATCCACAAGGCGCTATCGAATTGCCATCTTACTCGCAGGTGGAATGTATTACATAAAGTATTTAATCTCACCATTATAACTGCGTATTATGACATTATTGCAATTTCACTGTTGAACAGGATGCCGAAATTTTCCTCTTAAAGTGAAAATTGTAGAAAACAATAAAGAATTATTAAAGCCCTTGCCAGTTGCAAAACGTGTCGGTGCCAAGAACACAAGAACATTAAAAAAAAACTGTATTTTACAAGACACTTTTGCAATTGCAGTTTTAGTTGTGTCTGTATTATACGAGATTATGTTCTTTCTCATATCGGTTAAAAATATTTGTGTGAAGTCTGCGTTATCTTATTGACGAAAAATTACCGTTTTGTGTGTAAATATCACGCACAGAATTTATGAGAAGTCATTTAACCTAAAGACTACAAATCAAGAACGAAGTAACCTGAACTTCAATACGCACATCATCGGTCTGGTGGCTCAGTGGTTAAGGCGTCTGACTGGAGTTCGAAAGTCCCTGGTTCGAATCGCTACCACGCCGTGAATTTTCATTGGACCTTAAAATGACTTTAACCTCTGGAACCGCTTGCTGTGTATTGTGAATTACGCCAGCACGCTTCCGTGGCTCAGATTCCTCTTTGAATTTGAGTTCTCCAATATTCGGTAGGACTTAGGGCTGTTGATATTTTTAAAAATATCGGATTTTCGATATATCGATATTTTAAAAGTATGAATATCGGCTGTCGACATATCGGAAAAAAGTATCGATGTATCGATACTTTCATAAATGTAATTTCATAAAATCAAACCTTGCAAAAACAAGGCTGCCCATTTGATAAATAGACTTGTGATTTTGTTCTTAAACAGGTTTTTACTTTCGAATGTTTTCTGTTGGTGATGGTGATTGTTGATTTTTTTTCAAATGACCATAAGTCTCGTAAGTTTCATAAAAATTTGTAAAACTCGAAAGAGGTTCGAGGCAAATCTTATTTTGTGTATTTTTATAGTGATAAGCAATACAGTTGAGGCATTTATTTAGGTAGAAGTTTAGCTATCATAGCACCCATTATGGCCAAGTTACATAACTTTTTTTCATAACATTTTTTTTGTGATATTTCATTTAGTTTTGTATGTTGATAGCTTCAAACTTTAAGAATGGCGTCAATCATAAGAAATCTAACAAAGAAGTCTACTGCAAAATAGAGAAAATCACTGAAGCAATCCGCAAAAGACGGGCTCGATTCTATGGCCACCTCAAACGGATGGAGGAAAACAGACTGACAAAAAAAAAAAAAAAAAAAAAAAAAAAAAAAAAAAAAAAAAAAAATTATTTGATTCCAGACCCAAAACTGTAATACCCTGGTTCATAAATATTAAAGAATCTTCATTTGATGGGGCTAGAACCAAAAGATGCTTTCAACAGAGATATATTTCGGAAGAAGTTAACGACAAGTGGGACAAGCCGAGACGAACACTCCAACAGAAGACGCGGTACACTCTGGACAGAGGAGCGCAAACAGGCGCATTCAAAATGAGTGATGGAGTTCGGGGCGCAAAAGAAGAAGAAACTCGCTGACAAATGCACAAAGGTCCTAGTTGGCCTCAACGAATAAATAAATAATAATAAATAAACCTCTACATGTCATGTATGATATTTCGACGGAAATAGCTTCTTTTATATCTCTTCGTCTAGTGCTCAGAATGGTTTGATTTAATTTTTCCGCCAAATTTTAACGTAGTCCGGTTAAAAAAAAAAGGGAAGAGTTGTATCCTAAGTTACGTAGTCACAGTCAACGACAATATTAACGGAATCCAAAGAGTATGTTTTGTATCTTTGACCTAGTGCGATATTTGATTAGTATCTGTTCAGATTAAGAAATAAACGTTTATCTTTGTGGTATGATCTTTTTCACGTAACTTTTCTTATTGTAAACACATTACCACTATTTTTTTTTTTTTATTTTTTTTTTTTTTTTTTGCTATCGTCAGTCTTTTGACTGGTTTGGTGCAGTCCTTCATCCTTTCCTATCCTGTGCTAACCTCTTCATTTCTACATACCCCTTACAGCCCACGTCCTCAATTATCTGCTTCATATATTCTAATCTCTGTCTTCCTCTACAGACAGTTCTTACCTTCGACTGTTCCCTCCACTAACAAATTAACCAATCCAGCATGTCTCAAAAAATCCAACCTATCTCTTCTTTCTGTAAGCTTCTTCCACAAACTTCTTTTCTCACCCATCATTTCCAAAACTCGTTCATTTATTACTTTGTTTATCCACCTAATTTTCAGCATTCTTCTGTAGCACCACATTTCAAATGCTTCAATTTTCTTTCTTGCTGGTATTCTTGGAGTCCATGCTTCGCTGCCATAAAGTGCTGTGCTCCACACATAGAGTTTTAAAACGTTGTTTCTAATTCCTAGATCAATATTTGATACTAAAAGATTTCTCTTTTTCATGAAGGCTCTTTTTGCTAGTGCTATTCTGCTTTTAACATCATTCCTGCTTCGGCCATCGGTTGTAATTTTACTTCCCAAGTAAAAGAATTTACTTACTTCTCCTATTGCATCCGATCCTATTTTTATATTTAATCTACTAGTATTGGTATCAATTCTGCTACATTTCATCACTTTTGTCTTGCTTTGATTTATATTCAGTCCAAAATCTTCCTACAGTATTTTGTTCATGCCATTCTGTAACTTCTCAATATCCTTACCACTTATTACTCCTTTTTCCGTAGGGTTGTAAGAAATACTGTATTTTTTGGTCACATGCTAAGTCATAAAAACTTAACATATAATTACTTAGGAAACGGCAGCTTACGTACTTTTGTATGTGGTGAAGTATAACTACTTCGGTTTAGAAAAGGAAGTCATTTGAAAGAAGCACGTTTAATACCGGAGTAACTGAACTATGCAGTTTACCACAAGTAATTTTTTACTATGTGAAACAGGCAGTTATAGAAGCATAAACTAACAACATGCCGCACTTTTATTATAATGCAATCACTCATCTTCGCAGTGAAATAAAATTTCAAACAAAGATGTCAATTTTAATGTAAACTGAAATTTAATTTTGTGTGTTAAAGACATTTATAAATCTTTGTCCCACAACAAAATAGACGGACTGTGAGTATTTATACAGATGATGAGATCAGCAGTCGCTAAACGTAAGACCTTCCTGACTCAGCTGTCAGGTGACAATGATTCAGAAGTTGTCACCGAAATTCTGCGTGTATGTCACATACGGACTGATTCACAACTGGAACGTAATGCAATGTGATTCACAGCTCCAGCCATATCGACGACTTAAAAATGGGTCCTCTGTTCTCAATTTGAGAATGCTACATCTTTTATTTACACTATTCCCTGAACTTAGTGCAGCTCGAAGTGATTATAACGTCTATTAAAAGCGCATAATAGTAAATGATATTTTCGAAGAAAAATATTGTTTTTAATTTTTTAAATTGGGACGTTGTATCTATTATATAAAAGATGTGTAGTTAAATATTCAAAAATTATAACTGTACAAGTCTTTCAATCACTTTATCAATTTACGCACACTAATTATTATTATTATTACATTTTTATAGTTGTTTCAGCTACCTATGAGGTCCAATTACACAACTTCCTCGATTTTATACTTTTTTTTTCATTTCCGCCAGTACTCCTCCATTCTCTGATACACATTTTCCAATTCCTCTAGAACATGTTTTGAAGTTCTAGGTTTTTCTAGACTGGTCCGTCACCTCAGCTACCTTCCTCCAGAATAGTTTCCTGTTTATATTTTAATCTTTCCTAAAACCGCATTCCCTTATATCCTGGTAAAATTCTTTCAGACATTGGACTTGTGACTTGGCGAGGTCATAAGAGTATGGAAAGAAATTTGACCATATCCTTTTGGAGGAAACCTCCCGGCATTCACCTGGAGCTATTTCGGAACACCGAAAATGGATGGCCAAACGGGGATTCCAACCTGCGTCCTTCCAAACTATAGCATTAGCGCTCACCCAACATTCTCGATTTGTTTCGTTCTCTTCTCCTGAAATGTGAGGATCTTATTTGCTATCCGTTCTGGTCAGATATTTCATAGATCTCTCTAAAATTTCACTCGCCTCTTCATCATAGTGGGTAAAATGTTTTCACATCTTTCCAGTAGTTCTTCCATTGGTCTCTAAAGGACATAAATTTATTTGTTGTTAATTACTTAGATCCCAAGATTTTCTTCAGAAATTTACACTATATATATATATATTTTACCGACAGTAAGATGTAAGTAAAGTAAGTAAAATTTTAAAATTTTCTATAAACCATTTTTTTTTTTCTATTTTGGTCTTACGATACGTTGATTTTGATTTGAGGGACGATTTCTAAGGAATCTCCTCGGATTCATCTAGAGTGATTTTGAGGAAACCTTGGAAAACCGAAATCAGGATGATGGGAGGAGGGGGGGGGGGGTAAGGAAAATCCTAGTAGTAACTGTACTTAATCATTACAAGTGCAATGGTTGTTAATCACTGGAAGCAAAATCCAGTAAATAAATTAAAAGCGAAGTTAAAAGTGACGTTATTTCAGACCACCTTTGACACTTTCGTTAATTCGGTATATTCACATTTCAGTTTTGTCAGTGAATTCACAGTCATTTTCTTCTACTGGCAATAAATCGTATAGAATTACAACGTACGGCTTCCATAAATAATTGGTAGTGTTAACATTAGCACTGAACACCAGAAGGCGGTCAGAAAAGACCACATCTAAGATTCATGATTTAACAGATCGCAAACCCTCATAATTCTTAGCTTAGTCGTGAAATTCTTAGTTGAATTTGCGGTTTTCGTAGCTCAATCCAGTCAAATGTCACGATGTTTTCTTAAGATAACCTGAGAACGTTCCCTGTCCTTTTCGGTATATTTCTTCATATGAATATACATTTACACATTATGATAGGTGCAATGCACCATCCGCCACCCCATCGAAGTAACAGTTTACAAAATCATTATAAACATCCCAAACTCCTTCGACCAAACGTGGTGGGTGAGCGGTAACGCTCTGGCCTCGCATTGGGGAGGTCGTGGGTTCGAATCCTCGTCCGGGCATCCAGATTCGGGTTTTGCATGTTTTTTTTCCAGATCCCACCAGGCGGGTACTGGAATGGTTCCTTCAAAAGGCGATGGCCGAATTCCTTCACGCTCATTTCCCCCAGTTTCAACTAGGCGTTAAGCCATAAGCAAAAGAAAAAAAGGCCAATCTAGTTCTTTTATTCAAGTAACGTTTCTCGTAGTAAAGAAGGTAAAAACTATTGGAGTGGATGAGAAAGTGATTTGCTGGGTAGAAGAATTTTTAAAAGGTAGAAAACAGAAAGTTAGGATAGGATATCTAGTATCAAAAGAAGTGGAAGTAAAAATGGGAGAGTCGCAGAGTAGTGTATTGGGACCATTGCTATTCATTATTCTAATGAATAATTGTGTTGATTGTTTACTATCTGAAATTAGATTGTTTACAGATGACATAATGCTATATAAAAGAATCAAAACGATAGAGGATTGTAAACAGTTGCAGGGTGATATGGACAGGATATCTAATTGGGTTGGTAAACATGGAATGAAGATAAATGCAAAGAAGAGTCAGCTAAATAGATACACAAATAAAAAACAAAAGGTTAATTATGAATATAAGGTGGGGAAAGAATTGCTTGCTAAGTACTTGAAATGTAAATATCTTGTCATTACATTTGATTACAAGCTTAACTAGGCAGGACACATTGGACAGGTGGTAGGAAAAGGTTTCAAAATTCTGCACTGGTTGGAGAGAGTGATGAGGGGATACAAGAGAGAAGTAAAGGAATTGGGTTACAAAACTTTGGTCAGACCATTACTCGAATATGGTAGTGTAGTATGGGACCCTCATTTTACGTATCAAATACAGGAGTTGGAGAGGGTGAAAAAAGGGCTGCTAGATTTGTTTCTGGAAATTATCGCAGAATGCAATCAGTGACGGATATGATAAAGGAGCTGAAATGGGATTGATTGGAAGACAGGAGGAGGATGAGGAGGGTAATGGGCGATAAGGCATGGAAAGATATTGGAGTAGGTATGAAAAGTAGTGCATGGAAGGGAAAAGATGACCATGACCACAAGCTGGCACTCGATTTCAGGCAAAGGGTGTGGGAAGATTCTCTTTTTTAGTTAAGGGTGTCAGGGATTGGAATGAGTTACCAAGAGAAATGATGAGTAATTTACCGAAAACGTCGAAAGAATTTAAAGATAAAACTTGTAGAGGGCAAATGTAGGTGGGTGCAGGATAGGGGGAAGATGGGGTGTAGGGAAATTGTCACGGGAGCCTGTGCTCCATTGCAATAAAATTAAATTAATTAATTAATACAACACAATGTATAACTACAATATGATTTTCAGCTCTCTTATTTCAATTTTTACGAATTTTTTTGACTAAATATATTATAAACCATTTCATGTGTGCTATATGCTAAATAAATGCACCAACATATTGTGGACTAATTGGTCATAATATTTCCATTGGCTTAATAAAAATAACTCTTATTAACGGCAGTTTAATTTTATTTTCTATGTGAATTACCAGGGCCAGATGTGAAGGATGGACGGGAGTGTTGGGACAACGATAGAACTTCCCGCCAGTGAACCGTTCCCAGCTGCCGTTCTTTCGTTCTGCAATGTTGCCGGCTCTGACGAGCGCTCAGAAATCCAAGATGTCCGCCGCCCAGCGACGCCGTTCTGGGACCGCTGCCGACGCATGGCGTGATTACGTGCGTCTACAGTACACCACACGCAATATTCCGGCGCCAACCGCAGCGGAAATTGCGTGAGTTGTCTCTACACCCAATCGGCTAAAACTGCCACCTACAGAAATAGAGTTCTGTTCGTGTAAGTGGTTGTAAACAATCGCTTCCTTGTAGAAACGTTGCCTGTTATGACCGTTCTTTTTGCATGTTGTGAGTAGCGCATTAATAGGAGACTTTCCATGCCATGTGTTGTAGAATGTGTACCAGTCGGTATTAATAATTTTATTTGTCACTGTTTTCAGTTGACAGTATTAGACGTGGCGTCCATGTTTGTTTTGATGCACGGTGTCCATATTTATTAACTGACAACCTCCACATATCCAGTTATTTTGAAATTCGTCTAATACTTATTTCTGGAATCTATTTGAGAAAATTGTAGTGTTTAAGTAACAAATACCCAACTGCTATCTCATATTTATCATCCATAGATTTTGTTATACTGTCTGTGTTTTGAATATATATATTTATATTAATGCCTAATGCATTTTTTCTACTATTTTAGTGTATCAAATATTTGCTTTTAATTTCCTTTGATAAGTGGGTTGCACGATTGATCATTAACGAAATTTAGAATCTTTTGAAGCATATTTATATGGCAAATTAATGTTAATTATGAGCAAATTAAGCCCTTCATAATTTATATAACAGATTATTAATACCCGAATCAAATCAGTGAGAGCTTTCATTCTTACTTCATTTTCTCAAGTGACACGATAATATTTATTTAAAATGTTTCTTTAATTAATCTTGTTAGTGCATAGCGTTGTCAGAAATATATAGCTAAGGAATCTGACCATCTGTATATAATTTCTATACTAGATGGGCAGTTACAGATTTAATATTTCCTTAAAGTTGGTGTATTGATTTAATTTCTATTTTCGTTCACATGAAGAGTAAATAATAAATTACTGAAGGAATCTTAAGACCCTTAATTTTCTTAAAATGTTTATTTTTCTTTAAAGCACCGTTCTAATTTGGCTTCCTTCGAACACATCTTTGATTTTAGTGTTTTTAAGTGTACGTTCCAACTGCCTGGTGTATAAACGTTCAATCTTCTGTTCTAAGAACAGCCTTTACTATTTCATCTTTATTACAGTGTCTCATTATTCTTTAAGCTGAGAAGTGACAGTATTCTGTAACTGTCGATTTGTCTAGAAAACAAAATAAAAAAAAAAGATCTCGAGCACCCTCTTTGTTGTAATATGCAGTATGGATGCACTTCTACGAATTTTGCATATTTTCTGATTCCATTCTTGCAGACAATCTCACATTTGATTTATTTGATTTGTTATTTATGTAATTGGGGTCACGTAGTGTAAATTTATTTAGTTATATGAAAATCACATGAATTTTTTGTGTTGCATTTCAAATATTGACTGTCAGACTTTTTGCACTAATATTTATATTATTTGTGATTGACGTTTACGGATAAGAGTTTAAGGTTCCTATAGTGAAGCTCATAGCTGTCTAAAGACTTAAATGTGTTATAATACTCGCCATTCCCTCTGTCCATTAGTGTTACGTTCATTGTTTGTTTTTCCTCTCAAATTTACAATTAGCTACCTTCTTCAATATTATCTCACCTGAGTCCCGACAATTTCACCAGCATTAAGTTTGCAGTTTATACTTCTATGCTAGGAATGTTGATGCCAACTAACACCAATCTTGGAATACTTTTTTGATTAAAACAATACGTCCTCTAATTAACGATTTGGAACATTCTTTGTACTTCGATTCCAAAAGCACTAACCATAACAACACAAGCTTTAGCGTTAGCTATTTTTGAGCTTGTACTTGATCTACAAATAATCGTGAGCAGGTTAGACTCCAAGGTTGTGTTTATTTTTGTTGTAATCTCAAATGCCTCTGATTTTATTTAGGCACATCATATTAGTGTTCGTCTTCAGGGAGTCAATCTCTCTATACTTAATTTTTATTGCAGAGCCAAAGTACATCTAGACGATAGAGATGTTGTAAACAAAACAAAAATGGGAAGTTGCTCCATTCAAAATTAAAGCTATTAAAGTTTAATATTACACTTATATCAATATACAGTTTTACAAGGTGATTCTGGAGGAATGGTAAATATTGAAGGACGTGGTAGTATGAACAATATTGAGAAGTTCATATGAACACGTGGGCGATTTCCATTCGCTTTGGAGCTAAAGGTGTTGGAATGCTATGCTTAAAATGAACCAGACTTTACTTCATTATATTTTAGTGTATGGGGACACATAAGACAGAAATTACTCGCTCGCGTTGTAAACACTGCTATCCACATAAAAGTACATCAAGACATACTCAGAAGAGCTACATGTACTGTTGCGAAGACAGCTGGAAAGTGTATTGAAGGTGATGGTGGGATTTTCGAACATCTAATTAAAACTTTTGTAAAATATGCGCGTTTTTTTGTATGTTCAAAGTACTTTTAAAGTTATTTGCGTGCTTTTGATCATTTTCAGAGATTTATTATGTGCATAACATCTTAGCACCTGTATCTCCAAAACGCATGCAGATCGGAAAATTGTTTATATGTACTTTTTTGCTCAATATTGTTCATACTGCCAACTCCTTCAATATTTACTATTTATACTGAATCACCTTGTATTTACTGAGTGCATCACTTTATGGCAGCAGAACTTGGACTATAAGAATACCTGAATGAAGGAAAACAGAAACATTAGAAGTATGTTCAAAATTAAGTGGCTGATAATGTACGAAATGAACTTATTTTAGGAATGATGGGGGAGGAAACCAATTTGTGGAAGAGCCTCACAGAAAGAGGGTAATATTTTAAGACGTGTAGAATTAGTTAATTTGGTAACAGAGGGAACAATTAAATGAAGAAACAATGCCAGGGTATAAAGATTGGATTATGTAAAGCAGATAATTGATGAATTAGGTTGTAAAGGATATTCTGAGATAAAGATGTTAGCTTAAGATAGTAAGGGATGAAAGATTGAACCAAATCAGTCAAAGAAAAGAAGGGGTGCCAAATTTAAATGCCTCTGTGAATTGTAACGAAACTTTTGCTGTATGCAAACATTAGAATGAAGTGCTTAGAATAAAGTGCCCAAAGAAAAACCAAATATATTAGTTTGTATCATAAATAAACAAATATATAGGATTGTCTAGAAATCTGTATATTATAAATTCAATGAAAGTAGCTTATTAAATGCAAGAAGTCCTTATACAACTAAAATTGATTTTAGGAAAAATACCAAAAATTCCAATTATAGCCATTTAATATCATCACAGTACCTGTAACTGCGTTCATTATGAAACAAAAAAAAAATCATTTTGTCTAAACTTTTTCCATTGTTCTCATTTATTATAAAACACAAATAATCAATATCGAGCACAGTAGGCTTTAACCTCACTTTATAATACACATTAATTATTTCATGTCGCAATGGTAAATAAATTTATGTAAAATCTCATACTTCTTTTTTGGAAGTGTTCAGCTAACTGCCATCATTGGAATGCTTTATAGTACAGCCATTATCTAGGTATTTAAATATCGAGGTTATCCCAATAAAATTTTTGCGACTCTCGAATTGGCTTAGAAAGACAATCGAAAAACAGATAGGAATGTACGAAATAACGGTTAATCGTGACTCCAAATTTCCGGCTTTTGCCTCCTTTATGAATTAGTTTTTGTTAATCCAAGTTACTGTATCAAGCAGTGCCATTAAAAGTTCCACTGAAGTACTATTAGTTTCATGGTATGGACAGATATTTCATTACATCTAACCAACATGGTCTTTGGCTGAATTCTATCTGTGTGGAATGTGATGTGGATAACTTGAAATTTGGTTTTCATCTCTCTCTACAGATTGATAGTGACTCATTGTTTCACATTTAATTCCGGTGTATCAGTGTATAAATTATTTTGTTGGTCTGTCCAACAGATGAGCATCTAGTGATGGGATGCTTGAATGTATCACTGTGTCGCACATTGCGATTTATGTTTGTGTAACAGATATTACCATATTCATAAATTTTTAGATTAAAAATCAAAATTCCGTCTGGAAACAACTGTTGATGTTAATGTTACTTTATTCCCATACGCGTTTCGCCCTTATGGTGTTGGTCATCGTCAGTGGCTGTGAATTTGTTTTACGTAAAACAAATTCACAGCCACTGACGATGCCAACAGTTGTTTCCAGGCGGAATTTTGATTTATAATCTATTAACCAACAACTGCGGGAGATAGCCTAAAACCAGATTATTAAATTTTTACATGGCTTCGTGGGGATTGTTTTTCATCAACCTCTTCCAGCAAAAATTGAATTGAGAGTCCGTGCACATTTTACCTTTAAAAGTTTTCAGTTTATGAGGTGAGCTATTCATTATTTTCGACATTAGCTGATTCCTGACATCAATTTTTATGATCACCTGTGGTTCAAATCAGTGTTATGTACCAGCCTCTCTCTCACCTCCCACAAATCACTGCAAGTATTGGAAGTGGGTCATTTGGAATAACTTCTGTACAAACGCAATCAATGAGCGAGTTCTTTCGTAATCCTTATGAAGCAGTATTGCTGTTCTAGTGACCGCGTTATGAACAGAAAGAGATCTTTTAGTTTAAAACACTGACCCAGAACTTCAATAAGTTGGACACAAGCATATATACTGTTTCCTGGAAATCAAACTTCGACTCTAAGAAAAATATAATGTAAGGAACTTTGATGTAGTTTGTATTTTTAAAAATTAAATGCACAGATAGTATATCAAATAGGCATGTTTTGAAAACGATGGGTAGGGAAAGTAGTTTTTGAAAGAATCGTAGAGAAAAATGAGGCAGGATAGTGGGTGTCGTTTTAAATATGTATAAACATTTTATTTTAATTTTTCATTTACAGTAGAACTCCAATTATCCGAATCAATTGGGACCGGACCCCATTCGGATAATCAAAAATTCGGATAATCTGATTTTTTTCCGAAAAGGGGTCTATTTTAATTAATATATGTATGTTGAAAATGGAAGAAAAATTATTTTTAAAGAAAAAAGTTTTTAATTAATTAAATTAAAAGGCAACACTTTTACATGTTAAGCGCACTTATAAGTGCTGTACATTAGTGCAGTATGTATGTACCGTACTGTAACTAAAAGTCATTGCTTGCTGAACTTCTCGGTCACAGTAAGCTGTTTGACTGTATTCATCCGCTTGACAGTAAGAAGTTGCATGTGGTCAAACTCGGGCTGACGTTCCATCCACTTCAACGCAGTTTTCAAGGCCGGCAAATGCTTCACTAGCTGATGGTCCCGAGTCTGCTTCAACTTCGACATTAAGGTCATCTTCTTCCTCAACACTTTATTCTCTCACACTTTCAAAAAGTTCATCATCATTTAGAATTTCATACCCAGGGCCTGACGAATCACACACCATCCACTCTCCTAAATCATCAGCACTAACTTCTGGACATCCAGGAATTTTCAGAAGAATGTTTCGGAATTCCTCAAGTGACACGTCATCCCCATCTTCTCCTGTCTCTTCCCTTTCCGTTTCTTGAGCTTCTTTTTCTCCTTTTCCTTCTCTTCTTCAGTGGATATGCCTTTCAACCTGTTCCACGCACGTCTTAATGTGACTGCCTTAAGCGATTCGGATAATCAGCGATTCGGATAGTCGAAGTTGAGATAATTGGAGATCTACTGTATATACAGGGTGTTACAAAAAGGTACGGCCAAACTTTCAGGAAAAATTCCTCACACACAAACAAAGAAAATATGTTATGTGGAAATGTGTCCGGAAACGCTTACTTTCCATGTTAGAGCTCATTTTATTACTTCTCTTCAAATCACATTAAACATGGAATGGAAACACACAGCAACAGAACGTACCACCGTGACTTCAAACACTTTGTTACAGGAAATGTTCAAAATGTCCTCCGTTAGCGAGGATACATGCATCCACCCTCCGTCGCATGGAATCCCTGATGCGCTGATGCAGCCCTGGAGAATGGCGTATTGTATCACAGCTGTCCAAAATACGAGCGGTGAATCGAGGAAGTACAGTACATACTAACGAAACTAAAATGAGCTCTAACATGGAAAGTAAGCGTTTCCGGACACATGTCCACATAACATATTTTCTTTGTTTGTGTGTGAGGAATGTTTCCTGAAAGTTTGGCCGTACCTTTTTGTAACACCCTGTATATACGGGTGGGATAAAAATGGTAACAAGGAGCGGTTAGAATTTCTGCCACAGCCTTTTATATGAACCATCCTGGCATTCGCCGGGATGATTTCGGGAAACCATAAAAAAAACCTAAATTTGGAGGGCTGGACGGGGATTCAAACCCGCGTCCTCCCTAATGCCAGCCGCGAGCGTTACTACTCACCCACCACGCTTGATGTTACCTTTAAGAACTCTCTTTCTGAATTTGTTGCGGAAATTTTAGAAACTAGAAGAGTAAGCGAAGTTTCCGAACAGACCTTTACTTGTTTGTGTGGTTACAAGAACCTCGTCTGCATTACGATATTTTTCCCTGTTTCCTTGTGGCAACACATCAAGACACGGCCATTCAAAACCCTCCCTCCATCCTCCGTTAATAAGCTCTTTATAAACTGACGGCTGTTGGTTCTGAGAAGAGATTTCCAAGGGTACCAACCGGACGCTGTGATTACAGCTGGAAATGACGTCATACTTTATTCTGACAGTAGGGACACCTCCATAGACACAAAAAAGTATATAAGAAAACCGTCCCTGAGATGAGGGACCCATCCCGCAGTATTACGCTGCGTGTATACCCCCTCCCCCCCCCCCCTCCGCATTAGCTTCAGAGTATCTTCCACGTCATCTCAGACAGTCTCCTCCGGTAATTTTATGCGAAAGACTGGGAAGAAAAAAAAAAAAAGAAGGTAGGCGAAGAGTAACAAAGAACCTTTGGGCCGCTCCCCGTCTCCTTGCAAGTTAATTTTTTCTCCCCCTTTTGTTCTCAGGAGATGCTCGGAATTAAGATTTCCTCGACGGTCATCACCGTCAGTCACAGTAGAGATAAACGGGAAACATCCGGGCGGAAAACTCAATCTACGGAAAGCGCTTTCAGTGCCGCAGATGAAAGTATAGCGCTCATAAAGTACGCTCCTTTCACCCCGAACGATTTCTCGATTATCGCGAGGGATTTTGTTTAAAACTGGAAAATCGTTTTAAGCGAAGCTGGTTAATCTTCAAGGTAATTCTGTCCGGATTGATAACAGAAACACGTTTACGTAATGCAACTTGCAAGATGCTGTAAGTATAAATTAGTTCATTCTTGCTGTTAACTAAGACTTCGTCTTCTTTTTTTTTTTTTTTGTAACTGCTTTACGTCTCTTTTTAACATCGAGGTCTTTGGTCTTTAGAGACGGGAAAGGATGGGGGGCAAGGATGGGGACATGGAATGGGAAGGAATTCGGCCATGGCCTTTTGAAGGAAGCATCCCGGCATTTGCCTGGAGTGATTTGGGGAAACCATGGAAAACCCAAATCTGGATGCCCGGACGGGGATTCGAACAGCCGTCCATACGAATGCGAGGCGAGAACGCTAACCGTTACACCGCCCCGCTCGGTGAGACTTCGTACGCGTGAACTTAGATTTTTGTTGCTAGAATAGGATATAGGAAGATGTGAGCCAGAAAACTTGGAGTTGAAATAATAGCCACCACCACCATACGATTCTACCACTGAAACTGTCTGTGAAGAGACCAGATTTGTAACATGTTTAAAAACATCAACAAACTAACTACCACAGTTCTTCCGGCATCTTTTTGTTTATGGAAAAAAAATTGTTCTTTCCTTATGTCAATGGCCTACTGTACACGTATTTTTTGCCTTTGCTAAGATATATAACCTTTGCGGTTTGGAAATCGCTGAAACAGTTACATATAAAATAGTATTCTGGTGCAGCACAAATCCATATCTATTTCATATTATAAGTTGTGTCTGTACATGAACAGATCACATACAAACTGTCTGTGAAAGGAACAAAGCCTGAGTGACTATTATAAAATTACAGAGACTTATACTCGCTATCATTCTGTCACCATTCGTTTAGTTTTCAAAATTTCATGACAAAGTATGTTTTTATTCCGAAAAACGTATCGTGTGTCCTTCCTTATGATATTTCATCCACCAGCCAGTTCAATCATTTTCTGATGTGACCTCTTAAAGTCATGATTTTTTCAGAGATAACTTGAGCAATCTTCTCCTAGTCGCACGATCTTGGGTGATCCTCTGCCAGTTAACTCCGACAACCCTGCGTATATCTTTGTCCCATCGATCTGGTAATCTTCCTCTTGGTCTGTGATGATCTCTTGGGTTCCATTCCAACACTGGTTTTGTCCACCTCTGGTCATTTCTCCGTGCAATATGGCCGGCCCATTTCCACTTCAGCGATGCTGTCTTCTCTGAGATGTCTGTGACCTTTGTTACTGACCTAATGTATGTTGCCCTTTTCTTATCTTTTCTAGTTAAGCCTAGCATTGACCTCTCCCGAGCTCTTTGGGCAGTCCTTAGTTTAGTTTAGTTAACTAGTTATTATATATATTTCCTTATAAAATTTCATCCATATCGAATTACTTGAATATACGAGAAAACCTAACAAACATATAGAGTTACTTTCGCATTAATAATATTAGTGATGATTATATACTGTACTGGGAAACATGTAGGCGCGACGAGGAGAGAAAATATTTGTTTATAAAGACTAGTGACTACCAAGTTATTGTCAGCTTTCCCGTGCTGTAATTCGTCTAAATCTTTGATGGTTTAGTGGTCTAACGTCTGACTGGAGGTAGAAAGGTCACCTGCTCGAATCCCTGTCTCGGAGGAAATTTCTAAGATCCTCAACCTGACCTTCACAGCTGGCACAGCTTGCTGTGTAATGTGAAGTACACTAAAACGCTTCCGTGGTTCGTATTTCACGTTAAACCGTAGATGCCCATTACCCGGTAGGATTACTAGGTTAGTTTAGAAAAGGAACTTCCATGCTACCTCTGGTAGTAGGCTTTGTATGCTTCCAACGGGAGGGTCCAGCCAAACTTCTCGTTGAAGACCACGTTTAGTTATTTAATACTTTGTCTGCAACGTCGAAATTAAGATCTTTCCAAACAACATCATATTCATACCAGCAATGACATACAGTTCCATGTCTCTTTTCTTTTTTCTTCTTCTTCGACCTTAATATTCTTTTTATTGCTTACTACAGCTATTGGCTGTATCATTCACTTAACCACCGAATTTAAATCCATATATATATATTTGTTGCAACGTACTTAATTTACAACAACAAAGGTATTAAATATTGTCATAAACCATGACCACAGTTCAGTTGGTTGGCCTTCTTAATATCTTTTCCTACAACCAGTGCAGTAAATGTAAACGCTCGTGTGGTCGTAGTGACCTGGCAACAGGGTTTTTACTAGCTGAGTAATCCGCCAGCCCACGGAAGCGTTCTGGCGAGCTTACTAGAGATGAAGGCTGCATATATTTTAATTTTATTTTCCATTCGGAGTTCTGGAGTATTGAGCACTGTGGGCAAGGGGATTGGCGGTCACCCTGTGTCGGGTACTGTGTCCCTGGAGGTCACGTGACCGCCGGGGCGTCGCCATAGAGGGGCCCGGCGCCGCGCCGGAGAGTGACTCGGCGGCCGGCCGTGGCGCGGCGCCACCGTCGCTTTGATTTACAGCACCGCTCGTGCCTGTAGGAGTACCCAACCATCGCAGTACGGGGCAATGGTGCGTGAAGAGACAGGGTATTAAACTTGACAAGCTGGCACGGCAGTAGCATAGACATTTACTTTGAGTCCTCATCAACCAACAGATGTCATTTGATGCTGACGGAGCTGCTAAGATTTGTTCAAACTGAAACTGCAGTTTTTTTATATACTCAAAAGACAATCTATACATACAAAGATGAATGTATGTATATTTGTTTGTTTGTTCTTCATACAACCCCACAGTTTTCATCCGATCTCGATGAAACTTGGCACACTTATCCTTTGAAACAAGGAGAAAAATACTGTCTGCATTTGGTTGAAAAATTATCTGTATAAATAATATATGTTGTCTTATAATTTCGGAAAATTAGTGAACGGCGACAGACAGACGCGTTGGATGTCTAGGTCTCTGTACTGCCTTTTGATGCAGTGGTCAGGTTGCTCAGTGGCTAGGGTGCTTGCTTACTGGTGTTTGTATCGTGGTCTCCGGTTCAAATCTCCGTGGAGGCAAAGATTTAAAAAAATTGATTTTGGTCGTAAGAGTCACGCCTGGACCTTCTGATATTCGGATTGAATGTTAAACTGTAGATATCACAAATCTAGGGGTGGTAATGCGAGGCAAATCGTCTTCCAATGCTGTAGGTATTCTCCTTTTTACGTTATATTGATCCCTCAGGTGTGATTCACAGTCAGTTTTTGCGGGTGTAAACTAGCCTAAGGTGTAGCTCTAGCAGAGCGCGAGCAGATAAAGTTATTAGAACCCAAGAATCGGATGCTCATGCTGAATAAAGAAGAAAAGACCAAGCTGAAATAAAGCTGCCCTTACTTAACACCCCCCCCCCTCCACATCCCCTCACCTTCGTTTATTTTTCTGTTTTTAAATATGTTGGAAATTGATTCTCTTCATGAGTCAGGTTCGACGGTAGAATGATGGCTTTCCTGTCGAATTATGCCGACTCGATGTTGTTTGGGACAAATCCTTCGTTACCAACAACTTTCTATATTCAATTCTGGCAATAAATATTTAATCCACGCGTACGAAGTCGCAGGTATCAGTTAGTGTATTATAATAAATTCGGATAACAACGAAGTCAGGATCGAAGATTGTATTCCGACGTCCAGGCATGCTGAATAGAGTTTTAAGTGGTTCTCTCTTATCACCAGCACCAATGCTGGTAGACCTCCTACTCTGGCATCGATTCGGGAGGACGCGGGCTTGAATCCCTGTGCGGCCATCCAGATTTAGGTTTTCCATTATTTGCCCAAATCAGTCCAAGGGAATGCCAGAATGGGTCCTAGAAATTTCCATTGCCGAATTCCTTCCCATTATTTGTCCCTAGTCATTTCCCGCATCTAATGACCTAGACTTCGACGAGGCGGAAAGCCAGAAGCAAAAAATCCAGTTGACTCTCAAATATTACACAGTGCACAAACATGTTAACACTTATCATACACAATATAGTTCACACCATTCGCGGATACATAGCGATATTTGCATTCTCCGATTAATCTTTTCCTTTCTTATCGCTTTACGTCTCGTCTAAGTCTAGATCATTAGTGAGGGGAAGGGACTGTGAACCAAGGAACAACCGAGCGTGATGGGTGAACGGTTAACGTTCTGGCCTAGCATTCTGGAGGACGCGGGTTCGAATCTCCGTCCGGGCATCCAGATTTGGGTTTTCCATGGTTTCCCCAAATCACTCCAGGCGAATGCCGGGATGCTTCCTTCAAAAAGGCCATGGCCGAATTCCTTCGCGTTCCTTCTCCCCAGTCCCATACCGCCTCCAATTACCTTAGCCGTCAACGAGGCGTAAAGCAATGAGTAAAAAAAAAAAAAAAAAAAAAAAAAAAAAAAAAAAAAAAAAAAAAAAAAAAAAGGAACGGAGAACGGATATGAATTTGTTACTGGTCTTTTAAAGGAACGATTCGTCTGGTGTGATTTAGGGAAACCATGGAAAACCGAAATCGTGATGGCTGTATCGGGATTCGAACCTGCGTCCTCCCAAATGGGACGCCAGAGCGTTACCCCAAACCCACCAGTCTGGATAAAAATTCTTCTGTTTGCACAATCGTTGTTTTGGTTGAGCGACATGCTGTTTTGAAAACTAGTACCAATCTGCATAAACATCACGGAGATATCTTCAGCGTGAAGTAAGTAAAGATTAGAATCGGAATGCTCAAGTCAGAATGCAATTACCGTTCGATACTCCGTGTCCATACTCGGCAACAGGTGGGGTAAGCACATGTGATTCGCGGCCGGTGGTCGTAAAGTCGACTTTACGCTAATTGGAAGAAGATCGCTGACCCTTACTGGCAATTTATGCCCCGCGCTAGAGTCAGGTGTCTTCCAGACGGCGCAATGGTCGCCGGTCAAGCCCTTACAACGGAAACTCCTGAGATTTAGGTGCGCATTGGGAATGTTTCCAACTCTAGTTGTGGCGGAATTTAATGTGATGGCTCTGACAGGTGGAATCTGATGCCATTTCATGTGGAAAGGATTGCATCGGAACGTCTGGTATCGAGCGACTGCGGAGGTCTTTCAACTTCATGTGAAGGCTGCACTCACAGGGAAAGCTAGTAACATGCTTCGTTTTTATTTTTAGAGCGTATTATAAAGAAAAGCACTGAAAGCACCAATTAAACAGCATACCAGACCATGTTCTGATCAACTGGAATTCAGATCAGAACGACTTGACCCTGGGAAGGTTAATACGCGTTCCGAACGATTTCCGGTCAACAACCAGTCTTCATTAAAGTGCCTCATATCTGGTTCAGAGATATTTTCTTCTTGCTAGGAGATATGCGGCTTGTCAACGATGAAATAATTAGAGCCGAAAAAAAGAAGTATGGAAAGAAACGACCCAAAGTTTTTTCCGATAGTGGAGGTGGTGGTGCACGATTCCATCTACATCTACATATATACTCTGCAATTCACAAAATTGTGGGTGGCAGAGGGTGCTCAGCACCAAAGCTAATCTCTTTGCTGTGCATTCCAAACCCTAATGGTACGAGGGAAAAAAGAATTCATATAAGAATCAGTCCGGCAACTTACTTCTCTAATTTTATCTTCCATGTCCTTCCGACTCAAATAGGTTGGTGGAAGAAGTATTTCACTACACTCAAAAGTGAAAGTGGGAGTACGCATGTTTACCAATAAGTTTAAACGATACGTGTGTCGTCTATCTACCAGAGACTCCCAACCTAATCTACTAATCAGTTCTGTGACGCTTTCATAAGGACTGTAGCAAGCGGTCACGAATCGAGCGGCTCTTCTCTGTACTTTCTCTATACTTTCGATCAACCCCTTACGAAACGGATCCCAAATGGCACAACAATAGTCCAAATGTGGACGCACAAGAGATTTGTACGCTATCTCCTCTGTTTGTTCATTACAATTTTTCAAGACCTATGAATCGCAGACTTTTCAGCATATTGTGTGCCAGCGTCTTGAGTAAAATAGCAAACTATCCACGGTTGGAATGAAGTTATTTATTTATCGTATGATTATTTACAATAGGAAATGTACATATCACAAGCTTGTACAATTTCATATCTCTAAATCTAATGTTTTAATCCAGTCAACTGCGCTGATCGACGCGTCATGTATTTCTCCCATTGTTCCCTTGTGGGCCCGAAGGGGACAGTCAGAAACGATGTGATTGATTGTCTGTAAGGTGGCTCCACAGTCACAATTTACAGAATCTACCCAGCCCCGTGTGTGTAATAAGTAGGCGCATTTGCCTTGTCGTGTTCGAATCCGATTGATGATTCTCCACTGAAGTAAGGTGGGACCACACTGTTGGTGTTCATTTGCCCGTCGTAACACGGTAAACATCAGGTTGTTAAATGGAGCGGTAGGTCTGACTTAGCATTCGGGAGCACATGGGTTCGAATCCCCGTCCGGCTATTCAGATTTGGGTTTTCCGTGGTTTTCTCAAATCGCTCCAGGCGAATGCCGGGATGGTTACTTTAAAAGGCCATGGGTGAATTCCTTCACTTTCCTTGCCACTACCTCTCGAATGACCTCAACGTCGACGAGGCGTAAAGCCATAAGCAAAAAAAAAAGGTAAGCCTGAATTCGTCGGCATGGAGATTCACCTCCTATCTTCTTTCATTTTTCATGCTTGGTATATTATCACGGTCAATTATACACGCACTAAAGTTTCCAACCACTGTCACTCTTGGGGGAGTCATTCTCTATCATCCCGGAGCAGAATATCCTCTTAGTAACCACCAACGCTTGGATGTGACCGAGCGTAGTGGGTGAGAGGTAACGCTCTGGCCTCGCATTCGGGAGGGCGCGGGTTAGAGTCCCAGTCCGGGCATTCAAATTTCGGCTTTCCACAGTTTCCTGAGATCACTGCAGGCGAATGCAGCGTTGGTTTAGTCAAAAGGCGATGCCCAAATTCCTTCCCATTCCTTACACATATCTCCCAGGAACAGTCAGTCACTATCGAAGGTAAAATTTTTACATTGCAACTTCATAGGGAAAATTTTCAACTACTGTTTCCTCTAAACCCCCAAAAATGTCGGCTTTAATGTAGTCTTCCGGCACTTCATTTCTTCTTACTTGCTTGTATAAATAAATTGTTATTAAATAAGGCACATAAACTCGGGTTTTAATGTAGTACATCTTTAGGCTCCACCTTGTTCCTCTTCATAATTAATTGTGGATTTATGCGAAAAACATACTTTTTTATGGTTGCTTTAAAATTTTAATTTGAAATGGAAAAGTATTGAACAACTACAGAAATATAAACAATAACCTAAACACTTAGCTTGTTATTGTAGCCATGTCTCTGGACAGTAAATGTAAAGGAAACATCTGCAGTGGCGGAATATAAATAAAAAAGCAACTAGTAAATTAATTTATGGATTTAAACAAAATACACACTGTTCTTTACAACTGTTTAGCAATTTAAAACACATTGAATTATTACTGGAACAAAAATAGTTACCTTAATTTCCTAGCTTCCTATAACAGCGACGTCTATAGACAACTAGTGGAACATCTCTGGCCACAGTTAGCCCGACTACGAAGGCGTGGCGTATGACGTCACAGTGTCACAAACAAACCTTTTATTAGCGATTCAAATCTTTTGATATAGTAACCGTACAATTTAGCCATAAGGCATCATGTAAACTTAGAAATGGTTAAATAGCCTGTATTACTGAAGGCCAAATAAAAAATAACTCTCTGATACAGGAAAGTCATCAAACACGGACCGCTAATCTATTTCGCTTGAATGGTGCTGCACTTAGGCAGCATATCTCTGAACATCCAGATATTAAAAAAAAAAAAAAAAAAAAAAAAAAAAAAAATGTTGTGTTTCGAAGTTTGCGGAGATACATATCCCGCCAGTTACGCTATTAGTGCTTTGAGTAAGAGTGGAAGATTTGCTGAGGTGCATTAAACAATTTCTTCACTGAATTGCCTATTGCAATTACCATTCAATATCACTGCGTCTTTTTTTTTTTTTTTTAATCTTTGATATCTACCTAGCACCATCATTTTTAAATGCCTGAATTTTGTATATGTATTTCGACTTGCCCTTTTTTTCCCTCAATGGCTGTTTTTGCAACTTTTTAGTAAAAAGTGAATCAGCTATTTACTAACTTCCATCCTGCAGGCTATTATTAAAATTGAACTCAGATCAAACACAAGACAGATAAAAAAACAAAATGGGGATCCCACTTTCGTTCCTTTACGATTTATTTAAATGTTTGTGGTATTCATTGATTGCTCGACATGCTAGGATATCAATATATTGGTTAATAGCATGCTGTTGTTACATTTCTCCGTTCGCTCGCTAATCCTTTTGACTCACGGATCATTAATTTAAGATCCAAAATTGTTCTCTACCCTCTCATCCTGCAGATAAAGCGCCCGGAAGCTTGAGTTATTTCCTTAATATTCGCGGCGTCAGCTGAACTTTAAAAGCTACTGCCCATTGTCCAGGACGCGCACCCCCTACTAACTCACTCCCCCCTAACAAATTTTAATTAAACCGGCGGAGGGGTGAAGCATTATCTTCCACTATTACCCACCCTCCCCTCATCTCCTATTTCATCCCGTTTGGTGACGAGGGGCGTGGGGGTGGAATTGCGGTGATGTCGGTGATACTGTACGCATAACCACGCGGGGGATGAAAGGGTTGCGACGGGTCGGTCTCCCGTTCGTGTCCTATCGGAATTAATCTGCCCGGAGGGTGCATATTCCCGCCTCCCGTGTTTAATATTTTCGTAATGGTCGAGAGCAGAAGTGGGGGCGGTAAAATTTGAGGGCGCAATTTCTGCCCCGGCAGAGTGCGTACGCTTGTACAATGAGTCAGGAATTACGAACAAGGGCAGACACGCACGTGCGTGGATGGAAACCCTTTGCTGTATCAAATATACGCGAGCCGTTCCTCAGTGCCCCTTGCGTTGATACTTTCTTTCATTCTCTTTCAAACGTGAGATTTCGCTGAACATAATTGCAAACTAAAATCAGCATATCAAATTCATTAAGAATATCAAGTGAGGAGGTTCTTTTCAGTCATATTTTTTGAGACATAGCTTCGTTTTCTTGCTAAAACCTAGAAATTTTTAATTTCTATTGTCAGGCAAAAGCGTTTTTGGTAAAATTAATTATTCTTTATTCAGAAAGGAGCGATCTGGTGACTCAGTAGTTGAGGTTTACCTATGGCTTTACGCCTCGTCGATGGTAAGGTCATTAGAGGCGGAATGGGATTCGGGACAAGGAACTGGGAGAAATTCGGCATTGGCATTCCGGTATTCGCCTGGATTGATTTGGGGAAACCATGGAAAACCCCAATCTGTTTTTGCCAGACGGGGATTCGAACCCGCGTCCTAATCGAAAGGTCCCCGTTCCAAATACATCTACATACATACTCTGCAATTCACAAAATTGTGGGTGGGAGAGGGTGCTCAGCACCAAAGCTAATCTCTTTGCTGTGCATTCCAATCCCTAATGGTACGAGGGAAAAAAGAATTCATATAAGAATCAGTCCAGCACCTTATTTCTCTAATTTTATCTTTCCTGTCCTTCCGACTCAAATAGGTTGGTGGAAGAAGTATTTCACTACACTCAAAAGTGAAAGTGGGAGTACGCATGTTTTCCAGTAAGTTTAAACGAAACGTGTGTCGTCTATCTACCAGAGACTCCCAACCTAATCTACTAATCAGTTCTGTGACGCTTTCATAAGGACTGTAGCAAGCGGTCACGAATCGAGCGGCTCTTCTCTGTACTTTCTCTATACTTTCGTTCAATCCCTTACGAAACGGGTCCAAAATGGCACAACAATAATCCAAATGTGGACGCACAAGAGATTTGTACGCTATCTCCTTTGTTTGTTCATTACAATTTTTCAAGATTCTACCTATGAATCGCAGCCTAGAATTTGCTCTACCTACTAACGAGTCAATGTGTATGTCCCATTTCATGTTCCTTTGTACTGTTACTCCCAAATATTTCATAGAATCGACCATATCAATAACTGAACTGTTTACCTCGTATTTCTGAACAATCGGATTCTTTTTGTTAGTTATGCTCATTGTCTTGCACTTTTTACAATTTAGAGTAAGTTGCCACTCAGCGCACCAAGCCAAAATAACATCCAGATCGCGCTGAATTTCTAAGCAATCGGCCAAATTTCTTACTTCCCTATAAATAACCGCATCATCAGCAAACAATCTAAAAAGGCTTTTCACTTTATCTCAGGCGATCAACAAGGCCCTTGCTAGCTTTGCAACGTGAAGTACGCCAGAATGTTTCCGTAGTTCGGATTCCACGTTAAACGGTACGATGACCGGGCTGTATTAGGTAAAGATGAAAGGAACTGTCCGTCCTACTTCTGTTACAGTCTTAGTATGCGTCTTTCGAGAACATCCAACCAACCTCTGGCTTAAGGACCACGTTTAGCTTTTGGTCAGGAACATGAAAATGTCTTGTGTTCTGTGTCGACTGTTACCAACGGGAAAGATCATTCATCATCATGGTCTTCTGAGCATATACCTAGTCGTTAAACGTGTTTGATGGATTAATTTTTTTCTCTGCCTTTTAATATCCATCCACTCTACTATTGTCACAGTTAATGTTTACTTGGTTTGATTCCCCTTGATTTGATTCGTTTCATTTGCCTCTGCAACACCGAGAGTGATGGGTGAGCGGTAACGCTCTGGCTTCGCATTCAGGGGAGCACGTGTTCAAATCCCTTTTCGGCCATCCAGATTTCGGGTTTCCATTGTTTCCCTAAAGCACTCCAGGTAAATTCCGGGATAGTTCCTTCAAAAGGCCATGGCCGAATTCCTTCCCGATCTTTACCTCAGTCCTTTCCGCCTCTAATGACCTCGACGTCTACGAGGCGCAGAGCCTCAAGAAAAGATGAGAATATTATGCTTTATAAATAATCAGAACATATTCGTGTTTCAGTTATATAGTATACTGAAGTCACTTGAGGTGGAATTCCGGATGGTTTTATCACAAAGATCTAGTGTGGGTACTTCCTTATCCCCTCACAGAAATAATATTCCAGCTGTAATCATATCAAGTTTGACGACCGAAAAGGAAATATAATCAAAGGGAGCTTTACACTGTTCATCCTCCTTCTCTCCTACAACCTTTTAAATAAACACGGGAAAAGATTAATCTATCCATTTTTTTCTTCTCTATATTGCCGATTTTAATCCGCTAACTTCGGAAATACCTAGCATTACGCAATGAATAAAAACTGGGGTTCGAAAAAAACAATGAAGCGTTGTATTAATTTTTTAGAAACAATGTTTAACTATAACAGTAAAATTAGTTCTCTAAAAACCAACTACCTAGAATAATAGATCTTTTCCCATAATATAAATTTAGTAGAGACACAGGCCTATAAAGATATAAATCGGGGAGACTGCTAGATACACAAATCTCATACACCGCCGCAATTTGTGGGAGAGTGGCCATGATCAACCATTCTAGATTTTGCTGCACATGAAGGATCCCGGTACAAATCTCATATGAGGAGTACGTTCCGTCGCAACTGCTTTTTTTTTCGTTTTTTTTTTATGCTTGGGCTCTACGCCTCATCGACAGTAAGGTCATTAGGGCCGGTTAGGATTGGGGGAAAGGAACGGGAAGGAATTTGGCCATTCCCTTTTTGAAGGAAGCATCCCGGCATTCGCCTGGAGTGATTTGGGGAAACCATGGAAAAAAGAAATCTGGATGCATGGACGGGTATTCGAACCCGCGTCCTCCCGAATGCGAGGCCAGAGCGTTAACCGTTCACCCACCACGCTCGGTGGTGATTTTCTGTCTCCCGAAAACCAACAAGTGACAGAAATTAATACAAATTTAACATGATTCGACGACACAGGGCAAATGACAACACGGTGTTGCATTTCTTACGTCATCGTTGTTGGTGGCTATTCGTGAGCTTCTGGCAACCCCGTTGGCTGAGTTGGTTGCGGTACTGTGATGGTGTCCTGCGCTGTCCCGGGATAGCTGGTTAGTCCCTGTGATCACTTGGTGGCAGGTGCAATGAGGAGGTGGTGCGAAATAACTGATCACCAAAATGTGCAACACAGTCCTGGGTTAAATCCCAAAACTCTACGCAGTCAATGTGGAGGGAGGAAATACAGCATTTTTGATGGTGATCATCCCATTGGATGGAGACTTTAAGCCCAGCGGCAATCGGTGTCTTTCGGAGCAGTAGACTTTAATGGGGTGGCACCAAGTTTCAGACTCCTTTATATCCCACTCACAACACAATCAACACTCTACATTTAACGCAAACACCATCACAGTCATACATACTTACAATAACACGAACACAAAATAAGACTGTAAACAGCTGCAGGGTGATCTAGATAGGATAACTAGGTGGATGAGTAAACATGGGATGAAGATAAATGCAAAGAAATAACAGCTTATTAGGTACACAGATAAAAAGCTAAAGGTTGATTATGATTATAAAGTGGGGAAGGAGCTACTTATTGAAAACTCGAAATATAAATACCTTGGCACAACATTTACTAGCAAACTTAAATGGGCAGGACACATTGGACAGGTAGTAGGGAAAGGGTTCAAAGTTCTTCACCTGTTGGAAAGAGTGATGAGGGGATGCACTAGAGAAGTAAGGGAATTGGGGTACAAAACTTTGGTCAGACCACTGCTGGAATATGGTGGTATAGCTTGGGATCCACATTTCGGTTATCACTGATACAGGAGTTGGAGGGGGTTCACAGAATGGCTGCCAGAATTTTTTTTTTTTTTTTTTTTTTTTTTTTTTTGAAATTACCGCAGAACACAGTCGGTAACTAATATGATAAATGAGCTGGAGTGGGATTCATTGTACAAGAAGGACGGTGAAGGGAATCATGGGAGTGTACAAAGCCTAAACTGGTGATGAAGCATGGAAAGATATTGGTGGGAAAATTAAGAGAGAAGGGTAAGGTTGACCATGACCACTAGCTGGCACTTGATTTCAGGCATAAGGGAGTGGGAAAATTTTCTTTTGTAGGAAAGGGTGTGAGGGACTGGAATAAATTTTCCAAAAGAAGTAATTAATAATTTATCGGTAACACTGAAGGAATTTAAAGTAAAAATTAGTAGAGGGCAAAAGTAGGTTGAAAGAGGAAAGGAGAAAGGGGTGTGTGTAGGGAGATTGCCACCGGAGAGGGCGCTCCATCGCAATTTCATCAATTATATATGTATTATACACAGTGTCACACTGTGGAAGGCAATGGGAAAACACTCCGGTTCATCTCCCTTGGATGGTAGCCGCATACATTCGACCACAAGTATGGCACCCAAACAATAAGTCTCTTCCACTCATCTGTGTTGCATGATATGTAGTTGTCCATTTGCCTCCCATCTGAATCTTCAGCTCTTCATGTCATATTCTTCCCTCTCTTTCCCTTCTCCTCTTTTCTTCCAGAGATACCCATTCAGTGGCTAGCTTGATCTTTTCCGTAAAATTTGGGTTTTCGTGGTTCCCCAAATCAATCCTGGCAAATGCCGGGATGCTTCCTTCAAAAGGCCATGGCCGAATTCCTTCCCATTCCTTGCCCCAAATCCTTTCCCGTCTCTAAAGACCTCGCTGTTAAGAGACGTTAAGCAGTTTAAAAAAATGTTCCTTAAAAAACCTTCTCATTAAATTTTATTTCAGTTTCCATTTCAGTAATTCAGGTTTCAGTAGCAAGGTTTGTGGAATAATATGTTAGCGTCTTATACCCAGATATCAACCTGTAGTTCACGTAGTACATACTGTTCTCATGGACGAGGCAATGGTGACTGAATGATTTCGGCTGCCAAGAGTCACCCACTGCCTGACGAAGGCATCCTGTTAGGAGGTCAAAGTAGCACCTCTTTCCCTTGGGGTTGCTAACTGCCACTAAGTTAGAAGGAATCTGAAATGATTGACAGCGTGGGGGTGCGAGTACAAACGATACTATTGCATTATGGACCCAGGGAGGGGAATCTCAAGGAGTTGTAATACTCTCTGATAGAAGGAGCATTGAATCAAACAAGTAATATTTTTTTTCTTCCCCCGTCTGTTACTCTCAGATAGAAGGAGCATTGAATCAAACAAGTATATATACAATATTATTTTTTTTCCGTCCGTGATACGAATTACATTCTATCCACCCATCGTCTTTTGTGTAACTTGTAACTACGGAATCATTTTCTCGTATCTCCTCCGTTACACTGAACTCAACGTCAACAGGGCAGAAAGAAACATATAAATTCCTTGTTGATCGCCTCGTCCCAGTGCTTCGTACTACGTCTTGCCTTGTTTGTTCGCCCCTTATCTTCCAGACACCCCTTGCGCTGTCGCGCCACAAGTGTATTATTATTATTATTATTTAACTCGGCTGCCCTGGACGGCGCTGTCCAAGCAAACAATTTTTCTGCTCGAGCCCCTAACGTGCTCCCATATCAACACCCGCTCAGTCCATAATGACGCCCTGACAATGGGGTGCTGACGGTTGTTTCCACTCCTATCTGCCACCCCCCTCTCTTCCGCCGACGTCCGCCATTTTTTTACTGCGAGTGTTATTTTTCTGGCGGAGCGCCCGTCTGTTTGTATTCCCTCTGCAGGCGTGATAAGCAGTCTCGTTTATATACTGTGCCAGGGCGCTCTTTATGAAGTCCCGGGCGCTCTTTATAGCAGGAGTGACGCTGGAGATACGTTCTCTCTTAAAAAGTCGACGCACTGCCTGAATGCAACATCGACGCCAGACTATTAATGAGAATAATAATTGATTGGACCGTATAACCTTCCTACCATCCATCTTAATAATATAATAATATTTAATTAAATTGCGATGCAACGCACGCTCCGGTGGCAATTTTCCTACACACGCATCTTCCCCCTTTCCTACACCCACCTACATTCGCCCTCTGCAAATTTTAGTTTTAAATTCTTTCAAAGTTTTTGGTAAATTAGTCATCATTTCTCGTGGTAGCTTATTCCAATCCCTGACACCCTTACCTAAAAAAAGAGAATCTTCCTACACCCTTGTGCCTGAAATCGAGTGCCTGCTTGTGGTCATGGCGCCAATCTTCATTGCTTGGCTACGGCGCACACCCATTGTTTTAAGAGAGTGGGACATTGTTGGTAACGTATATTGATGTCTTCAATTCTGAAATGTTTTCACAGATTTTCGAATGGAATCATTACATATGAGCGACAGTTCAGAATAAGCGATCAGCTTATAAAAAGAAATAATATACCAGAAAACAATTTTCGTGCTCGTGCTCTTCTGATCCAAGCCTACTTTATACAGTGTGTATTAACTTCACTTTGTGAAACAGAACAGTTTATGTCGGTGTTATAGATGAAAGATTCGAGGCGACTACCATACACAAACACCTGTGGTGTGTGTATGATAGCTGTGGCTGCAACGTGAATCATAGGAACACACACGTCTTCGGTCGAAATATGAAAATGCTGCAGATCGACCACTTTGAACCACCATATCTCCCACATCCACACAGCTAGTGAGAGACTTGAGGCTACTACCACACACAAACACCAGTGCTCTGCGGAAGGTGGTGGTAGCTGCAGAGTGAAATACAGAGACACACACGTCAATTTTTATATACAGTATATGTATAAGATTACAAGGCAATGGACTCAAATAACATCGAAAACCTCAACCAGTGTCATTAATTCTTTTGTGTCGTGTGTGCCGCAGGCTTTGTGCACTTGCCGACGCCTCTGCGTACAGTGGCAGCCTCTCTCCCTTCCTTGGCGCGCTGTTTAATTCCAGCCGGGTCCCATTTAAGCGGGGCTGCTAGCTGGAGCTCAGTAATTACTGCAGCGCATTGGACTCGGCGCCGCTATTTACATACGGGAAACGTAATTAACGCGAGAGACGTGTCCACACGTCCCGTAGCCCTGCTCGTAACACGGCGGAGACCCAGCACGTGCCCGCGTCCAATTAAACAGCTCCCTTCGAAATGCGCTAACGAGGCAAATGGCGAAAAACACGGTCGCCACAGTGATGTTTTATGCCGTAGATAAGACACGGAAGACAATTTTGAACTGAAAGATGCAGTATTTAGTACTCAATACTAAATTAATGGCGGAATCTATTTTGTTGCTTGAGGGTGAGAGTGAGAGCGAAGAAATTTAGAGCAATAAAGGAATATTTTATTCTGAAGGTAAGGGTAGGTCGCAGGTTGTCAGCCATTGTAGTCTAGAAAGTGGAGGCAGGTAAGGGTAGATGGCAGGTTTTCAGCCATTGTAGTCTAGAAAGGGGAGGCAGGTAAGGGTAGGTGGCAGGTTGTCAGCCATTGTAGTCTAGAAAGGGGAGGCAGGTAAGGGTAGGTGGCAGGTTTTCAGCCATTGTAGTCTAGAAAGGGGAGGCAGGTAAGGGTAGGTGGCAGGTTGTCAGCCATTGTAGTCTAGAAAGGGGAGGCAGGTAAGGGTAGGTGGCAGGTTTTCAGCCATTGTAGTCTAGAAAGGGGAGGCAGGTAAGGGTAGGTGAAAGGTTGTCAGCCATTGTAGTCTAGAAAGGGGAGGCAGGTAAGGGTAGGTGGCAGGTTGTCAGCCACTGTAGTCTAGAAACGGGAGGCAGGTAAGGGTAGGTGGCAGGTTGTCAGCCACTGTAGTCTAGAAAGGGGAGGCAGGTAAGGGTAGGTGGCAGGTTGTCAGCCATTGTAGTCTAGAAAGGGGAGGCAGGTAAGGGTAGGTGAAAGGTTGTCAGCCATTGTAGTCTAGAAAGGGGAGGCAGGTAAGGGTAGGTAGGCAGGTAAGGTTAAGGTAGGTGGCAGGTTGTCAGCCACTGTAGTCTAGAAAGGGGAGGCAGGTAAGGGTAGGTGGCAGGTTGTCAGCCATTGTAGTCTAGAAAGGGGAGGCAGGTAAGGGTAGGTGAAAGGTTGTCAGCCATTGTAGTCTAGAAAGGGGAGGTAGGTAACGGTAGGTGGCACGTTGTCAGCCATTGTAGTCTAGAAAGGGGAGGCAGGTAAGGGTAGGTTGCAGGTTTTCAGCCATTGTGTCTAGAAAGGGGAGGCAGGTAAGGGTAGGTGGCTGGTTGTCAGCCATTGTAGTCTAGAAAGGGGAGGCAGGTAAGGGTAGGTGGCAGGTTGTCAGCCATTGTAGTCGAGAAAGGGGAGGCAGGTAAGGGTAGGTGGCAGGTTGTCAGCCATTTTAGTCTAGAAAGGGGAGGCAGGTAAGGGTAGGTGGCAGGTTGGCAGCCATTGCAGTCTAGAAAGGGGAGGCTTAGAAGTCATTCATCTGAATTCCCTCTGTCTGGCTGGACCGAAGGTTAGAAGTTTCGAAGTCAACCCACGTAAACAATAACCTAATCCTTGGGGATGGGCATGACATGTAATATCTTTGGGAAACTGTGTGCAGGGCTGGCGCTAGGATTTTGGGGCCATGGGTAAGAGTCACGCCAGTTGGGGGCCCTTTGCCAATTCATTGGTTAGGACGCTCCCTCACACCAAATGGGCGACCTTTTTGACGTTTTTTTAGCTCTACAACTTGTATAGCGGGGGGCCCTACAGCCGGTGATCGGGCCCCCCATCGGCCGGGTGGGCCCGGGTACATTTGACCCATTTACCCTTCCCCCCCACCTAACGCCAGCCTTGCTTGTGTGTTTCTCAATAACCCACAGATGTTGACAAGAGGAATCTAGATTTTAAAAGCCAAGGTTGTCAGTAGCGTCTACAGCTCAAGTCAAGGTACCGTAAGTCGAAAGACTGTTTAAACCCTACTATACCTAATAGGAGCCATCAATGCTAGACCATCGTTCTTGCGGTATGTTTCTAATAATTCTATGAAACCATGAATCGTTGTACGGATGACATAAAAAAGTCATCGCCACCCAAATAATGTAAGTCCATTTTTCTTCTTCTGTGCTTCTCTATAACTCTCTAACGTCACGCCGTAAACTCAATATCACTACGAAATTAAGTTAATGTGGTGTTAAGATGGATCTGAATGCTATATAATATAATTTGTCAGTGTTTATAACTGCCATTTTTTAACTTTGCTGTGCAGAAGGAATTTCCAGAGTGTATTAATAATTATACGTGGACAGTGAACAATACAGATTTGTGAGCTCAGAATACGCGGCTTATTAAAGACCAATAAATGATAAAAATTGTAAAACTATATGCAAACGACTCAGTGATTTATCAGTAAATTACTAACCTTAATTGCAGTCGATTTTTAGTTACGAACTCTGAATACGGATAAATAGTTAATAATTTAAAAGCAGAGAGGGCGGGTAGATTACATGTGTTAAATTAAAAGGATTTTCAGCTCCTTCGTACGTCCCGCATTAAGTTTGATTAGCACTACCGTTGACCGCCAGGAGCTACAACAAGTATATAGCCACACTTCTGGAAATTTAATTACACATAGAATTTCAACACGGGAAGGCAATGAATAATGTTATTTTTCTCATTGTTATCAATTGTAGGTAATTTCAAGAAAGAAACTCAGAGAACGTACTGTAGTTTAGTATGTAAGACTCGCCTTTAACAAAGCATGTTGGGTAAGGAACCAAGGGAAAAGCTTGTAGTGACAGTCTGTGGAACTGTGAGAAGGCAAGGCATCGATCGGGACAAGTGTGACTAATTCTGAGTTCCAGAAGATAGATCTAGGGATATTAGAACAAAGAACAAACTATAAAAACTACAGAACTGTCAACTGTAAAAATCCTATCCAAATTAGTTCTCCCTACTGGATGTGGGAAATAGTGTAGCTGGAAGAAAATTTGCGGTAAAGTAGCGAATTATTCTCAACTGTGCGAAACGGAAAATATCCTAATTTTAGAATATATTGCTTGATCGGTGGCCAAAGGTGATTTCTTTTAATTGAAATGTATTCTTTTTATATAATCCAGAGACAGTGGTTCAGTTATTAATTCGCAGAACAGATGAGAAGTCTGTCACCAGATCACAGACATGAATTTCCGGTCAGTCGGTCTTGCCACAGATCTTAAACAGTTTGGTGTAATTGTAAGGAACATCTGTTGATATCATTGATTACAAAGCCTTTATGGAGCCTCGTAGTATCACACAAACGTATTTAACAGCAATGACGCTAGCTTACCTGCGATTTACAAAATGTAAGTTATATTTGTTTATGCTGGCGTAATAGCAATAACTGTATGGATAATAGAAAAAGTTCGTAGTGTTATCGCTTGGCTTCGTAGACAGTGCTTAATTAATTTAATCGAAAAGCGGTTTTTCGACATGGACACAGTAATAGGACTTAATTAGTTCAACAGAAATGTTCTCTTTCAACCGTGTCAGGACTTAATTGATTTAACTAAAAAGTAGTATTTGGACACGGCGACCGTAACAGCACTTACAAGATCTAAAATGTTGTCTTTCGAGATGGAAACGGTAACAGGACTTGGTTAATTTAAACAAAGGTGATATTTGGGCATGGAGAACATGATAGGACTTAACTGATTGAGTCAAAAAGTTGTGTTTCAGCATGGCGTCTGTAACAGGACTTAATTAACATAAACAAACAGGCACTATATGGGCATGGCGACCGTGACAGGTCTTAAGTGATTGGGTCAAAACGTTGCATCCTTAGATGGCGACCATAACAGGACTTAATTATCTTAAACAAAAGGCGATATTTGGGCATGGCGACAGTGACAGGACTTAATTATCTTAAGCAAAAGGCGATATTCGGGCATGGCGACCGTGATGGGACTTAATTGATTGAGTCAAAATGCTGTGTTTTGGAATGGAGACTGTAACATTATTTAACTAATTCAATCAAAAAGTTGTCTTTAGACATGGTGACCGTGACAGGACTTTATTGATTGAGCTAAAAATTTATGTTCCTACAGAGGCGAAAAATTATGTCCAACCATTCAAGTCTACCGTTCAGAATGGTTAACTCCACATCCGATGGACAAAACACTGTAAATACTACCGTTCGGCCTCAATGAATACCTATCGGTGTTTAAGAAGTGTGCGTCATCACATCTTCTATTTTGTTGACCAATTCAAAAATGATGAAAATATGTTCAGCACCAATGTTCGAAGCAGCTATCGACGTATTTAGCGTCATACTGTAATAGAGTTCTAGCGAATTAAGCTTTGAGGCTGGTTACGGAGGTAATAGCCTTAGAAAAATAAAATGACATTATGGAAAAATATCGTTCGTTTACCTTTCGGCATCGCGCATTAAGTTTTGACGTTGCACGAAAAGGAACAGAGGTGTGTGTGACATGGTTCTGCTGAACTTGCTCACAGTGTAGGGGCGTGGCGGTGTAATTACGGCCGAGGCAGGGAGGGGGAGACGCCTCGTCGACATAGAGTTCCTGCGAGAGCTCGATAAGGCGCGACTTATCACCAGGATTAGCCCACCCTAAAACCGAGTGCCTCCCGAATAGCCACCCAGCCGCTATCACTCCGGGTCTTATCCTTCCTCCCGCCACCCGCAGACACTTTTTTCGGCACTATTTAGCCCTCCAGGGGTAATGGAGAACCGGAGTACCTCACGGATTAACACTGGGCCCTATGCTTTGTGTGTCGCCCATAATATGCAAACTGGGCGCCTACCCCGAGGTGTAAATTTGGAAATGATGATGCGGCGCAGGCTATTGTCGGTGTCCATTTGCATGATTACGCGGGCTGAATATGGACTGGGGAAACTCCGTGGGTGCGTCTTGTAGGGTGCTTAAGTCGAGCGGAGGTGGAGTTAATGTGAGGAATCGCTATCTCATTTCAGGCAAACAGTTATGTTGCGTATAAACACACCTCTCCACTGTTATTTGATGCTCTTCTGGTAACCTGAAGTTGCTCGTCGAGAATCAGACTTTATTAGCAACTTCGAATCTATAACAGCAGTATAACGAACGAAATATTTCTTTCATTCGAAATGCATTAAAAAGTGCGAAAAAACTATATCCGAGTTGGTTTGAATCTAGGTGTAAACAAGCTACAACAATATAAATTCGAAAAAAAAGCATTTCTTCGGCGTACATCTGTGTGTGTGTGTGTGTGTGTGAGAGAGAGAGAGAGAGGTATTGTATTGCGTCAGCCCTCCCTTTTTTTTTTCAAGTAGCAATTGTTATCTCGAAAAGCAGAAAATCCTAAATTCCGACCAAAAAAATTCATTTCCTTTTGCTACTTTGTTATTTCTATTGTTGTTTCAGCTACCAGAAAATTCTGTTTTCGATTTCTATGTTTTTTAACATAATTTAATTTCGAAATATTGATAAATTAACTCATTACTTGTTCACAAAGCTAAGTGAATATTAGGCAGTTTCATTCGATGAGCAATTATTCTACTTAAACGCAATAAAATTTTAGTATCGTAAGCAAGTAGGAACTTTGGTTGTAATGTAATATCGTTTTAAACGGAAAGTTAATACCACAATTTAATCTTTGGTTTAATGGAGTCATTTAAATTTTCCGTTTTATTTCATAAACTGCAGAATTTAAATAATCAAAATAGTGATATCTTTATCTATAAGGTACTGCTATCTTTGGTCGGTATTTTTCAAATTAACAACAGAGTGCCTATCTTAGACACAGTGTAATCTGTGGCATCTATCTATTCTGATTAAAAGCGGTTTAACATCTTTTGTTCCGTCCATAGGTCACGCAGAACAATAAAATATACCACATATTTTAAACTAGAGTATAAGCTTTTCTAATCTTATCTAAATTGTTTCGGTAGTTTTTTTTCTAGAAGCAGTAACAAATACAGACTGACACAGTAACAAACGAGACAGACGCAGCACACCTACAGGTTTATCTGATGACCGGAACCTTGACGACGAGTCTGCTTTCTCGCGTTCTCCTACTGTTCATCATCGGCAACTGTCACATCCGAATGCTTCAGAATGTGGATATTACATGTTTCGACCAGCCTCGCAATTAGAGAACCTTCAATGAATCCCACTTCATTCTCTGTCAAGGGCTGATAACGACGTATCACAAGAGTACGCGGCATCTTCGTGTGCTTCACCGAGATCACTTTTACATCTGACACTGTTTATCCTCTACCAGGCCTGCCAACAACACCCACCACGAACACACACTCTGGTGGCAGTTATAACTGTCACAGAGAATTGCAACTCAAACCATTTACATACCTGCCAAAGGTGTGCATGTTTACGAAGTTACGTTGACAGCCGACTATGTATTCTGGGTCTTCCAAATAGAGACTCTGTTAAAGCAAAAATACTATATCTGGCTATACTCCCTGTAGCTACCAGATGACATTTTATAAATATATTTTTTTAAATTACGTATAAGTGTATCACAATATCAGATCCTGGCATGATATTTGTAATGTTGGCAGTACTTGGTCGGCGAGTGAGTGGTGGTTTGTTTTCTGTTACAGCGAGCGCCGATCAGACTCCGCAAGGTGGTGGTCCGAGGAACAGCCGTTAAGGCGGTCGTCCGGCGTGGCGTTAACGGCCCGCTAACGGCCTACACGGAGATTTACGGCGCTCACTCCACGGCGTCCACCAAGTGCACAGTGGCCGCTACGTCATCAAAGCACAACTCTCGACACTGACCACCAAGCTTTCGTCACAGCACGACATTGGTTGCAATTGACAAACAACGATACAACCCTACATCAGTCTCTTTTCATCAATTTTTTTTTTTCTTTTTATGCTGTCATCAGTCTCCCGACTGGTTTGATGCAACTATTCGTATCTTCCTTTCACTAACCCATTCATCTCAGTATACCCTTGCAACCCACGTCCTCATTTATCTGCATCATACATTCAAAGCTCTGTCTTCCGCTACAGTTCCTACCTTCGCCTGTTCCCTCCACTACCCACCATCCTGTCTTCTTCCTGTAAGAGTCTTCCACAAACTCCTTTCCTCACCCACCATTTTCAAAACGCGTCCATTTTATACACTATCTGTCTTTTTTAACTGCTTAACGTCTCATAACAGCGAGGTCTTTAGAGACGGGAAAGGATGGGTGGCAAGGAATGGGAAGGAATTCGGCCATGGCCTTTTGAAGGAAGCATCCCGGCATTTGCCTGGAGTGATTTGGGAAACCATGGAAAACTCAAATCTGGATGCCCGTACGGGGATTCGAACCGCCGTCCTCCCGAATGCGAGGCCATACCAGGCATCCAGATTTGGGTTTTCCATGGTTTCCCAAATCACTCCAGGCAAATGTCGGGATGCTTCCTTCAAAAGGCCATGGCTGAATTCCTTCCCATTCCTTGCCCCCCATCCTTTCCCGTCTCTAAAGACCTTGCTGTTAGAGAGACGTTAAGCAGATTTTTAAAAAAAAAAAAAAAAAAAAAAAAAAACCTTAATTTTCCTTCTTTCTGATATTACTAAAGTTCTTCCTAAAGTTCACACTTCACTATTATAAAGTGTAGTGCTCCACACATAGAGTTTTAAAAAGTTCTGTCTGAGTCTTAGATCAGTATCTGAAACAAAAAGATTTATCTTTTTTCATTAAGGCTCTTTCTAATAGGGCTATTCTGCTTTTAACATCATTCTGTTGTAATTTTACTTCCCAACTATCAGAATTAATTTACTTCTTCAATCGCATTCGATCCTACTTCATATTTTATCTACTATTTTTGCTGTATTTCATCTCTTTTTTCTCGCTACGGCATCTTCCTTCAGTATTTTGCTCATGCCATTGAGTAACTTCTCAAGATCCTCAGTCTGTTCTGCTTACACGACAATGTCATCCGAAAATCGTAACATACTGATTTTTTCTCCATGAATATTTACGCCACCTTAAAATGTTTCTATTACTTCGCTTATTGATTTCTGTACATACAACTTCACTGTTAACTGGGATAGACTACTACCTTTTCGAATACCCAACCATCCCCAAACCAAGTAATTGTAAGCTTTTATTAATGTTTATGTCTTATTTGCTTTGAGTAACTTGTTATTTTTCTCCATTCTCTTTATATTCGGCAAGGAACTGAAGATGAACTAAGCATTCTGCAAGGTGATCTTGGAAAGTCGGATATACCATTTCCATGTACTGTACCTCACGGATCAACACTGGGCCAATTGCTTTGTGTGTCACCCATAATATGCAGTCTCGGCTCCTACCCTGAATTACGGTGACGCGTAAATTTGGAAATGACGATGCCTAATATGGACGGTTGGTATTGACGTTTGAGTCGCTGATGCTTTAGTACACTAGGCCAAACTTCACAAGTCTTAGCTACTTACTAAAAACCTTATGTCACTTTATGTTATGCTGGAACAGAAAAACCGTGAAAGAATATCAAGATCAGATAAATGGACACGGCTTCATCCGTGGATCTTTTCTCCGGCACAATAACATCCCACCAATTATTATTTCATTTGTCGCTAATTTCTCGGCTAATTTGGTTCAATGGTTCTCCGCTTCCTACCGAACACGCTGGGTGAGTGGTAGCGTTCGGATCTGGCATTGTTAGTAACGCGAGTTCTAATCCCCATTCAACCATCCAGATTTTGAATCTCCATGCTTTCCCGAAATCACTGCAGCAAATGTCGGGATGCTTCCTTCAAAAGACCATGGACGAATTTCTTCCCGTCCTTATCTCCAGTCGTTTACCACCTTTAAAGATCTCAACGTCAACTACGCATTAAGCTATAAACAAAACAAAAACAATACTACTTTAAAATCAATGTTACGACTGTTTCAAATATCTCATCCTTTATGTAAAGATACTTGCTTGGAATCACGGTCTGGGCTAGGGTTTTCAGATGCCCTTAAACCGACCTGGCACAGCTTGTGTAACGTGAAGCATGGTCACAACCCTTCCGTTGTTCTAGCTTCTCGTTAAACCATAGGTCCCATATAACCGGTAGGGTTACCGTGTTAGGTTAAGGAAGCTTGCGATAGGGATGGAATGTGCAGCCAATAAAAATCCTTTCACCAGGTCATTACGACTACACGAGCCTTTACCTTTCATTGTCCTAATGCCAACGAACAACTATTAAGTTTTCATTTAACCAGATAATATGTATTATTTAACAGATTTAATGAAAAAATTATTATTATTTATTTTTATTATTACTCTGTTATTCACTAAAAGTATGTGGAGGTACTTTCTAAGAAAAGTTTTGTTAACCTTTCATAATATAATAATTTTTCGTGTTAAATTTCGGCGCTGAAATCAATGTTTTCAGGTTTTGATTTTACAAGGATCTGGAGTTATTGCATACCTACTCCAGATGAAGTTTCAAGTTTGTTCCTGATTTCCAGGGCCATATTGTTGTAGTGTTATCTTTGGTGGATAGATGTTAATAAATAAGTGTTCATATTTGATGTAGTATCATCTTTGAAACCCCATAAAAATCCTACCAACATTGTAGCTACATTGTTTCTTGATGCCAACAAAACCTGAGGGAAAAGTGTTTCTGTGGCTAGTGTTGAACACCTGTCATTTGCTGTTGTTGAGCTTCAGAGGTATCTGAAGGTAATAACCGATGCTTCCCTTCAGGTAACACCTATCCCTACTTGTCTCTGTTCCTTATACCTATCATGTCTCATCTATTTTTCTATGCATTTTGAACCCGCATTTGTCGTCGGAATCTTTTTATTGTTTGTAGTGCGTTTTTTTATTATTCCTAACAGGACTTATTTCGTCTATGAAATCAATTACTTCCAGTACTTGCCATCAATTATTAGTCAATTTTGCTTAACCATATTTATTTTAGAACCTGAAATTTCATAATTATTATTATTATTATTATTTGGCCTTCGGTCCTGACGACCATATGGCCATCATCAAATGTTTACAGTTGTTCTACATACTTATCTATGATATATGCTTATATGTTATTTTCTGTACATCTTATTACATTACAGGTCTCTTTGTGTTGCATTTAACTTTTGAAACTGATACATGTCAACTAGTTTTATCATACTCAACAAACTTTGTTTCCACATTTTTGTTCTTGGTAACAAGTATTTCGTGACTGAGTGACATTCTTACATAATTTAACGTACAATCTTGAGCAGGAGAGAAATTTGTAAAGTGAACATAGTTAAATATGGAATCCTCCTCAACTACAATTTTTGTTTTAATGAATTAATTAAAATAAAATAAAATATTTGTTTTAATGTAAAACTGTTGTAAAAGGATGTCTTAGTTAATAACTATTTTTAGATATCAGAGGGATTCTTAATTCAATTAACATACGAGTTTACAAAAGAATTGTTTTTTAAAATGAACACAATTAAAATTATTTTCCTCCTAGTTGTTCCTTTAGTCGAGCGCTTAGCTGACTTCTGCTAATGTCAACATTTCCTGTTGCAGGGTATCCAGTTATAACTTCGCGGTGAACAGAAGACAAGGGATGCCTGAGCAACAGTCACTTTACAAAACACGCCTTCTTACTGGCTCTATGATCGTCGCACCTGCAAAATCGGCGCCCTTTAAAACTGCTTCAGAACGCTATGACTGACTGGCAAGTGTAAATCATCTTAATTCCTAGTAATATTATATGATACAACTTTTGACGTTTACTTATCTACTCCGAAAAGTATTTCCCCAAAAAAAATCGTTAGTAAAAATAAATAATATATTCCCTGCCAGTTACTAAGTGCCCTTTTGACTCAATACTTTCAAATGAGGTTCGCAATATTCTGTATTGCAATTCTATGTTGTATTTACCCTCTCAGAGTACAGATCATAATTATTTGTGACATAGAATTCTGAAATTAGTAAAGTAAAAATTATTAGGTTGGAGTAGTCATTGATGACAAAGCGATTATAACATTCAGATTACGTATACTTTTCACATATAATATTTACGTCACTATGTTCATACAGTAGGCTAGTTAAGGGAATGTAAGACGTAATTTATTATATGTAACTATAAATCATAAAATAGATAAGCAGTACTAACAGCAAGCTAGCGTCATGTTTAGTGACTAGCTGTTTCCTACAACTTAGTTTAAGTGGAGTTTTAACGTAAGGACGTTAATTAAATCGGTTACGTAACACTTAGTACACGGCCTTCGAGGAAAAAGAAAATGAGCTTAATCCCGCCAATTAATACATGATGCATCTCATATGCCGGAAGACAAACTTTCAGTGCACTTAAATGAACTATATTTCAGAACAACAACATTAACAAAATCCGTAAAAATGTCAGTCTTTGTTTTAGTGTTATCTTTGGTGGATATATGTTAAGAAATATGTGTTTATCTTTGATGTAGTACCGTCTTTGGTACCACATAAAAATCCGGCCAACATTGTTGTCTACTACGTAGCAATTGTTATTCATTTATATATTTCAAATATAGTTCGTTTAGGTATACGGTAACGAGATTCCAACCTTTCAGAGAGTCGGAGAAAAATTAAATTCATTGTGTCGTGCAGTGACATACAGAATGTAATTTCTCATAATGGCTCAAGTTGGGTTTCAACATAACCACCGTCCCTGCTATCATCGTCGCTCGAAAAACCAGACATTTGCCACGCGCGTTTGTCCACAAACGTTATTTCATGATATAGCGACAAACAAATTACATAAATACTGAAACTGACTCGTTAAAGACACTGAAATAACTTTAATTGTTTTTATTTAGGTCCTTACGGCTTGTAATATATCCACGAGCTTCGATCCTTAATTTAAAAAAATTAAATGAGAGATTTAATATACATTAATTATGCGATATTGTTACCACTAAAGTGTTTGATCTTAATGTTTCAAAACATATGGGCTGAGTGTGATGGGCGAGGAGTGACGCTCTTGCCTTGCATTCGAGAGGACTTGGGTTCGAATCCATGGATTTTCGAAATCACTTGCGACGAATGTCAGGATAGTTCGTTCAGAAGGTCACGGCCGAATCACTTCCCGTTCCTAGCCCCCACTCCTTTTCCCGGCGCTAATGACTACTATATCGATGAAGCAAAAACCCCTAAGCAAAAAAATAAAAAAAGTCTTCGTTCTAAAATTATGGACTAATAATTCTTAATATCAGTACTGTAAATTACCGAGCGTGGTGGTGTAACGGATAGCGTTCTGGCCTCGCATTCGAGAGGACGGCGGTTCGAATCCCCGTCCGGGCATCCAGATTTGTGTTTTCCATGGTTTCCCAAATCACTCCAGGCAAATGCCGGGATGCTTCCTTAAAAAGGCAATGGCCGAATTCCTTCCAATTCCTTGCCCCCCCATCCTATCCCGTCTCTAAAGACCTCGCTGTTGAGAGACGTAAAGCAGTTAAAAAAAAAGTACTGTAAATTGTTATTAAATGCTTTTGAGTTATAACATTTCCACTTGCTAGAGATATTATGCCACATTTAAACAACACTAAGAGCCTTTAAATATTTTATGCTAGTGTTTAAACTGATTAACACTACTGTAATGACTGATATTAATTTTCTTTATAGTGACTGGATTGTTATATATCAAAATAACAATAGTAAATTGTTTACTGTGACATTAAGTTGCTGACAGATACCCATAATTTTTACAGAAATACAATTCTATCGGCAGGCCACTGATTTTCGTTCCAAAATATTTGAAGCGTGAATGGTATACGGACTATAGACGCTGGAGGAATGTCTAGCGTTTTCAATACTAGCGTCAGGTGAGGGAAAATCTAACTCTATCGAGGTTCTGTTGTTTATGTGTTCAGACTATCTTAGCAAGAAGGTTGCTGATGGAAAGGGTATTACTCAAGCCACTTGGCTTTTCCGGTTGGGCTCTGGTTTCTAGCTGCGCGCTCTCTAATCGAGTTCTAAACAAAAGCGAGCGCGGCTCCGTTTAGTAATTACCGCGTAGTATAAATTACTCCGCTATTAATCCGGCGGCACCAATTATGGCACCTGATTGCGGAGGATCATTAGCCACTTACGATTTCTTTGTGTGCCACTTTCAGAGCACACTGTTGCACTCTGATTGCGGAGCAAAACCTAATTTACGACGCCCGTCGTAACGAAGGCAGCGCTCAGTGGATCCGCTTCTTATTGTAGAGTCTGTGCTACAAGGCACTTCCGAGTTGGCACTACTGTCAGCAAGTGTTTCACGCCTGCAGTGCGACAGGTACTCCCACTAGTGTCGAGCAACTCGCTGACACCGTGCAAGATGAAAATTAAGAGCGATTTTGCTATGCGTGATTATATAAATGGATGTTGGTATATCTGTCTGAGTTTAATATATGCCGATCACCATTAAAGTTAGCACATAAATGCATTTTTCCATGGAGAAGGTTTATTTAATATCCACATTGTTATCAATCGTCCCTAAACTTTTTTTTTTAACAAAAAAAGAATTGTCATTATAAATTCGCTAACACCAGAGAGTATACTATTTCGTAGACAGTAGTGCCACATTTATTCTTTGCTTCTTACGTTAATCGCATACACCACTTTTCAGAGATTAAAGCGGGAAAGTTATGACATATTCAACTGTGTGTTCCGTTTAGAAGTGCGAAAATGGATGCACCTGATAAACTAATAGCCCCATAGCAGGAAATATAAATCAGTTCATAACTTTAATTTTTTAAAGGGTTACGTACAAATGCCCATAACGCAATTTGTTATTACCATGTTTAGTATTGTAAATGGCGCTATTGGTATACATAGGTATTTGAGCAAGGAGAGTATTTTCTATTCTCTGTTTGTGTATAGATAAATGACATTCCAATCTTCTATTGTTCAAGGTCTGCCGGGTTTTGCTAGTAACATATGTTGGTACTATTGGACGTACTGCGGAATGAATGGTAAGGCAGTTCTTACTAAGTAGATAACTCATTTCACTGCCGTCAAACAGGTGTTTCAAGGCCTTTAGAACGAAATGAATAGCCAATTTTGTTGTTATACGTTGGCATTACTGTCTGGCAAGTGTTTTATGACTTTCAGAACGTTAGTATCAGTTTGAGATTGTTCGCTGATTGTGCAATTATTTATATGGAAGTAAGGTGCTCCCACGATTGCTTAGGAATTCAATGCAATCTGGATGGAACTAGGAATGGCAACTTACCAACAAAAATAATCCGTTTGTTCAAGAGTACTAGGCAAAAGGCGTAGTTGTTTACACGGTAGATACCCTGAATAGTATTTGGAATTCAAACTCGCGCCCTCCGGAATGCGATACCAGAGCGTTACCTCTCACCCAACAAGCTCGGTAAAACACAACAAATGTAAGTACTGTTTCGCAAGTAAATGAGGACTTACACAACACAGCTCAAAAAATATTTTGCTACGGACACAAGACGTGTTGGGTACTACTGTCTAGAAACTGTTCGACGGCGTGCGGAATAAAGCACAAACCCGTTTTTCGTATTCAGACAACAAATGTTGGCAATACTGTCGGCAGGTGTTTGAGGCCTTATAGATGAAATGCAAAGGCAAATTTGATGCACGTTCATGATTTGCTGACGAGAACTATGTGACAAAGTTAACAGTGCACAATGAAGAGTATCAGAGATATGGCAGCTCTATCATAACCGTAGACCCGCAATTTGTTGATAAAGTCTTAAGTAACTAAACGAAACAGATTGAAAGTGAAGAAGAAAATTTTTTGATGTCTCGCTTAATAAATTGCAGAGATATCGACTTTCAAAATACGTATAGTTCCTTGTGCACTTGTCAACGTTTTTCCTCTGGCCTAAGTCGCATTTCAACCTTACAACAACCAGTTTCGAATTTTCTATTCGACATGCATAAGAATCAACCATAAAATTTTCCTTTGCCTAAATTTTTCTTCTGGTCCAAGTCGCACTTCGAGATAACCATCTCAAATTTGAGATTCGATATCTGGAGAACTAATACAGATATCAAAAACTTTCGATTTGTCTCGTCGAGTTACATATGAATCCATCATCAAATTGTGGCGCCATGGATATCGTAGAATCCCTCATGCAGTAAATGTTGGCAATACTGTATAACAAGTGTTTTAACAATTTCGTAATGAAGTGGTAGGTAGAGTTTTCTATGGATAGAAGAAATTATCTTTTTGTTATTTCATTTATCTCATTGGCATACATTTTATGGGAAACAAGAGATAATTGAAAAGTAACTTATAGGTAGAGTTCCATATAGTGAGACTAATAACTCTCCATCGCCACTTGCAACAAGGCTCCGTGCAGGACGGACCATGTCCGCAGTAACCTGTACGGAGGCGCCGTGTTATCCAGTGTAGTACATAGAGCAGGGGCAGCTATTGCTTCGAGGGTGGGCTATAGTGGAGGCGATAACCGCGTTCTAGTGGCCAGTAAAAAGCCAAGTGGCGCTTGTTACACCACTTAGAACGGGGGCTGAAGCTAGGACAACGCCGTCGTATGCGTAAAGTGACGCAAGACAACGACCAGTAAAAAGACACTCGTTCCGCGCTAGCTGATAGCCTCGTAAAAGGTTTGTCGCCCTGGGCAGATGACTTGTAGTGCAGCCACCACTCTGCCACTCGCATGCACTACACCGACAAGCGTACACTATTAATTAACAGCCGGTTGTCGCGTATAACGTATACACAGACTAGCTGTTACCCGCGACTTTGTACGCGTCGACTTAGAATTGCTAGCATTCGATATTCAAAGCTGTATATTACGTAAAAGGTGTCGCAGAAACCACGGGGTCATGATAATATCATCACCGTAACATTCTACCACTAAACCTGTCTCATGAAAACAGCAAATTTGTAACATATTTAAAAATAACAACAAATTAAGAGGGGGGTTAACTGTGGGGAAACTGTATATCACAGTTCCTCTAGCATATTTTTGTTTTTAATTTAAAATAATGTCACTTTCAATACCGCTTTGTATCCCTTATTAGAGGGCCCCAGGTCTGATTTACGCCTGCGAGGAGCATCAAGAAGGAAGAAAAAATGTGTTAATACTAGGACTGTTGATAATATATCGAAATATCGATATTATTTTTTGAAAATTTCGATATTTATGAGTGATATTTTTTCGGACGATATTTCGATACTGAAATCTGGATATTGGATTCGATATTTAAAAAAAATAAGTTATCATTTTTCGTTTGCTCTGAATGACGCTGTGTCCCTCAAATTCCTGTTACGCATAGAGATAAGCAAGCTTAAATAAATTCCATAATTAATTTGGAATTTATAGGTACCAAGTTCACTCAAATGATGACAACAGTGTGGGCAAGTCATCGCTCGCCCAGCACGAATCAAACGCGAGCCCATTGTTTGAAATGAGCGTGCGCAATGTCTAGGGTAGTCCAACTGGAAATTAGTGTGTTAGCAGGAATACTGGGAAGTGAAAATAACAAATAGTGGATAATCAGAAAGCAAGAAAAGTAACACAACTAACAGTAAGCTATCAGCATACAAAACTAAATGAAATTCCACGAAAAAATTTTATGAAAAAAAGTTATATAATTTGGCCATAATGCGTGCTACCTAAATAAATTCGTCAACTGTTTTGCACATAAATTTTAAAAATAAACTTAGATTTACCTCGAACCTCTTTCGGCTTTTATAAATTTTACTAATTTATATGAAAATTATGACATGCATAATGGTAAATTAAATAAAAAAAATCAACAATCATCATCACCAATAGAAACCATTCGAAAGTGAAATCCTGAATAAGAACAAAATCAAGTCTTTTTATCAGTGGACAGCCTTATTTTTACAATGTTTGATTTTATGAAATTGAATTTATGAAAGTATCGATATATCGATATTTTTCCCCGATATATCGACAGCCGATATTGATACTTTTTAAATATCGATATATCGAAAATCTGATATTTTTAAAAGTATTAACAGTCTTCGTTAATACTAAAAACATCAATATCAATTCTATACTATAAAATAAGTTATGTATGTACATGAAATTTATGAACAGATAATATACAAACTAACTGCGAGAGAAACAAAGCCTATGTGGCCGATATGACAGTGTAGAGACTTACAGACGATATCCGTCTGTCTATCACCGTTCGGTTAGTTTTCAAAATTTCATGACGAAATATTTTATTTACCCAAATAATGTATTATATGTCAATCCTAGTTATAAAAATTATTTCCTTGCTAATTTCATCAGGACTATTTCAGCCGTTTAGTAGTGAAAACTTAACAAACAGGCAGAGAGACAGAGCTGCTTTGGCATTTATAATATTGAGTGTAGACACTCTTGGAGAAAAAACTTGATAGTATTTTAGTATCTTTTCTGTTCCTCCTATCAGTTTCGGTAAGTTAGGAAATCTTTCTGATATAAATGTTTTTACTAACGTGAAGGAGACAATGGTTACGGTTGAAATAGTCGAGTACAGAATCCCTGAAATGAATTCCGTAGTTTCAATATTATTATGTAGTTTGGGCTGGAATTGTCTGGCAGATAGACGACGTAAATTTGTTTGAATTTTTTGGAAATCGCAAAAATGCTGTCATTTATGAGTGCGATAAAATACTTCAGCTACCTTTCTATTTGGTTGTAATGGCAGGAAAGATAAAATTAGATAAATTAGGTGTTGTACTGACGCTTGTATGGATTCTTTTTTCCCTCATGGTATTCGGGTTTGGGGTGCACAGAGCATAGTTTTGGTGCAAAGCTACAAGTTCAGTTACTTGTTGCCAATTTTAAAATTTAAAGCTTTTTCAATTTACCTATAGACCCCATACTGAAATAAATAAATAGTTTTTGAAGTTCCTTCAATACCTATTCAGAGTATCCAGTAGCTACAAATTTGCATTCCGTTTCTTGTTAGCAATCCATTCTCCGTTATTATGACCCTTAAAAACCAACACAAGGGTCTTTCATGTTAGTTAGTTTGTTACTGTTTGTTTCTAGTCTTATCCCCACGAAATTAAACGATTCTGAAGCAATCCATTGTAATTAATTTACAAAAGTTGATTGCTTATGTTATATTTATTCAAGCTTTTCGGAACTCTCTCGAGTTCTAAGTTTCATCAGATGAAATGCTAAAAACGCTTAGAACATTTTAAAAAATCTATGTTTATTACAATAGATCGATTAATTGTTAAATTATACTTGTATATGAACAACATATGAAGCCTGGTCCTTCATGTGTTTCAGATGTGATCCGGATTCCTGGAAGTTCCAATTTGCAACTCAACATGCAGTTTGCAATCTCCAGTCTGACTATGAGAAGACATTTTGGAACACAGATTATATTTTTTTTAAACTTTGTTTTGAAGTCTGTTGCTTAAATACCTAATCCCATAGCTGGGTAAAAGAAGCCAAACACAAGGATATCCTATACCATAAATTATTTTCTTAAGTCCACACACCGATTCTTCCTCGTTTTGAAAAGGATGTTCATCTCGCATAGTGCTGATGTTTTTACTGTTCCAAAGCAACGGAACGATGATCGCCAAAATGTGTGGCCAACTAGTTGCTTCTCAGCAAACTTTAAAGACAGAATACGTGAAGAATTCCTGTGTTCCTGTTTCATTGGTACGTGCAACGATGCTCTACGTTGTTATGACATTTGTATGCACACTTGTTGCCGACAATTACAATCAGGTAATTTCATATCTGATCTTATCCCCCAGATATCTCTATTACTAAATTCAGCTGAAAGGCAATTTCCAAGTTTCCAGACTCAGATATTCAATGCAGTAAATAACATCCCATGAGAAAGAACGTCATGAAGCACGGGAGTCTCTCTGTATGCTTTTACGTTAAAGACATTGCGTGCCATTTATTGGAATTAATGCAAGTGTACCAAGTCCTGTTGAACGGATATCAACAATTTTAAAGTTTAAGGAAGAGTGTGGGGTTATACTTCTCATGTATGGAGTTGTTGTTCTGGTTATCCTGTCGCATTTTGCCAGGATATGAGGTGATATTTGTAACGTTATTCAACTAGTCGTACTACCATTTTCTTCATTCGTTGTGTCAACCAAAATGTTTCTAAATAAGCCAGTGTACTCTATATATTCAAAATGCTTTTAAAAAAACTAATAAATGTCCATTTAAAGTCTAGCAGAATGTGTCATTCTACTGATGCTAAAGTCCAACTCCAAAAAGACTAAAAATAAATGTCATTTTCACTTTGTACAGATCTTTAATCACTCACAACCCATCTTTATGTTAAAACTGACCCAGGAGCAACTATGGGTAGCTATTACCGCACACAGATCACTCTTCTTGGTGATCTGAAGCAATTCACTTTGTTCTGTAATCCATAAGACACTGCTTATGATAAATCCATTTTCTTGGTTCTTAAAAAACTGTACAAACTTGTATATTCTCCAAACACAGCTTTATTTTAACTTTCCATAACATGAATTAAGAAATACAAACATGAATAATGCGCCTCAGTTTTTATTATTCCCTCATCCAGAAATAAAAACACAATAACTCTCTCTCACCTCTTGTCCTTTGTTATTCCTGTTTATTTCTCTGAACCTACAAGCCATCTCAGGTTTCATACACGCCTTACAGGTGTATATACTACCATTTAATCTTAACATTAATCAATTATAGAACCCACATCTAAATGGATCTATATAGGGAATGGGTCTGTACTACCAGGTCCATATTTCTTTTACAACAGCCAGTAAAAGTATGTCAGAAAATATGATTAGTGGACAATTAAGGTAATGGTTTCTTTTGCTATTGAACCCTGAGTTATCCTGATGCAAGATAATTATAATGTGATTTTACACAGCACACTGGAGGTTAGGAGGAACAGGCCTAAATGCAGACGTTTTTGGAATTGAGGAATGCAAAAAAAAAATAAAAAAATTTACATCACTTCAAAACATGTTTTCGAACTTCCAAATCTTGTTGGGACTTCACTAATAAAGAAATACCAATACTGCCTTAGAGTTGTAAGTTGACAGACAATAGCCGTTCATGCCCATTTTACCTCACTCAGATGCTATATTTTATTTGTTCAATGATTTTTGTATTTGGGTCTGATTAATTCCTTCGTCTCCACCTATCCACAGGTAACCCTTTCATCTCATCTTAACCATCACAGTTATTTGGTTCATACGTTCTTAACTTTGTTCCCCTCCACAATTCTCCAGTTGGGCAGCTTCGTCCAGAAACATGTTAACCAATCCAACATGTCTTAAAGTGTGCTCTCTATCTTGTTCCCCTCAGATTCTTCCACAAACTTCTCCCCCAGCGTTTCCAACATACAGTATTTTCTCTAGTTCCCAATGTAAGAGACTGACTCTATGAGGCATGGAAAGAAATCAGTTTATAACAAAGTAATTTTATTATGAAAATATATGCATACAACAGACGGTGCACTGTCATAGAATAATATGAATATTAACTACGTAATTTATATTTATACAAGTTATACCTTTGAAAGTTTTGTGTGGAATAGAAGTTCTCTACTAAGAATTCTTTTAGGGAACATGTATTTTTGAATATCGGACCCTTCTTTTTTTTTTGGAAGAAAGTACAACGGTTTGTATTCTTTGTAAAGATAATTTCTATTCCTAGTGCCATAATTGTATATTTTATACTTTGCTTCAAATAGAATACAATTTTTGACTTCAAAGGACGTTAATGCGCATATACAGTATTAAGCCATTAATATTAAAATTCTTAACTTCTTGAACAGCTCTGTGCATGAAGTTCTACTGCTAACCCCACCTATTACTCTTATTACTCGCTATTCAGTTCTCAGTATTTTGCCTCTGTGAATGGAATAGCACTAGAATTTTATTCCATGTGAGAGTAAGGAATGTAAGTACGAGAAAATAATGAGTTTCTTTGTTCTGAGGTCATCCAATGGCTAAAATTGTACGAATTGCAAACAGGCATGCATCTTACAGTTTAAATCATGACCAATATGAAAATCTAGAAATTTTACTCTCTCTGACCCTTGAACGTGGGCTGCTAATTTTATAAATAAAAATCTATTATGCTGTAATGAATTGCATGTACTGATTTTTATCAAAGATTAAGGACAAGTCATTATCTGTGAATCAATCATAATACCATCAAAGAAGAATTTTTTAAAATATTCAGTAGAGAAATTTGCACTAGTTTTAATTGATATACTTATGTAATCTGTATAAAGAACAATTTCTGAATTTTCCGATAGATTAATCATATACATCAAAAATAATAGTGGACTTTATTTGCTCACTTGTTTTTCTGGATCCTTCTATTGCAGCACAATTCAGATACTTCCATCCTACTTCTTTCTGCTATTTATTAAATTCAAAGACATTCATACACACAGATTGAGTCCTAGGTCAATGTTTTGGAGACGGATAGCTTTGATAGAATTATTATGCTTTTGGGATCTTTAATTCTTCAGCCATCAGTTGTAATTTTATTGACTAAATCATAGAATTCTTTCTCTTCTTATACTACATCTGATCCAATAATTCTACGTAATTTAACCTTATTGTTAGAGGTTTTGGTCAGTCTCATAAACTTTCTTTGGTTTGAATTTAGTCCAAAATATTCTCCAAGCATTTTTTTAATTCGGTTCAGCTATTCCTCAATTTCTTGACTCTTTGTGTGTTAATATCATAAGCAAATCGATATCTATTTTTTTTGTTTTCCTTTATTATGCGAATAAAGGACATATTTGGTTGTGAGACATGGTAATGACTATCCTGTAATAAGAATTGACATTTGCTAATAACAAACCATCGCTTACTCTATATGATACCGAACTTACATCTATAGCATACTTATCTTGTGGAGAGAGATACTTCCAGTAATCTTGTAATAGTTATCTAAGTTCTAAAAAAGCTGGAAGTTCTGGCAAAGTTTTTGTGCCATACAGAACTCATTCCAAGAAAAATTTTGTTGTGATCTGCGAGACTGAAGATAGACAAAAACTGGAAAGATTTTAAATTTATTACTTTATTTTCACGCAATTTTGTATTTCATAATTAGAAACTACGGTCAAGAACCACTGATAGAGGCACATTACGAGGAAAAAATAAATCTAAAGATGTTACGATTGAAATGTCGACGTCATTAAAACAATTGTAGCTATCATGATATTTGCAGTTTTTATATCATTTCTGTCGATTGTCTGTTCTGTTCACCTGGGTAACGCCCATCGTGTTTCTAATCTTCTTATATAACTTTGATAAAATGTTTTACTCAGAATAGTTTCTTATCCATAAAATAACGACATGATATACCTGGCAGCCCCACCAGAGCCCCCAATGCTGTCAACAAAACAACTTATTAGCTTCGTTTTAGTATGATTTACGTGGCAGGGTCTTCGTTGAGGAACTAGTTTGTACATAAGTTGAGAACAAGATCAGGTTCCTAAAACTCAACTTTTCCAATAGGAAACCAATTTAACACACCATCTTTCAATCCCTGTCATATTAACTTCTACGATACCACGGATATGGCCTTATATTATTTAAAAGCTTTATAGCTTGTCTCATAAAGAGTCTTTTAAGATTTCGCTCTTCACTGCAGAAAACATGAAATAGTAGACATTTAGACTGACTGATATACGAAGTATACCTGCTTTTCACAGATTTTGTAGATTTAAAAAATGGAATGTTGTGCTATAAACATGCACTCAACACAACAATTCACAGTGAATGCCGATGAAAATTATCTTCTGGAAGGAAAGATACACGCAGAAGCATTATGTCATGTACCAACAGAGACATGTTACTGAGAAAATATTGACGTATGTGCTAATAATACTAATATCTGATGTTGCTAAGCAATAACGCATGGATGGATCCCCTCAAAGGACAAATAATATAAAATATAATACTTTTGTAGTGTATAATTTGATAAGAGTATTACTGTAAAGGCAAGTCATCGAAAGTGATAGTATGGGTTCATTATATCTAGAATATAATTATATATATATTGCATGCAAAATTTTGTGCCTGATGTTATTGTATATCTATACGGTCTGTACAAAAGACATTACTCAATTTTCGCAACAACTTTAACTTGTAGATCTTAACTCATATGTACACTGTAACAAAACATTTCAGCCAATCACAAAAATGAACTATTGTTCAACTGAGATAACTTTTTTTCAATTTCTGTACACTCTATCTAGGCGTTAAGTCTACATCAGATATGAACTATAAAATATTCCACATTACAAATAGGCACAGTTGGTATTGCATTGTTTATCCTAAAACGCAACTTAAGTCTGGATCTAATATTAATTTGAGCAGCTGGAGACTTCACGGAGATAACTGTTACAAAGCACTGTATATGTAAACAATGAAGGAAAGGGAAAATAATCCGTCACTTGTCAGACTGGAGAACCAGGATGAACATAAAAACACGAATACACTTTTAGATAGCGGGATACATACATTAATCATGCAAGAGATGTGACATTTACATCAAGATTTACCATATGACTGACCTACCAAATGCTGAACAGTCATGCGGTAGGTATGGATGTGTACAATTCTTTCCAATTTACATTTGTCTCACCTCTAATATGATTAGGGTCTTTTACCGAACTGTTGTAAAGTGTGTTATGTGATTTCGTGTCCACCCTGACCATCCTGTCTTCATTTGTGGAAAGTGACGTGTTATTGTCCCTATCCTTTATTGTTTCACTGCCTAACGATTTATTGTCACTATTAACAAGCTACGATATGTTGAACAGTTGGCTGAATGAATTTAAATGGTTGCTTTTTTTTAACTGTTATTGGAAGGTATGTACTTGTGTATGATATCATCATTAATAGAAATTTTACCATGTCCTTTAATACGCTCGTGTACCTACTATTGATACTGATTGTATCTAATATCTGGTTCTCAATTTTCTTACACTCTCCGCCGAAACACACGATATCTCACCTTTTACATTTTGACAGTCTACTTAGTTTACCTGCAGAAATTCCCAACCATTCCGTGCTTAATTCAAGGGCTGCTGCACATCTTATTTTCTTGACACATCAGAGACATAATTCTTCAATTAGTAAGTACATATACTCCATAACATATGTATGCTCTTCGGTACATTTGCTTCCCTACTTTCTATTGTTACTTCGCATCAAGAATTTAATCCAATCCTGTTCCCAAATCTTCTTGACCACATAACTACAAAATTTTAAGTCTCTTTTATCTGCCTCAAATACTTTCAGCTATGCTTTTATTTACAATTCTCCCATTCATTTAAATTATGTAGTAATAAATTATTTTGTTTCGTTTGGTTTTCATTGAAACTGTATCATAGCAGGTACAAATTCTTCACATCTTCACAGGTGTTTCTGTTGTAAAATATGTGTTTAAATAAAAATAAATAAACCAGCATTATTCCTGATGGAGATTCCAAAATCTAGGCTTCCTTTGCATGAAGTACTATGCTTTGCAGATAGATAATCAGTTCTTTTTTGTTTTTTACTTATGGCTTTAAGCCTCGTCAACGTCGTGGTCATTAGAGGCGCGATAGGACTTGGGAAGAAATTTGGCCATGGCATTTAGAAGGAAGTATCTCTGCATTCGCCTGGAATGATTTGGGAAAACCATGGAAAACCCAAATCTGGATGCCCTTACGGGGGTTCAAACCGGCGTCCTCCAGAATGCTAGATAATCAGAACATTCTTCCTCTGTTAGAGAACAATTGTTTCCTTCTTCCTCTTTTTTTTTTTTTAGAAAATATTTAAATTAAAAAAAAAAAGCACTCAACGCTTCTAACACAATGCTTTTCCTTCACCATTGACTGTAATTTTGCTTCCTTATTAACAGAAACCTCTTATTTCTCCTACCTCATATATACATTATTCAATCAGAATTCACATCAACTACAAAAATAATTCTTATATAAGCTGAAACTAATCTACCTGCCTTTCCTGTTGTCACTTACAGTTCCCTCACACTATACTTTATATAATGGTCCTACAACACTCCAATATCAGTATGACCTAATTCTTTTAAACTGAATCTTTCATTTCACTTTTAAATGAACATTAGGTGCTTGGATGCGTTTTCAATTTTCTCTCCCATGTTCGTTACATATGAATAACTGAAGGATTTTCAGAATAGCTACAGTTCCTTGTTTTTAAAATAAATAGTAAGTAGCATATCACTACAGGATGGCATCTAAAAGTTAGCTCTTGCATAAATGCTGTGTAAGTATGAGATGATTCAAAGTTAAGCTGAAATAATGATACAAGCAATCACAGTCAAGGCATCAGTGTCAATTAAAAAATTCAACAAAATCACATGCAGAGTCATGCACCGTTTCAAACAAATCTGACATCAATCACAGACAATTCTAATAACAGCATCGTAGCAGAATAACTTCAACTGGAGTCATTCTTGAGATGTAACAGTTATTCAGATAATCAGCATATTAGTATAGCTTCCATTTATAAGCAATACTATACTGATCGGTCCCGACGCAGTAGCTTGCAGATATAATGAATATTTGTTGTTTTGTACACGGTTTAAATAATGTAAAGTCTGTTATAGTAGAATAATATCTGATAGCATTGTATGTGATGTAAAAAAGTGAACTCTGTTATCCATAAAAGTGATTAAAATTTTGTAAAATACAATTTATCTTGACTGTGGTTTAATTAATGAAAAGCGACAAACATATTTTGACTATTTCATTACGTGTATTTCTGCAGTAAAATTATATACCATACCAATAACTACAGCCGAATGTATATCGTATTTATTTGATAACACAAAACATAAATTTATTTCCAAAGAGGAAGAGCACATTGAACCAGAAAATCTTTCAATTTGAACTTTGGGGTTTTCTAAATGACTTTTGTTTTTTGTAAGATGACAGTGAAAATGGGAAAAGTTCAAATTTTTATCACTATCTTCACAACTGATGATATTTATCCATTAGAGATCATATGTTCATCTCTAGTCTTATGGCTGTGTATGTCAGCATCAAATTTTTTAAAAAAATATAGATTACACATGCGGTTTTGCCATTCTAAGTGTAATAAAACTTTAATCACTTATCTAGATCTTCAGAATACGTTTGTAGTCGATAACAATTAGGCAAACTTATCTGTAGATGCAGACAAAATAATAAGAAAATCGAACCCTGCTGATTCCATCACCTTTTTTGTTTGAAGGTAACGTATACCACCTAAACTATTCGTAAATGGTTATCATATCAATCGGTTTTCAACATATTGCTCACAGTATTCAACTATCATGTGAAAATACACCCATCAAAACGATTGAAATGTTTTTCATTATTTATTGCAATATAATATTTTACTTGTATCTTTTTCACGATAATACCAATTTATTAACAGTAAGTCGGCTTTCCATTTCCGGGTTGTTCCCAACCCTGTATATCTACGCGTATTTTCTCTTGATTCTAAGCACCAGTTTACAACACTTAAAGTAAATTCTGTTTTGATTTGAGACACAATGTTGACAAACTGAAGTGATTTGCTCTACTGAATTTTCAAATAACTGGTTTTCTTATCTCCTAGAAGAGGATTATCACCATAACAATGTCACTAAGATAGTATTTGCAGTAATTGGACACAGGGCCAATAACGATTAAAATATGACTTTACCAATACCAACATATAGGAAAAAAGTTTTCTGCTGTATATGACAACAACTGTTCATCAAAAATAGTAAGATGCTCTTTATTAAATAACTTCTTTACCCAAAACAAAGAGTAGGGCTTATTAACATTCTAGATAATTTATAAAATAAATTAATACTAATTTGGAGGAGGGTGCACATAATTCATGATATTAATATTGTCCCTTGAAATTACAGACATATTAAATTTTCATAGGTGCTGAAAATCCATTGAACTGAAGCACGAAATTCTATCAGCCAGTAAAATGAAAAAATAATTTACTTTTAACATGGAAAAGTACTATGCTATTTTGCAGTGCTGGTTCGTGTATTAGATCAATACTATTGCTATCAAAAACTAATTTTTTTAATAATTCTATGAGCGATCAGGAATTCCAATTACAGCCTAACTATCAGTTGAATTCATTTAGTAGCTCACAAAACTTATGGATAACTTGCTGCACGACATCTTAAAAAAAAAATCGGTGCAAGAATACATTAGTTACTGAAAAATGATGGCACATGTGTGGTTTTGCAAAAGATTGTAAATCTAAAGGTAGGATGTAAGTATTAATCGTTTTGACCATTAAGACTATAACATGAAGGAGTCTGTAAGAATAAATGGCTTCTAATTGTTGGTATAATTTTACACTAACTAAACAATGAGTTAATTAGCTCTTTCACGAAAACAGTTTTATTTTGTTCAAATGTGTAATTGATGTAATGTACTTAGGTTTCACCGATTCAGCAAGGAAACGTAACTCGTATTAATGAAGTATGATCGGGATTTCTCTTTGCTAAACGTTGTAATATCTACCCTAGCCCTCTAGCCCGGATATTTTTTCTTAAATAAAAAAATAATAAAAATAAAAGTTTTCCATCCTCGTGGAAGGTATTATACGCATCAAAACATTTTTTATCAATTTATAGTCAACTGTATTTCAATCTGGACATTTAAAACATCTTTATTACAAAAGTATGAAAAATTTTCAATTGATAAACGCCAGCATTACTTCCATTTTTTAAAAAAAGTAAATTACTTAAAATGGAGCGTATCTGCCGATGTGTTTTCAAACACATCTAATAACCCATTCAAAGATTTTTTTTTTTTTAATCCCAAATACTTTGAGTGCTATATCAACAACTACTTACTTCTGCTATTTATTAATTTTAGTTTTAAATTCTTTTAGTTTTCTGATGAAGTTTTCAGCATTTTCCTTGGTAATTTCTGCTGTATTACCATTGTGTTACATCAAATTACTACTGTAAGGAGATTTTCTGATTTCCTGGTGTAAACATATACTCAAGTGACACAGAGATCTGAGATATTCGATAATCAAACGTTTGTACACAGGTATTTGGTGTACAGCTGAAATAATATCATTTGTATACTCACACGGAATCTGTATGAATGAGTAAGTTTATCAAGACAAACTTGAACAACAGCAAATATAACATATGTGCATGTAGAAAACATTATTATAACATGAAAATATTAATCCTTTTTTATTGTCATCTTTAAAACACTTTAATTGTAACATGATGCATTAAAATAAAAGGGTTATTATTATTTTCTTATTTTGTTTTTGTATTCATCTAACTATACTGCTGTATTGATGCGAAAATCCTACGCACTAGTACCCTAATGGAATCATTGCTCTTCGTTTCATATTTATTCAATGTACTGAAGTTGAAAGAAGCATAAAGAACCAATAACGAATCAATACGATCAACTTTGCTTTTGAACAAAACGATGCAGAGCCAACGGCAAAAGTCTTTTTCAAAAAATATAATATAAAGTTTTTACACAGTTATTAAACAAGGAGAATGCTTGGAAATGATCTACGATGATGAAAAATTCTGATATTTATAAAAGCTGGAAAGTATTTTCTGTTTATTGTTTTATTTTCCTGTCAGTAAACTGAAAGAAAAAAAACACAATTTTTAGAGGAACTGTGGAGCATTGTACAGCTCACCCAAACTTTCACTACTTCGCTTTCTAGTCCCGGCACCTAAGCGCCACAACTGCGTTTACGGAAATTGTTAGAACTACAACGTCACCTTGTCACAGATGATGATAAACTTTTCGCCTCTAACTTTGCTGACAGATGGCGCGTCGACTGCGTCATAGATATTACATGAATCATCAAGAAATTCAAAATGAATTTTATAATACAAGGTACTAGAGTTATTTTCTCAAAGTATATATATAAATACAAATTCTGGCCCTATCGAAAATAAAGATTTTTCTGCTTGGTAAAAACAAAAAGTCTTATGTTTAAAACTTTCATGCTGTAATAATGAATAGCTATAATAGTTTTATTAATTTACTAAATGCTTACGCACAAATAAAAATCATAGTTTCTTCAAAAAGCTTGACATGTATAGAAAACCATCCGTAAAATATAATTTAATACATTTTTAAAATTAAACTAATATTTAAAATTTCTCAATTATTTTTTCAGAGGGTTTGTATAGATAGATTTTAGTACTATAGATAGCCGTTGATTTTTCGAATGAAAGCTTACATCGTGCATGTTTATTGTGGCTAATTTCCAAGAAAATATTTGTGTTTGATGCAGGCGGATTAGAGGTTTACAGCAGAAGGCGGTGAAAGCTGTGAACAAAGAAGCAACTGTAGCCGCAAGTTTACCCATTACAGTCAGCTGCAGCGTTGGTTCGTCAATAAACAAACTAGTAAACTGGTATTGGTGTATTATTAGGGTATTATGTTCCGTAATGAAAGTGCCGTGCTTTAATCCACCTTCAATAACGTATTATGAATGCCTTAAAAATTGCGGAAGATTTTTTTTCGAAACTGAACATCCGACAGTGTGGAGTCACAGAATTTATTTTGAGGTTCTTGGTAAATGAGTTTCTATATAGAAACATCGTCTGTTTTATTTTCGGTTAGGAGTGCTGTACATTACCACTGATGAAATTAAATATAGCATGAAGCAGTGTTATGCTACAGCTGTACATTTTTTCTGGAATTTTTGTTCTTACACTTAATATAAAGGCACTCTATGCTTCTATCAGAATTACTGTACAAAAATTTTGTTTTATAACAGCAATGTAACGGTTAGTTATAGAAGTAATGGATAGTGCTTACAATGCAGTAGAGTTTTTTAAACCATGTAATGAACCAGTGAATGGCACAGGAAAACATTTGTGGTTTCTTAAATCTAGAACAGAGCAGTGATTTCTCTGCAAAATGTTTACAGCCACCCTATCTGACGAATAATAACTATTTTCTGCAGAAAAAACAACACAGAAAAGTTTATTCTCAGTATTAATTAAAAGGAAATTTCTGCTGTGTGTTTGACTTTTGCTGTTGAAATCTTAGGTAAAGTTTATTAATCCACAATCACAAACAAGAGTTAATTTTCTGGATATGTACAGAGTGAATGAATGGTTAACATTTTAGTGAGAGGAAGAACTAACTTATAGAAAAAATGAATATTGCAGACACAATGTTGCAAAAGACAGATATAAGCTTTACCTGTAGCACGAATTATTTCTCTTACATTGGCATCAACTGTGGGTTAGCAGATGGTATTTTTTTTTTTTTAATGGAAATCTTATGAATTTTGGTCTATTTAAAAAAGTTTCTTTACGAAAGTGAAGATCTCTTATTTTTGGAATTCAGACAGACCTCAGTTATTTCTGTTAAAGAGGATGTGGTTCATTTTCATTAATTTTCACCTTAGTAGAAAATGATTTTTTTCACAGAAGAAAGAAAAATTCAAGCAGTTAACGATCACTGCAAGGAAAAATTCAGAATATTGCATCATTGTCCCCATTATTGTCATTTGCTGTAAGGCTAGAATTAAAATGAACTTAACTGATGGGAAATATTACTGCCTCAAAGTTTCTATTGAGTCAAGTTTTATAAGCAAAATCAATGCCGATGACAAGAATTTCAGTGGTTTAATTAATAACACGATTTGAGTGTTACAATAGCTCCATAAATTATGTGAATGTGTCACGGATATTTTTTGCTGGAACCTTGGGCAAAGTCGTTAGAGACAGGAGAGTATTGTGTGCAAGGAACGAGAAAGTAATCGGAAATTGCCTTTTTTAATTAACCATTTCGGCAATGGGGTAAACATTTTTTTTTTTTTTTTTTTTTGTGTTATAACAGAATTTTAACTTCGGTACTCACGTAAACTAGGATTTGTAGGACTGTCTGTTCTTATTCCCAGAAAACAGAAATTTTTTTTTTATTTAAATATATATATATATATTAGTGTATGCTGGGTAATTGTACTTCGAAGAACAAGACTGGCAGTACTAATCTACTTGTTGTATATGAGCCAAAGTAACTGGTTACCCACTCTGTACTGAAGGTCCGTGGTTCGAGTCCGGCTTCAAGGCTTGGGATATAGACAGGTTTAAGTATAGGTCGATCCAGACTTTTTACCGATGTAGGAATAAAACTGATAAAGTGATCGGGTAAATTTTGTGGTTAAAGATTACATAACCTGACAAGTCATTTAAGAAAAAATATATATTGTAAAAAATTTGAGAAAATAAGTGGAACTAGAATTGCGGGGTAGTCTTTGTAAATTGAAGGTTCGGTACTGTGAATTAAATTGATTTCGCAGAAAAGAAATCAATAAGAAGATATTTTTAAATACAATCCACAGTAATTTTATAATTTTTTTAAAAGTGCCTTTCACATGGATACAACCCAAACGCAAACAACAGTTTAAAAAATTAATAAGGCTCTTGGAATATTTTTAAAAAAAATTCTTCTAGATATTTAGTATCCGATTTACGAAATTTTCTTTCGAATGATGCCAATGATTTTGTGATGAAAAATATATATATAAAAAAAACATTTTTTAAGGAATAGAATTTTTAATAACAGAGCTCTTAGTTCTACTTTTAATCGATGTCTGTGGTTTTTATTTTATGCGGTCCTAAAATTTATGCCAATTCATTCACTTCTTTTTTCTTCACCTCTTGTTGCCGGCCCCGGCAGCGCGGCGCTAACGAGCTGGCCTCGCGTTTCTGGAGTCACCGATTCGAGTCCGGCCTAGGGCATGGGTGGTTTTAATTCAGTGTTGTGTTCCTCCTGTGTTGCCCTATCACTTGTTATCACCAATAATAACACGAGAGGACCCCAAATACACACTTAAGGACAAAAAGAAACATAGTTGCTACTGTTTCCTTGTTTCCAGCAGGAAGTTGAGGTAGCCTTTGTGATCCTGTAATTCCTTGTGTTTCGGATCGTCATAGCCATCATCAACCGACCTTTCCGCTTCTGCTGTTGTTGTTTCTACAAAATTCTCCTACCACTATTCTTCGACCTAGTCCCTATGTGCCTGGTCTACACGTCTTGTCAGTGGTTTTTGGTTTGGATTGTTGACAAACATTTCCTCAACCATCACGACGTGAGCCGGCTAGTCCCGTTTCACGTGTCAGACACCTCCACCAACTGAGCCACTGGCACTAGTTAGTTAGCACAAAATGTAAAGGAAAAGAAAGTTCTCAAAATTTTAGGACAAACGGGAAATTTCAACTAACACGTTATCGTAATATTAAGGGCTCCATTTTAATACGCTGGAATCTACAAAAGTTGTTAAATCGATCTGAAATATGGTAAACACGTTCCTTAGGCAGTAACATTTGACTAAAAGTGTAGAAAGGAAGTTTAGAATATATGCTCGTAAATGAAGAAGAAGCACTCGAAATGTGGGTAGATACATAATGTTACAACACAAGAAATACACGTTAATAGCTGCTGATATTTTTTATACATATTTCTAATTGTTGGATAAGAACTGCTTTCCACATGCTAATTGCTGGTACTTAAAAAAATTAAAAACCTATAACTTTTACAATTCTCTGTGTATAGCTGACATATTAGATACATCGCATGGGGCCTACCTTCCTGGGTGGGAAGATGGTTTCTACCGTAAACGATGGTTGGTAGTGAGCATTAACCTTTTGTTAATAGCAGTTGTGGTTAGGTTGAAATCCAGCCTGGACCACGAATTAAGAGTAAGAAACACGTGGAATAAATATCAACTGGTAATAACGTGTATTTTTTTCGTAATAACATGTATGCATTTACCTATATTTCGAGTGATTTTACTTATTTTTTCACATACTCCAAGTTGTGCAAACCTACAGAACATCTTGGACAGACCATGCACTAAGGATGAAGACGGATCGGATCCCACGAAAAATTCTCCAATACCATCCCAGAGGCTGGAGAAATGTAGGAAGAGCACCATTTTTTTTAAAGCAAAAATAAAAGCTGCTTAACGTCTCTTAACAGCGAGGTCTTTATACACGGGAAAGGATGGGGGAATGGAATGGGAAGGAATTCGGCCATGGTCTTCTCAAGGAAGCATCCCGGCATTTGCGTGGAAACCATGGAAAAGCCAAATCTGGATGCCCGGACGGGGATTCGAACCACCATCCTCCCGAATGTGAGACCAGAACACTAACCGTTACACCACCACCCTAGGTAAGAGCATTAAGAAGATGGGTTGAGACCGTAACAGGCCACCGGGCCTAACACTGGATTGGAAGGAGAAGAAGAAGAAGACTCCAGGCTTACTTACTATACGTTTAGTCAAATATTACCGCTTAAGGAACTACATTTCAGACCGATAGGACATTTTTTGTAGGTTCCGACATATTGTGTCAATATTCGTTTGATTAAAAATGTTCTCAAAATCTGGAGAGAAAACGATGCATTCAAGTTTATAAAACTGCCACTGAATGTAGTCTTTGCAGTAGTTGGTTAATACTAATGAAAGATTCAAAACAAAAGTTCTCAAATTTCAGGCGAAACTGTTAGGAGGTGGGGTCCAATAAATACGTGAACTCAAAACAGGGAGGAGAGGGTTCAGCAAAATCTCACAAATCTATTTTAAAGGGAGATGGAGCGGTGTATAAAAGTCTGACGTAAACTTTTATCTCAAAGAATATACATTACCATAACAAAAATAAGATTTTGTATTATATCAGTATTAACGCATACGTATTTAGTAATATAAAGCAAAATGTAAGAACATAAATTTAATTATTTAAAAATTATATGGTAAATTTCTATTGAGGGGCAGGGTAGAGGGGGAGAAGTCCTACTACATCTTATAAAATCTCTCCAAGGAAATATAATGAGAAAGGGTCAATTTAAAAAAAAAATAAAAAAAAGCTTCATGTAACTTATAAACTTTCCTTAAATTATTATTACATAGATACTTGGCAATACGTTGGGTACTACAGCAAATTTAAACAATTAAAAAAAACTATATGGACATTTGTGCATCATTACAGTAATTCATACCCGTGCCTGTAGATATGATTTTGGCAGGAGTAGGTTGGTACTAAATGTAAATTTAAATAAAAAAACATACTCTCATCATTTTAAGACAAAGAAGTTCACGTAAATTTTAAAGCTGCCTGTGGACATAGTTTTATCAGTAGTGGGTTGGTACTAAATCCATCACCACTTTGAAGACGCTAACCAGCCAAGGACTACTCCAGGTAACCCGATGCCAACTATTACAAATTACCGCTGTGTTATTCCTGGTTCGCTGCCAAAAATACTTCTATCTGGGCCGGCACTAAATCACTACGGCTTAGCGACCTGAATGGGGACGATCTGTGGCGTGTTTAATACGCCATAACTCCAACATCACAGGGCGACGCGGGGACATATTTTGTCTCTTGTTTTTTCCCTAGTCGCTAATGAGGAGGAAGCGTTGCATCAGACGAACGATATACGGCACCACACATCTCGTCCACGGAACAAACGAGCTACTTCTCACAGGGCGATGAACCGCTTCTGTAGCTGTCGTGTTCAAAGTTAGCTGAGAGGTAGACAGATTTAGAGGATTGTATCGGGGAATGTGGTGGCTCACATGTTCTAGAATTCCACCTGTCTGACTATAAAAGCGTGGGAAGAGTATCACAAGTTTTTAATCACTATCGATAACCTGAAATTTAAGATGTGGCTGTGAAGTCAATACAGGGGAGATCGTCAGTCGCTTGTTAATGCTTGCAAGTACCTTCAAAACCCGACAATTAGAGTCAAATACACGCCATGTTCGAATATCAGTCACACTAGGTGGCCGTAAGAAAATTTCGCGAATCATGTACTGATGAAGTTGATGGTTCGTTCGAGGATGGAAGAAGAAGTGGCTCATTTGCAGCAATTGTGTGTTTGTAAACAGAAACAGGTATCAAAACAGGGCGTTTTATGAAAACATTATAACTGATGAAATGTTTCCATAACAGAAACGAGAAATATCCGGAAAGCTCCTTACTCTAGAAAACACAGTTTATCAATATCTCTGCAATATGTGGTGTTGCTATCTAGTGGTATGTGGTCACTTGTTAGCGATGGTTGCGAAGGCTAACAGCTTGTCTCTGAACTATCGAATACCAGTGGCCTGATTCTTTATAATTTTGCCATTTCCGAGTTAACAAAAAAAAAAAAAATCCTGTTTTCATTATTGATCGTACCAAAACGGAGAACTTAATCTTTAAATTTACACCTCATTTATCGATTTTCGTTAATTATGAAAGGAAAAAGATGGTTGATCATAAGAAAAGAAAAAACCTTTTGGAAATAATATATGTGATTAGGTCAAAGAGCATTGGCGTTTGAACAAAAACAAATTATCTAAAAACTAATTTTTCGTCTCTTTTAAACTATGGGAAAAGCTTTTTTTTGTTTAAATTGATCGTACGAGGACCAACAATGTCAAGAGGACACGACCTTAAGCCTCAATTTATGTCCCTATAAACTCATTTTTGTCACTGTTAAACTCTGTGAGAAAAAGAAAAAACCTTTCAGAAATAATGTATGTGATTAGGTCAGACAGCATTGGCGCTTGAACCGAAAAAAAAAAGAAATTACCTCTAAAAACTAATTTTTCGTCTCTTTTAAAATGGGAAAAGCTTTTTTTTTTTTTTGGTTAGATGGATAGTACGAGGGCCAACAATGTCACGTGGACACGACATTAAGCCTCAATTTTTGTCCCTAAAAACTCATTTTTGTCACTGTTAAACTCTGTGAGATACATATATCGTTTAAATCGACTTAAACAGGTTGAAAAATATCACTAGGACATGACGTATGACCTCAAATCAATTTTTTGTAGTTGAAATATGTTTCTTCTTCGTCGCGTTTCAGACTGAATTTTTGGTTCAAATTAACTGCCCTTTCTCATACTAAAAATTGATTTTCTGTCAATGTTGGTGGATACAAAAAACTCATTATTTGACACATTTATTACATCTTTGGTTTAAATGTACATAAAGAGGTCCAACAATATCACGCAGTCATGGGACACTAAAAACTCATTTTATTACGAAAAAAGTTTCCTTTCTGTCAGTTTTAAATTGTGCGCAATACCTTTCGGTTTATATTCATCTTAAGGGACACAAAAATAATCTAACACATGAAATAGATCAAATCATGTCCCCAATTCATGACCTGTGACTATAGAAACTCGTTTTTTGTCCTTTAAAGCTGTTTTTTTCTGACTTCTTTTCCAAACCCGTGAGCGTACTCAAAATACCGCCACAGCTTAACAACCAATAAGCAATATCCAACTGCCCATTCTTTCTACGCTTTACTGAGCCTGATTTAATCTGATCAGTTGATTTCCAACCTTCACTAAGAATGAACCTGGTATCCAATTTTCGCGACGCAAGTGAGAATCGATATCCGTTTTTCTCTAGTTTAAATTTGAATTGAGTGTACATGAAAAGAGATATGCAATGTAAACAATTTTATGGGTAATCTAGGAATAATTGATGCGAATAGTATCAGCAGATTGAGGAACTGATGCACTATATTAACATAAACGACATTCCCTGCAGAGTGTACCCGAGAATACAGGAGATGTCTTCAAGAAATGTATGTGACAAGAAATGAACTTTCCCTGCTACGGAACAACATAGTCGGTCATTACTTGTAACGTTGCTCCCAATGTAACATTTCTGCCGTCGGTTAAAACGTCTCTGAAACTGTTAACATCCAACAGTAGTGATTTCCGAGATTTTTTTTTTTTTTTTTTTTTTTTTTTTTTTGTATACGACTCGTCGACGTCGTGGTCATTACAGGAGGGACAGCATATAGAGCAAGGAACGGAAAGAAATTCGGCAATGGCCTTTTGAAGGAATTACACCGACATTCACCTGTAGCGATTTTGGGAAACAATGTAAAACCCAAATCTGGATGGCCAGACGGGGATTAGAACCGGCGTTCTTCCGAATGCGAGGACAGAGTGGTACCGTTCACCCACCACGTTCGTTAAATTTCATATTGACGCGTTAGATGGCGACAGATGTTATTCACGAGCGTAATGGAAATGCTTGACGGAAGTTACTTTAGCGAGTTATCAAAGATGTCACACTACAGTGCAAGTTCCTTCGCAAGTATTTAGGGCAAAGAAAATAAAGTACTTTTACCGACTCGAATTCTTATATCGATTTTATACATTCAATAAAACTTTTTCAATTTATCGAAGACCACTATATGCTAATTCGAGGAACTTCCTATTCCCTTTTAATCGCAGGCCAATTATTAGTTTTGAAACGCGCGCTAATGATTTTAATTCGTTACGAAGTTTGATGACGATTTTGCCGGTGGCTGATGTGCTGACATCATAGAGCTATCAACAACTTTATACAACAAAACGGGAAAATCGACTACCAATGCTGAGGAATTTGAATTCCGCATTTACCAGATTTAATGAATTGTTAATTTTTGATGAATGATGCAACAACAAAAATTATACAGGTCTGTCAGTGAAAACTTGATTAATTTTAAACTTTTTTATTTATTTATTATTGCAGCTATATCAATGCTTATTTCAGGATGTAGCCTCTCTAAGTCTAATGAGCTATATATTAGAATTTAATGGTACATAGTTTTGTTATAGTTCTTTAAACTACTAAGTTATTATTGAATAGCTATTTATAAAATAATTTAAAGCAAGGAAAGGACAGTTCACCAACGATTTTTAACTGTTACATTAAAGCAATAAGAATATCTCGAGTTTCATTACACGTAATATCACCAAGTAACTTCACTAAAATCATAAGCTTGTAGTTGTTTTGCTTTGCTAGTTCAACAGATTTTATCCATTACTTATTATCGGAAACTTGTTTTTATTACACGTATTCTGATAATGTAATTTTGAAACTAGATTGCCACCCTTGTACCATGTTTTTGCGAAACTATCAAATGATATCACTTTGAATGCTGCTTCTTCTTTGCACCTGAGCGTTAATAAAGGCCACTTATTCATTTTTAATCGTTAAATATGCCCTTGCGTAGTATTTTCACATTTAATTCCATTTTTTTTATTTACGCCTATTATGTAAACAAGATCCATTTCTTTATTGTGGCGTTAAGGATACAAATATGTTTTATTTGTTTTACTACCAATAGTGTAGCATTTAGGATACACAATCCCCTTACTTTTGTTCTATGTTTATTCAGGAATCATTTAGTTCTGAACTTTTACGGCCGAAAGATGTGGGATAGGGTTAATTGGCGCCCGTTAGTTTGCCGTATGTGCAGTTTTTCAGGGGGAAATTATGCACTGTCCAAGTGTTGGAGAAAATCCAAAAATTGTAATCATAACGACCGGTTGGTTAAGCATTATTTTTTTACTTGGGTTTGTTTTAAACTGAATATGGTGGGTGAATAGTAACGTTCTGGACACGCATGCCGGAGGACGTGGGTTCGAATTTCCGTCCCTCCAGATTTTGGTTTTCCATTGTTTCCCCAAATCACGTCAGGAAAATGTCGGGAGCGTTCTTTTAAAAGGCCTTAGCTGAATTCTTCCCCGCTACTTGCCCCCAATGGTCTCCTTTTTCTAATAACCTAGACATACACGTAAAAAAATAGTTTATGTATCATCCCAAATTCAGTGTGGTAACATTTTTATTATTTAATTCCAATTATTTGTTCAAATCCGAAATTATCTCCTACACATCAACACATACCAGTCTCTGTGACAAGTTCTGATAATAGTTTTTCATTGACATACATCAGCTTGACGTGGGTTTATCTGCTTAATGAGACAAAGCTCAGGCAAACAAATATTATTGGCAATTTATTTGCCGAACTTCATAGTTGAAAGGATATAGAGATGGAGCAAATAATTGTTATAAATATCAATAAAATTAGCATCGTTAATGAAATCAAAGCCTTCCAGCTATCACGACATCAAAGCAAAGTAAAATGAAGATCATTCATTAATATATTCTTCTCGCCAAACTAACCAAGTAAACAAGATGTTTTCCTACAATATTTCTGTGACTAACCGCTACGTCTCAATATTGAAGAAACCACAAACTTTTTTTTGTTAATTCCCCGAGAAGAATATATTATTATACATCGCGGAGAAAGACTTCCATCTTGCATATCGTCATTGGTGATAGCCTGAATATACGCAAAATGCGTTCTAGAATAAACACACAATCGGTTCCGCTGATATTATTATTATTATTTATTTATTATTATTGCAGCTATATCGATCCTTTTTTCAGGATGTAGCCTCTTCAAGTCTAATGAGCTATATATTAGAATTTAATTCTACATAGTTTTGTTGTAGTTCTTTCCAGGCTGATCGATATTGTGCCACCCTCTTCCAGTTCACGCCTGTAACTCGACGTATATCCTTATCCCAGCGATCCGGGGGTCTTCCTCTTGCTCATTTCAGGTTTTTCGGTATCCAATCCAGCACTACCGTAGTCCATCTTTCATCTCTTTTGCGAGCAATATGACCGGCCCATTACCATTTTTGAGTCATGAGTCTTTTTAAGATGTCTGTTACTTTAGTTATTGAACGAATGTGCAAGGCCCTTTTCCTGTCTCTTCTTGTAAACCCTAGCTAGCATTGCTCTTTCCACACTTCGCTAGGCAGTTCTCAGTTTTTGCTTCGTGTGACTATTTAGGCTCCAGGTCTGATATTACTTAAATAATATTTTTTGAAATTGAATGAAAATAGCATACACGTTCTTGTCGACATAATTGGTACCGATATTTTGAACGGTTTGCTATTCTTAAAACTATAATTCAATTTTATACTCTTGGCGTTTCCTATGTTGTGTTAACAGCCGATGGACACATATGAAAGAAAACATACCAGGCTTAACAGACCGCGTTAAACACGTTCCTTTTCTTGCCGAAGGTGTCACTTTCGATTCTCCACGGTCGGAAATTGAGGGCGAAACCACTTTCGAGGAATGCCATTGTCGGCAGCTGTAAATATTTACGTGTTCCGAACAAAAGCGACAGCGCAGCCCTTGCGTCGGGTCTTCTAGCCTGCTCGCTCGTGGGTGAACAATGGGCAGACGAGGGGACAGAAAGAGAAATGCAGATGAGGGCGGACTAGGTGACAATTTATGAGGCCGACCAATGGTGGAAGGGACGCGAGCAAGGTCAGGGTATGCAGATGAGCCTGAGGGTGCATGCAACGAAAATGGAGGCGACACGAACAGGGGTGTGTGCAGAGACGAACAGTGTGCGTGTTGTAATTTCCGTCCAATCTTAAAAACACATTCTGGTATGTTATCAAAAATAAAAATGTTTAATAATCATGCAACTTAAACCAGATAAACATTTCGCTAATACGAATATAACTAACCTATTTAATTATTATATTACATAGTACAACATAAATTTCATCATTCTGAACACTTAATTTTCCTCTTTTTAATTTTATACTTTAAAATTCAAATTGTTTCTTCTTTTTTTAATTTACAATAGATCAGTTGAGGACGGGTGGTATTCGGTTTGTTCTTTTTTTTTTTTTGTAACTGCTTTTCGTCTCTTTTTAACATCGACGTCTTTAGAGACGGGAAAGGATGGGGGGCAAGGATGGGGGCAAGGAATGGGAAGGAACTCGGCCATGGCCTTTTGAAGGAAGCATCCCGGCATTTGCCTGGAGTGATTTGGGGAAACCATGGAAAACCCAAATCTGGATGCCCGGACGGGGATTCGAACCGCCGTCCTCCCGAATGCGAGGCGAGAACGCTAACCGTTACACCGCCCCGCTCGGTGGTATTCGGATAACTGATTTTTTTGATAGCAGATCATTAAAGAAAGATAAGTTGATAAACCATTGGTGGGTGAAAAAATGACCTGCTTGATGAAGGCATTCTTAGAAGGCAGAAAGCAATGCGTTAGAGTAGAAAATGCAGTATCAAGTGGAAGTGAACGTGGGAGTACCTTAGGGTAGTATATTGGGACCACTGCTTTTCATAATTGTAATGAATGATTGTGTTAATGGTTTACAGTTAGAATTTAGGTTGTTTGCAGATGACTAATGCTATATAATAGGATCAAAGCTGTAGGAGACTGTGAACCACTGCAGTCTGGATAGAATATCTGTCTGTTTAGGTCATATTTGAGTAAATATAAACGCGAGGAACATTTACCTCATTAGATAGACGGATAATAAAGTAAAGGTTACTTATTATTAGAATTCTGATTTTTAGGACAAGTCATATTTTTTCCTGCATTCTTTTTGAGCTGAAATGTTAAACTGATTCAATATTTCTGGTTTTATTTAAATGTATTTTATAAAGTATATAAATGCATATTCAGACAATTTTCCCAGTTTTGTTCATATTTCAATAACATTTATCGTCATGTGGTAGTTTTGTTAATAATACCTGGAATTCACTAGATATAGATGAGAAGAAATTAAGATAAATATTCATAGAACTGTACTTCTGCTATACATGTTGGGGGAGGGGGGGCACAATTATTTTCACTGTGGTCAGAATTCACCAGTCGAGAATTAAAGTTATACATTATCGCCACTCTCTAAACATAATGTTCCGCCCGCCTTTTAATCTCGACAATCCAGCAGAAGCATGTCTGTGTTGATCCGCGTCAATCAATATCTCAATGAAATATCCTCAGTCATCGTTAAATCTGCAGTGGATCAGCGAGTAGACCTACCGCTATGCCGAAAGTAAAACTTTCGGATAGTGCGAAGTTACGTAAGGGAATTTGGAGATCAGTACAGATGAAAAAGCTATTTTCTGTAAATTGTGTGAAATTAAAGTGACTTCAACTAAACGGTTTTAAAATTTAATTTCTCAATGGTGTAGCGAGTGCACAGAAACAAATTATGTTGTCTACGTGAAAGCGACACGGTCTACAAGTTAGCGCTCCACGAGCAGACAACAGGCAGTTTTTCAATAAAGCGTCAATCAATCGTAATGCGCTAATTTTTGGAGAAGAAAATTCTGCTGTAGATACTTTTGGATTACTATTCGATTCATTCTCAACGTCTTCTTGCCAATGTTTGTAAATGCTCTGACAGCAGTTCTTTAACAAACTATCATTGAAGTGTTTCACAATTTTCTGATAGTTCTAAGCTTCTCTTTCATGTGATCAACAATTTAGATATCGTTTCTGCCAGTGTTTAATAGTTCTAATTTTTCTAGCTTCCTGCAAACTCAACTGAAATACTTAACATTTTGCAGAACGAACTCTCACGGTCACATACTTTTCCAGTTCGTATTTTAGGCAGATCATGCAATTACCATTGACCTACTATATTAATAATAATTCCGTGTGGTCGTGATGACTTGGTTTATTTTGGCTGCGCCTTGAGCCTCTATTGTAGCCACAATAGCCTAAACTTTATTAATTTTTCTTGTGACATTACGCCTTGTCGACTTCGAGGTCATTAGAGGCGGGATGGAAATGGTGACAAGGAACGGGAGGGAATTCGTCCTTGGGCTTTTGAAGGAAACATCCCGGCATTCGCCTGGAGTGATTTTGGGAAACTATGGAAAACCCAAATCCGGATGCCAGGACAGGGATTCGAACCGGCGTCCTCCCGAATGCGAGGCCAGAGCGTTAACCGCTCACCCACAACGCTCGGTTTAACCAAACTCGGCAATCCTACCAGGTACAGGGGACGTACAGTTTCACGTGAAATCCGAACCACGGAAGCGTTCTGACGTACTTGACACTACATAGCAAGCTGTGCCAGAGGTGAAGGTCTGCTTAAGATCCTATGAAAATCCCCACCAAGACAGAGATTGAATTGGGGACTTTTCGATCTCCAGTCAGACGCCTTAATCATTGAGCCACTAGAAAGCTGTTGACCTACAACTACATAAACCGAGCAAAATTAACCGTTTTTACTACTTCTAAGTCCATTCAAACCTAGCAGAATGTCTTCAAACTTATAATAGGAAAGTTTGCACATCAACGAGATCAGGTAACGCGACTGTTACCATTCCTCCTGGCGCTTATTTTTTGCACCTATGAACTCATTTTTTATCCATGACAACTCAATTTTGCCACTACTAGAAATGCATTTTTCGTTCAAATTAATCTTTCGAGGTACTACAAAACCGAGAAATGGGTCAAATTAGAAGACGCGGGCATAACCTGTAACAGTATAAACTCATTTTAGTCCGCCAAAAAAATTCCGTTTTCAACGTTGTCTCTATTATAGCCTTATATAGCCACTACGGCTGCGCGTGTTTAGGTGCTTCCATACTGGACTGGGGAGGTTCAACGGCACCGTGATCGTGTCCTGGACCCCATGTACGGGCTGTCATGATTTTGGCAATCATTGCGAATACTATTCGGCAAAAAAAAAAAAAAACACAGAACATAGTTACTCGTTTCACAGACAGAACACAACACAATTTCCATTCAAATTTATGTGGAAAGTAACGGGATACTACCTCATTAATATTTACCTATTAGTATATGGTATAACTCTCTATGTGAGGAGAGCAAGGCGAGCAGCAATGTGAAAATCTGCCTTAGAGCACAACACACATGATAATGATGATGATATAATACTAAAATCTGCAGCTTTTAACTGTTCTAGATTCCTGATCATACTCTAAACATGGTCACAGGATCATACCTAATATATTTAATAACCATGCGTCCTTCCACTTGTTTTACTGAAAAACTATCAACTTTACATACTGTTTGCCGAGCACCTGCAACAGGATATACCTTGTTCGGTCGCCATCTATCAGTGTTACCAACGTTGGCAGTCAGGTCTTTTACTATTCTGGAAATTCAAAATAACAATCTATAATTACGTCATCCTTAAATCATCGTCATCTAAGCAGCTTCCAACGAGTGGTCTGGTCTGCTTGCAAAAAAAGCCTCTCAAACGCTTCCTGGCTATCCTCCATATCTTTTCGTCTGCTTTCGTCCAGATCCCTCCCCCACCCTCAGCACACTTCTTAACACCTTTCACCCATCAGTCACTCGGTCTTCCTGTAGGCACCTATCCTTACAGCTCCATGTCCAGCATCTTCTTTGATATCTTCTTCTCTCCTATTCTCTTCAAATTACCAAACCATTGTAACTCTGATTTCTCTATCGTTTGTTGAAAGTGTTCCTCCTTCTCGTTACCCCAACTCATTTGAAACTTCAGTTCCTTAACTAGTACTCTCCCTTTGTCCCTTTCCGTCATCGCCCATGTTTTCGATCAATACCTCAAAATCGACACAAAGTAGATCTTACAGATTTCTTCATTACTCCCTTACGGCATATCTACACTACTGTAATGATCTGAATGGAAAACATATGTGCGTGTTTCTTTTCTCGTCGTGAGTGTGTCGGTCCCAGAGGAGGTTCTGCTTGTGTTTGGAGGACTCCAGCCCTTGAGTGTTGCCATTAGATGTGACGGATGGCAGAAAACAGTCCCGTGACAGGACCACAGCTAAAGAGCAGCCTGGACTGTTTCGGTAAACAAATAAAATAAAAAGTAAATCTGTATCCAAGAACGAAGGGTGAAGGGAGGCCAGGGAGTACAGCCAATAGGAAAAATTTGTATTTTTAGTATGAAAAAAGGGCGGTTTTGTTGCATGTCCTGAGCCAACCAGCGAAAAGAGCTTCCCAGCAAATACAGACATTGGGAGACGTCATCAAGAAGGGGTGGAAAGAGACGTTTCGTCCGGCAGCACGGAAGACAAGAGGACTTGTTGGCTACCAACGGAGAGGTGTAGATCGACCGACCAGCTGACCACGGGAGAGACAGCAGTGAGGCAGCCGGCCGTGATGGAGAGCTGGTCATCCCGCCGACTGCACAACTTAGTTCCGCCTGCACGGTAACCACCATTCAGAAAAAGGAACGTTTGCATCATCGTCGTTTACCCTAGATACCGCCCCGAGACAGACTCTCTTGCTCCACAGAAAAAGTGATGTAAAAAAAAGAAAATTTAATCTTTGTAAAATTTTGTCAAGTAAACAATTCAAATACATAAGTAAATCGTAAAGTCAGATTGTGAACCTTGTTTTCACTAGATCCCATCCTGTCTCGTAATGTGTCATTTTGCTTGGTTAATTCAATAATTCATGTTTAAATAATAATACATTGAGATCTGGATGTCACTTCCCTCAGAATAGGGTACACTCCAATCTCTGGCGCACACCTGATTTTTTGTTATACCTAATATTATTTTGAAATCAATGACAGGTAGCAAACGGCCACAGTGAGGTAGAGAAGTCGCTTTCCTAACATAGGGAACACTTCACTACATATCAGACCTCTCATAATCTTATAAAATCTATATTCACACAATCCCCTGAATGCTTTATTAAATTTCAGTTTTAGTTATGGTTCGTTAAGATTCATGCCATAAGATCCGGAGGGAGTCAGCACCGAAACTATAAGAAGGAATTCTGGGATGGCATTTACGAACATGAAGCAATGCCAGGAAACTGAGCCAAATCTGGATGACCGGTTCGGGTACTGAACCGGGGTCCCATTGAATACCAGACCCGATCGTTAACCACTGACCAACCAAGCTAACAGGACAGTTTATAAACTGATCGAAAATCAAATCTCGTATATCAGCCGGTGGTATACGTGAGACATTGTCGCTCACGACGTGCTGTCGGGTAGGTTCGGCAATCTCCGTACTGCTTCGTAATAAGAATCTCCGCGAGTTCGTGCCGCCGACATCCATCACCGCCGTCAGGCGGCGTCTCACAAGCGCTCGGAAAACAAAGTAATAATTTCCGCTTGTTATTTGGCAGTAAAGCCTGGCAGTATCTGTCATTCGGCTTTATACCGCCGCGATCATTATTTGCTCACTAAGTTTACTGCTTAATGCCAGCAATAAAGTGGGGCCGTTATGGCAGGAACGTCTCACTCACCGCTTTTTGCACCCGCACTCGCTCAAAGCGCGGAACTAAAGTACCGCGGGCTCTGCTGCGGAACCCGATACCGCTTTGACGGGGTACGACAGAAATAATGATGAATACAGGGGGCTTAAAAATGTACTTTACAACACTAAAAAACAAAGATTATTTCTTTTTCTCCCTCTTTGTCTCTCCTTTTTTTTTTTTTTTTTTTTTTTACAGGTTTAGGCCTCGTCAACGTCGAGGTCATTAGAGGCGGGAAAGGACTGGAGACAAGGAACAGGAAGGAATTTTTCCATGGGCTTTTAAATGAAACGTCCCTGAATTCCTCTGGAGTGATTTGGGGAAACCATGAAAAATCCAATTCTGGAAGCTGGGACGGGTTTTCGAACCCACGTCGTCCATAATGTGAGGCCAGAGCGTTACCGCTCACCACACCAACCACAGTGGGTGAAATCGCATAGAAATTTACCCAGATAACTTACAAGTGCTGAACACAAAAATTGTGCAAGAAGGTAAAAATTATGCAATGTAGCAGAAATGATAAAAAATAACATTAAATTCAATTCAGTAATTAAATCTAATAAAGTGCAAGAAGGAAGAGAATTGTGTGATTTAGGAAATAAAATTACATTGACGGCTCAAGGAGAAATGATTTAAAAGGCATAATATTACTAGATAAATCTGAAATCTTTAAGTTTCAAATAGTCACCAAGGGATGAATATAAATGTAGAACGTCTTGGATTTTAATAAATAACAGAAAAAGATGTGAGACAAAGTCGTAGTCTATCTCCATTAGTTTTCAATCTTCTATATGGAGGCAACAAAGGAAGTAGAATAAACATTCTTAATGTGGCATAAGTGTTCAAGGAGAAAAAAGTCAGTATTCTACCAATTGCTGATGACATTATCCTGTTAGCAGAACAGACAGAAGATATTCAGAACTTACAGAATGGTATGAACAAGGTACTGAAGGAACATTTTGGACTAAATATAAACCAAAGCAAGACGAAAGTAATGACGGCCGTAGCAGGGATAATCTTAAAAGATCAATAGTAATAGCGAAAAGAGTCTTCTTAAAAAATAAAAATGTTGTAGTATCAAAAATTGATCTGGGACTCAGAACTTTTCAAAACTCTACTTGTGAAGCATAGCACTTTATGGCAGTGAAACATGGACTTTTGGAATACCGGAAGAAGGAAAAGTGGTGCTTTAGAAAGATGCTGAAAATTAAGTGCACGGATAAAGCAAAAAATTAAAACTTTTTTTGGCTTTACGCCACGTCGATGTCGTATAAATTAAAGACGGGAAAGAACTAAGAGCAAAGAACGGGGAAGAATTCGGCCATGGACTTTGAATGGAATCGTCTCACAATTCTCCTGTAGAGCAACATACCTGTGTCGATCCGCGTCATTCAATGTCGCCAATTCTTCTAAAAATAATCTTCAGTCTGTTTTGTATCAGTGAATACCGCCATGGCGAAAACAAAATTTTGTGAAAGTGTGAAGTTATTGAGTTACATAAAAGAATTATGGATAGGAGTATTATAGTACAGACGAAAATTTCCTGTAAATTATTTTAAATTAAAGTGACTTCAATAATACGATTTAAAAATTAATTTCGCAATGGTGCAGTGTGTGCACGGAAGCAAATTATGCTACCTTAGTGAAAGCGACACTACTAATGTATAACTGAGCAAGCTTTGATGTACTGTAAAATTAAATGTTTGGTCATATTTTGTTATTTTTAGGTTATATTTAATAGTTTTTAAGGTCATATCTGTGTGTATATTTCCCTGATTTTTTTGGTCATAAGATCCGAACCATAATCATAAGTGAAATCCCTACAACGTTAAACCATACGCTGAACCATGACATAAGAGAAAGGTTTAACACGAGACTTTTTGTAAAGGTCGTCATGACAACATGAAAATAGAGTTTATTTATCCCACTGGACTACCACACTGTTTATTGAAAGAGTTCAGTATTTGAAAAACGAGTGATTTATGTACAAGTATTCTTGTTAAAATGTGGTGTCGCGTTGTGGCAACCCACTCTGTCTCCATTATCTCGCTGTTTACAGTCAGACTTTGATGGTCCAGACGGTTAGCTCCGGACTGCTGATACAGACCTCACAGAAACGACGCACAAAAAACAGAACGGGGAAAAAGTGCGCCGGTTGCAGGTAAACACAAGTGTCGCCCAGACATCCGTTTGTTTATTCTCCTCTTCCGCAGGTCTCGATCCTGACGGAAGCGGGAGCCGAGCGCGGAGGGAGGAAGCTCTGAGGGGCATTAAAACGTTTGTGGCCGCAAGTTCGGTGGCGCATAAACCCAGGGGCGGGTCCAACCCCTTTGTGCGCTGAACGCGGGGGTGGATTGTGCGGCAATCCGGACCAGCCTTCCGGATAATCAGAGGCCGGGAAATGTCTGTCCGCCCTCTCCTAATGGGCCCCGGGAAATGCAAAGCGGTGCGGGGGTTGGTACCACTGCGACCCGACGCGATGCGTGTGGCCACCTCGTGGCAGTGTTGCCAACCTTCCAGACCGGAAATTAAAAATCGAGTTTGCCACAGAATAAGCACCATTCTTCCAAATTTTTAGACTGACATGTTGAAAAAACTTTGAAGTATTTTTCCTTTGTTTAAAATGCACTAACCCAATTTTGAGAAAATTCAAGCGAAGATAGAAATAACTTGATACAAATGTGAAGTATATTTGTATCCATCCAAACATCTCCTTGGACATTTTCTTATTCTAATTTGCTGTTAGTCGGTGCATCCCGCCCGATAAATGTGTTGGTTCATTAAGAAAATTCGAAATCAAACGAAAAATTCAAGAACTTTTAAATTATACAACTACAGAATTCTGAAAACGAATAGAGTTTCTTTTAAGCGCTTCTGGTAAGTGCTTAGTGCTGCTTGCCCAATACTTAGCTTCAGTGCCGGCGCTAGGATTCACGGGCCCCGGGTAAGCGATCTTAGGTCCCCCACCCCCAAAAAAATTTTACATTACATTTTGTTTTTGATAAATTCAGAAAATTTTAATACAAAAATGTTCAAAATTATTGGTGCAGATTTTAAAATTTGTGTTTGATTTCTATTTGTTGAGGCACCCAAGCCGGCGGGCCCTCCTTTGGTGACCCGGGCCCCGGGTACTTTTGCCCCACTTAACCCCCCCCCCCTAACGCCGGCCCTGCTTAGCTTTTATGGGTTTTTTTCTGGTGTTAATATGATCAGTGGCTGTTTATTTTTTTATTTTCTTTTTTTTTTTTTTTTTTATTATTATTTTTTTTAAAAAATTCTTACACCTAATTCTCGGTCGAATACTTGATAACAGTGTTGCTTATCTCCGTACTTATCCGATTCATTTCTAGGAGAGCTGTTTTGTCCCCAGAACTAGTACTAGATCTAAACATGATCGTTTAGAATTCAATCCAGTATCGAACGAAACTTTGCATCATCTTAAATGAATATTTCTGGTCGTAGCAGGAATGGCGGTTAATGTGTAAACGCTGTGAAAGGTGTTATTTAGAAGGCTTATATGTTACGTTACTTTAAGATCAGATGGAAAAGTTTCCGAAAGTTTCGCCAATTTTCATGACATTGTTTACTTCCGAGTAGCATGGAGTAGTGGTAGACTCTTATGCAAAAGCACAATATTTATCACATTTTACGAACAAGATTAAGTGGGGATTCAGCTATTTCTAAGTGGAATCAGTATTTATAAAACCGAAGTTTTTTTCTTACTTTAAGAAAAAAATCTTACTTCATTCACGGAAATACTTTTTGTTTTTGCCTAGTCGATTTAATATTGAAGATAAAGAAAGGTAAGGAATTCGGACCTGTCACAAATTTAATCAGATATACATGGATAAAAAAAATATCAATATAAGCTAGTGATCTGTATGTTTATTTTTTACTAGACCTTGGGTTGAAAAACTTTTAGATACACTGCATTAGGGATCATGCAACAAAAAATCAGTCAATATTAGCCTATATTACCTGTACCCCATTTTTAGCATTTACCCCATTTGTGATTTTATATATTGTTTCCCGTTTCCATTTGGTTGGTGCTGTCCAGCTTTCCCGCCCCTGGCTCTGAATGATGTAGGCTGCCCACATACACATTTGACGAGGCCGGTGGCCGGCTCGCAGGGTCCCCGGACTTATGAATAAATCGGCGGCGGCCATATTGGGGATCCTCCCCCCTCCATCCCGCCCTCAGTGTCCCCAGTGGCCGGCAAGGTGTTTTTTAGCCGTCTTCCATCCCCAGGCTGAGGAACACTGTAAAAAGGCTGGCTGTTAGGCCAATAGCGGGGTTGAACCATGGCCGACCCCACCATTTGTATGGAGATGTTGTAACAGAACTTGAAGATACAGCTGAAATTGTACCAGTACAAGAGGAAGCGGCAAGATAACAGATATAGAATAGGACGAGACCAGGTCGGTAAACATGTTGAGTAATAGTAGATCAATTACGAATAAATGAAAGATTAAGAGATAGCATCAAAAATAAAACAATAGCAAAGGACGATATACGTATAACAGCATACCACTAGGTTGGAAGCGGGGCTAAATTCATTACTCAAACTATAGATAAATTGAAGTTAACGAAACAGGTTATTCAAAACGACGCCATCAAACGTTTTTATCGGGTATGCGATGAATATAACCGCTAGTCTGTCCTATATTACGAGAAATTTGTACGCAAGCTGCGTTTGTCTGAAAGTTTAATATGGAATCACGAAAAACTTACCGCAGCAATTTGGATGTTGTTTTCAAATCTTGAGAGCATATCGCATAGCTTATAATCTGGGAAAAGGAGCAAGAAGTTATAATCATTTAAAATATGAACAAATATGCGCCACAGATTTTTAATTCATATTATCTTGATGTTTTTATAAATGAGAACACTATCAGTTAACAACTTTTTTAATTGATATAATCTCATACGCGTTTCGTCATTATAGACTGGGGCACCTTCAGGGAGAATTTTAAACATTTGGTTTCAGTTTCAGTTCTTTTTCATCATCGTTGGGGTAGCGATAGCAAGTTGAAATAATTATGAGTGTGGTAATCATCTTACAAACCTTCTTATTATTCACAACATTCAAGCGTGACATCATTTACTGTTAAATTTTGTTTTGTTTTATTTCCCTTTTTTATGTTTCTTCGTTTCTTAAAAGAAAAAGTTTTGTGAATTTTAACCAATGTTAACTGAATGCTGAATTATAATCATCATAACAACAAAGAAATAAAATAAAAAATAAAAAACAGAAAAAAACAAGGTATCTATTGGATGTGGTTAAGGATTATGTATCGCACACAAAAATATCCGGGAAGATTTACTGCATTGCTGCAATCAAGATGTGTCCAAAATTTTCTTTCTATTTTGATGATATCCCAAATATCCAGACATTAATTTTCAAAGTTCGGGGGGACAAGGGTTTATTCTCTGTGAGGCAAGATGATTTATATTTACCATGCTTTCCCAAAATCACCGCAGTCGAATACCTGAATGATTCCTTCGAGAGGCCAAATGTACAGTACTTGTCACTAATCCTCTCAAGACTTTAATGACCTCGACATCGACGATCGTTAAAGGCCAAAGTGAAAAAATAGGTGATATTAATGATGAGATGCAAAAGGAATTACCGTAGTTTCCTTTCACTAGTCCAACCTGACTAACTCAAAAAACTGTACGAGTTTATCATTTATCTTGCCGCGAGATATCTTCGTATTGATTTCAGCACTCATTAAAATGAATGAACAGTCATTCGTAACACTGTGGGAGACAATTCGAGTCACAGTTCGGGAACACGATAGTACTTTGCGATGAGGAAGTAACCGGTGTTGGTCATCTGGCACCTGCCGAGGGACTAAGAAGATATCAAGAAGTCGAGGACGGAGTAATAATCACGACTTCATTAGGAGTAATTCCCCTCATTAGGCTAAGCTGAGTGCAGCCATTGTACCGGCAGCCGTAAACCAATAATAACAACGACTTAACGACGTTTATACGAGCGAGCTGAACGCTCTTCTTGTCCACGGAACGACCTACAACAACAACCGGCAAATCACCCAAATATAAATTTCTTCCCAGCTGTTATTTAGGCACGTAGGTGAAGGTCGGGTAACCCCGGACATTTAAAGTTCTAACAAACCAACCACGCTGCGTCGGTAAAACTATATTGTAAATATGTGCCCTGTAGTATAAAAACAAATGCAACAGAGCTACGACTTGGGCGCCCAATGAGTTGCACACTAGTGTGTGCTTTGTTTCTGTTAGACGTTTTTAGTCACTCCAGTCAAAATTCGTTGGAGATTATTGGATATGATGCGTCAAATAAACGCGTAGTAACGAGGGATCGAAAAATACAAAATGGCGACAGTTTAACATGTTCACAATATAAACATTTTGCAGGAAACGGGCAAAAAAGAAAAGGCAGTAAAACGGTGAAGCGAAAAAATAAAAAGGTAAAAGTGCTAAAAGAAACGTATTGAAAGTCTCTGCGAAATAAATCAAGTAAAACAGAGTGAATACATCGTACGTGGAAATTTTTTTGATGAAGACTGGATTCAGTGCAATGAAGCAAAGACAGGGTCCATGAAGATTGTACCGGGTGTTTCAAAAATGACCGGTATATTTGAAAAATCAATAAAAAATAAACGGGTGGCGATAGAAATACACCGTTTGTTGCATTATGTTTGGGACAACAGTAAATTTTCAGGCAGACAAACTTTCTAAATTAGTTACAATTTTCATACAACAGATCGCGCTGCAGGCGATTTGAAAGATATAGAAGTAAACGCAGTCAGTGAGTTCGCCATTCTGTAAGTCGTCTTTCTGCTGTAAGCGTGTGCTGTTCACAGATTGCAAGTTTGCTGTGAAAAAATGGTTTATTACTTAGAACATATCGTATTTTAGATTTTCCCAGATTGCAGCGCCATCTGTTGTTGAAATTTGTAACTAATTTCTAAAGTTTGACTGCCTGAAAATTTACTGTTGTACCAAGCATATCGCAACAAACGGTGTATTTCTATCGCTGCCCGTTTAGTTTTTATTTATTTTTCAAAAATTCCGGTCATTTTTGAAACACCCTGTAATTATATAGATTCATCAGATACCCGTTATTATTATGATTCTCAAAAAAACGATTAGGCCACCATTTATTACTGTGTTCGGGGATAAAAATTAAGGCAAAAGTGTTTTCTATTTAATTCGTTGGAAAAATGTTAAGATTACTAACTTCTAATTAATATGACTGCAGACGTTACAAGTTTAATTTGAAGATTAAAATAAATGCAGAGAATGTGTATATTTCATTTTTATTTGCAATTAATTATAAGTGTCCGGATCTACCCGAACTTCCCCAATACTAGTATAACAGAAATTTTCTTGCAATCAGTAATTGCAACGATTTAATTTAATAGGCCTACTAGAGTGAGTCAGTGACCGTTTCTTGGACATATTCACGAGGCTAAAATAATTCTACATTTATCGCCACATATGTGGTGTGTACAAGGATTAAAATTCATATTATTAACAACTCTACTAGTCTGATAAATAGACAAAAATCAGGGGATTCTACGATAACCGCAACACTGCAATTTGATGACGGATTCTGATGTAACCTGACGAGACAAACCGAAAGCGAAGAATCAAATTTCTGAAGTGAAACTTCTTTGGGCGAGATAGGGAGAAAATTTCTTTGCGTTATGCGTTACAGGTTACACGTTACGCGTTACGAGTTTCGCACTTTAAGTGCGCATGCGCGATAGCATTCTTCGCTCTTTTACAGCAAGGGAATGAGTCGTTTAAGCGTTTGAGAATTATTTAAGTCATGTTTCAGAAATCTGTATTCAAACCATCAGGCTTAGAAGATAGTTACATTTTACACATAAATACGTGCACCAGTATTTTTCACCGAGCGGGGCGGTGTAACGGTTAGCGTTCTCGCCACGCATTCGGGAGGACGGCGGTTCGAATCCCCGTCCGGGCATCCAGATTTGGGTTTTCCATGGTTTCCCCAAATCACTCCAGGCAAATGCCGGGATGCTTCCTTCAAAAGGCCATGGCCGAATTCCTTCCCATTCCTTGCCCCCATCCTTGCCCCCCATCCTTTCCCGTCTCTAAAGACCTCGATGTTAAAAAGAGACGTAAAGCAGTTACAAAAAAAAAAGAAGTATTTTTCATTGCTTTAAAAAATTCTAAGAGTTATGAATCTGCGCTCAGCCCATTTTTGACGGACTTAGAAGCTGGTTATTAACTAAAATTGAATGTAAGAACGGTAATCAGATAATTTTGCCAAAAATGTTCTCAGATATAAAAGACTAAGGCAAGATGCAATAAATACTCTATAAGCTAGCAATGGCTGATTTAACTTTTTTAATCATTTTCTTTCGAGGATTCCCTGGGCAATGTTCCTATCTACTGTACAACTACAGTAAGGTTAGTATCGTTTGTTCACCTGACTGCAGAATAAACATAAAAAATACACAGATTTTTCAGTTCTTGCGCTTATACACACGATTTTATATTTATATATTGTATCTCAATGTGGAAGAAGTTAGGTCGAAATGCAACCTGGACCCAAAAAATTTGCCAAGTGCAGAAGGAATTACACGCAAGAGATACATTATGAGTATATTGTATTCTACCTAGCGGTGGTGGTTAAGTTGAAATGTGGGACGAACCAGAAGAAAAACGTCACTGAAGGCACGAGGAATTATACTTACAACATTTTTTTTTACATTTAATATCTCTAGAATTAAGTAAGATAACAAAAAAATTATTCTTTACTTTTAATTTTCTCGTCGATTTACTTTAGAATCCATCATTGTATTATGGCGCCACGGTTATCGTAGTGCTGACAAACTAATATTACTAACAATTCTACTAGCTTTATAAATAGATAAAAATCACAATAAAGAAATACACTAAAAAATGCAGTGAGGAAATACACGTAATAGTGAATTGGCCCTGTTACAGTGTACACGCACAAACTGTAAAAAGCAAATAAAACGTAATAAAAATACTCACCCAAGCTTTTACTGTTAATAGCCTAAACCTAATGTATGTTGTAACGTTAAGGCAGATAACCAGTGTAGATGCGTGTAGATGGCCGATCAGCATATGTTCCCAGTTGCACAATCTCCGCCCTCATTTTCAGTCAGCTGAAGTTACAATGACGGAGTAATAGTTAGTATCGCCGGTGCCGCGGTAACGGCATAAGACAAATGCCGAACCTATGCGGTGACGTCATTCTCGATTAGTGAAACTACAGCCAATAGCTATGTCGATGACCACACCAGTGGCGGACGAAATTATTTAGTAAATTTTTCATAGGGTTTTAGGACTTATAAATGTCAAGAATTTTAGAGGCGGGAAACGATTGAGGGCAAGGAACGGGATGAAATTCAGGCATGGTCTTTTAGAAGGAATCATACCGGAATTCGCCTTAAGTGATTTCGGTAAACCACGGAAAGCCAAAAACAGGAGGGGATTTGAACTTAGGTCTCCCAGATGCCACGCCTGGGCGTTATCCACTTACCCATCATGTTCAGTGCAATATCTTAAGAAGTCACATCACAATACCAGCAAGATTTTCAAGCATCATATAGCTAGAAGCTGACGGCAATCTACAAAGGTTTCTGGATGGCTTTTCTAGATTATTACTCTCTGTTTCCTTCTCTTTTTTTTTGTAACTGCTTTACGTTTCTTTTTAACATCGAGATCTTTAGAGACGGGAAAGGATGGGGGGCAAGGATGGGGGCAAGGAATGGGAAGGAATTCGGCCATGGTCTTTTGAAGGAAGCGTCCCGGCATGTGTCTGGAATGATTTGGGGAAACCATGGAAAACCCAAATCTGGATGCCCGGACGGGGATTCGAACCGCCGTCCTCCCGAATGCGAGGCGAGAACGCTAACCGTTACACCGCCCCGCTCGGTTTTCGTTCTTACTGTTACAGGGCAGGCGCACGAAATTTTCGGAGATTTTTTTTTTTATTATCGGCACATTGACAAAATTTTCGATTGTAGTTAGGCATACCGCTATGCCACCAGTGCTACGAAATTAATGCAAATATCTGGCTTTAATTGCTTCGTAGAAATGTCTTTCTGAAATTTCAGCTTCTCTCCGTTGCTAAATGTTACAAGAAATTCAAGACAGAATAATATTTTCCATGACTTAATGCCAGATACGTTCTACCATTTTCAATTGATACGACACGAATTCCGCGTTACTGCAACTTTTATAAAAATATTTCTCCTTCTTCAGGCTGAATTTCAACCTAACCACATACAGTAGGAACAGTCAGATTAGGTTTATGCCATCCCTGCTCCAACAATGGTATTGCGCGAAAGTATTTACAGCGTTGTACCGGTTTCTCAATTTATATTGGAACCAATTTTCCTTCGATCTTACTAGTATTACGCAACATAAACTACATAAAATTACGCAATGCCAACAAATCTAAGTTTTTCCCACTGCGCATGAAATAAGTCCCTCCGATGGGATAGGGTCAGGTAAAAACATTCCTATATGTACTGGAAACAAATGTCATCGAAGACTCTCCTGCGCATTGAATATCATTATGCTCCTCAGGAACTGAGCCAGATTATCTCGTTTAAAAGAAACAATGTCGTCAGGATAATCTCACTAACAGGAGAAAGATATTTACGTGCAATTGAGGAAAAAAGATACGTGAAGAGGTAAAACAGATGGATTATCATTAAGAATCGGTTTAACGTCGAACATCCAACACCGTGGATATGATGAGCGACCACTACCCTAACAGATAGAAAATAATCTACTCCCATCATTCTTCGTATGTTGAACATAGCCGCAGATTGAATGACTTACTTGGCGTGATGCTTACCTTTTAGATGTTGACGTCGGTGTTTTCAGCTCTCGTGGGGACTACCTCATTGGTGTCTCCCTGCAACACACACAAACACACAACTCAGTACTTTGCGATAAAGTCTCGCGCTTCAAAAACTGTTTCATTAAATGCAGTTCAGAGCCTAATTGGTCCAAAAGAAAATTACTTCAATGTAATTTTATATTTACATTCCTATAACTGTTTCGGTATTGCGAATTTGTGTATGTTTAGTGTGTTTGATACCTCTATTTAGGTGACCCTGTTACCAGAAAACGAAAGGAAATTATATTTTTTAGAAGTTACCTTTCTGTTCAGTTGGTAAGATGCAAAAATAGAATGAAAAACCACCCCTAAATTTGTTTCAACCTGATGACATGATGCAAATTCGGCACATTCTCTCAGAGAGATGAACCCGCAGCTTAGGATGGAAAGGAATTACAGAGCGCTGATAGCGTGCTTGAGACACACAATTTTTATATCAAAAGGATAAGGTTTCACAGTATTTACTGTAATCAGGCACTCACTTGGATATACGAAGATAATCCCCAAATTTCAGACCCCCGACCAAAGGAGGAATCAGTCATATTTTAACGCATGGTATTAATCCAGAAGAAAACCTGGTTATTGTACCATTAGATGTAATGTCATGAACTCGTTTTGGTCATATCTATAATAATTTCCAGCTGGCATACAGCTTAATGTAGAAAAATGACTCCATTGTCAAGGGATTGATTTTTCTGGTCACAAGTAATGACTGTGCCACCTGTTCTGATTTGTTTCTTGAGTTTGATCATTGATACACTTCCTAAACCAAAAAATGCTTTACTTGGATTTTTTTTGTATAAAAACCTATTTCATGGCGAGATTGACTTTATTCCTCTCTAATCACAACATTGAGTTTTCAAATTTTGCGTACCGAACCCTTAGGGTCTAATAAAAAATCAGGATACATTTCAGCCAAATCATGACATTTAATCGTAAAAACCTATTTTTCCCTAAAAACACCCCAACTAGATTATTTAGTGGATCTGCCAGGGGCGATAATATGATTATTCTATGCATAATCCTCCGGACACCTGAAAGAGATGGTGATCTTCCTTTTTCAAGTAATAGATATTAGATAATTATATATACGAGGGGCAGTCAAAAGTTTCCGGAATTTCTTTGTAATTCTTTATTAACAAAAGATAAGTACACATTTACGTAATCTCCTTCAAAGAAGGCTCCTTCAGAACACACCGCTCCTGACATTGCTGGTAACAACGATGAAAATCCTGTTTTGGTATCTTCCGAAGTACAGTCGTCGCTTTGGTTCTGATGTCTTCTACGGTGGTAAAACGGTTACCTTTGAGGCCCATTTTCATCTTGGGAAAGAGACAGAAATCCGATGGCGTTAAATCCGGTGAGTAGGGAAGCTGGTGGAGGACTGGAATGTTCTTTTCTGAAAGCCATGTCTGCACAACAATCGATGTGTGGGAGGGAGCATTGTCGTAATACAGTGACCATCCTCCTTGCCATTTTCCGGGACGCCATCGGATTTTTGGCTCTTTCCCAAGATGAAAATGTGCCTCAAAGGTAACCGTTTCGCCACCGTATAAGACATCAAAACCAAAGCGACGACTGTTCTTCCGAAGATACCAAAACAGGATTTTCATCGTTGTTTCCAGCAATGGCAGGAGCGATGCAGCAAGTGTGTGTGTTTTAAGGAGCCTTCCTAGAAGGAGATTAGGTAAATGTGTACTTATCTTTTGTTAATAAAGAGTTAAAATTAAATTCCGGGAACTTTTTGACTGCCCCTCGTAGGAAGAAATGGATGGAGCATGTAACACGTATGGAGGACACCAGACCACCATAGTTGCTTCTAGATTATAAGAATAAGAAGAGGTAGCCACAACAAAATTTGTGAAGGCGAAAGAAACCATCAGCTCTAAAGATGATGACGAAGTAAGCAGTTCCCCGTCATGTTGGCATTTCTCATACCAAACGCAGACTTGGTTAAAGTATGCATTTATGTACCTCAACATGTCGGCCAACTAGGCGCTATTCTAGACGAGTTACTGTATCGGAAACACTATCACGAGCGTACACTTAGTCCACCATATTCGCCTGACTTGGTGCTTTGCGACATGCCCCGCTGGATGAGCCAACCATCACCCGACTGCCCAGCTACAGTGGAGATACCCAGTGGCTAGTCATAAAACAGGAAGGTATAGAGGAGGATTGCCCCAGTAAAAGCCAACCTTGTCAAAGTGGGATCTTATAAATGAAGGTGATACAGATCTCGACTGTAGAACAGAACAAACTTTGGAACACCTGCTGGTTTATCCAAATTGTCCTGCCACCTGTATCCCCGAGAGTCACAAGAAAGAACCATTTTACATAGGTCAAAACTTGGCTGAAAAACCTCTACTACCTGACACCAAAACGTAAAAAATGTAAGTGGTACACTGCCGGAAATTGAAATCACAACACCCAGACAGGAGTTGTGAATTTAAGGAAGCTTTGTAGATATATCCAGGCTCAGACCCTGAAGAAATGGTAAAAAATTGAAATGGATCAGGCTAAGTATATAACCTTCAGATACAGTTGTTACTGAGAAGTGTACCCACCTTGAGCATCAATACGTTCGAGGATCCTTGCCGGCATTAAATCAATTAAGTGTTCGGATGTCTTCTTGGGGTATGATTCTCCACACCTGCGTGTCTTGTGCAGTCAGTTGTTGCGTCATTGGAGCTGGTTGACAGTGTGATCTGATGTGTCTCCTCATGGAATCCCAAATATGCTCTATTGGGGACAAATCTGGGGACCTTGTGGTCCAAATTGTGATCGCAACCCCTTGCAAGGCTTGTGTTGTGATAGCCACAGTACGAGGACGGGAATTATCCTATTGGAAGATGAATGTACATCAAAATCACGTACAGCACCCCGTCCACATAGTGGTGGGCTGCCATTGCGCCTTCAACAACAACCAACTCAGTCCTGCTGTCGAAACTGTTTGTCCCCAAACCATGACACCAGTAGCTGGACCTGTGTGACGTTCTGAAATCATACAGGGTATGCCGTTTCTCCACTGCGTACATGTTATCGATTATCACTTTGCCACAGATAGAATCGAGACTCGTCTCTAAAGACAAATGTGCGCCATTCACATGTCCATTTGCGTTTTGTGTTACACCTGGTTAGACGATGCTGGAAATGAAATCAGGTTAATGTAACACATTGCATAGTGGCCAGGTAGTGTAACCCAGCTTCAAGCAATTGATCTACAATCGTGCGGTAGGTGACTCTCTGTGTAACCACTGCTTGAATCTGGCCTGCAGTCACCCGTCTCCCAGCAAAAGCGTCCACACAATTTTGCGGTCTTACATGCTGCTGTCCTTCCTTATGGACCTGTGCCTCCTCTAAGAATATTAGTCTTCTTTCATCCATTGTGTAACAAGTCTGTGTACTACGGCCAATCCTTCGCGAGATTTCAAGATATCATTCACCCATTCCAAACACGCCAACTCTCCGACCACTCTCACAGTTAGACATACGGGTGTAGAAGGTCGTCACTTTCCGCCTTGGTATACTTGGTCAACTAGAACTACTGGACAAAAAGTGTCACGTTCCACCACATTATTTACCTTCCTCACAGCTTTTAATTATTTTGTGTGGGGATACCTGGAGCCAAATTTCATTCATTTATCGGAACTGAGTCTGGATGTTGGGATTTTAATTTCTGCCAGCGAATTTGCCAGCCTTGAAGCTTTTCTCGTCTTCCTGGGGTTGGAAGCCGCGACCGAGCTTCAGACAGGACGGGGTGGGGTGGTGTTTGCCCTCTCTTCAGCACGCTGGCCGTAAAAGACGCAATGAGGCGGCCTGGCTCACTCGGCCGTTGTTTGCCTCCGCCAGATGAAGCAAACACTCCACCTCGACCCAGGCCAGGGGCACGTGCCCACAAGGTTTACGGCTGTCCACAAAAATAAACTTAATAAATTCCGCCAACAAATGTAGAGAGTCGGGAAATATTAACTAATCGTCAACACGACCGTCTCGAAGGATCTTCCCGTCTGAGTGGCTTCACTGCAGTCTACTTCCTTCCACCTATCTGCAGGGTCTCTTCTGTGAACCACATCTTTTCTCACAAATTATTTCATTTACATCAAATATTAATATAAACAAGGTCTAAGTTTTTCAAGGCATTGTAAATAAATAAATTCTCTGGCTTCCAGCCGCTTAAAAATTCAAACGTTTCGAAGGCATCTCTCTCTGCACTCATTTTCAACCATAGATGTCACTGACTCTTTTTTTAAGCACTGCCGCAGAAACGGTGGAAGACAAAAGCCAACCCAGCGCGAAGACGTCATCCATTCTTTTGCTCATTACCGAGACGAAGCTGTTTCAGAATTTTGATAGCCGGGTTTCAGGCCATACTAAGTTGATAATCAGCGTCTCTATTAACTAAAGAGTCAGTTGTTCTGATTTATATAGCTTCTGTTATAATACTAAACCAAAAAATCTCTGACCAGGGCTAAAATTGAAGGTTTTTTCATTTTTAAATTGGATACAGTTATCGGCCACAGCTGATTTATCTTCATGCTCCAGATGATTGTTTACGTGGCTGGAAGCCCGAGGAGACTGTATTTATTAATATAAACAGTTTCACGTTTTGTGGTCTAGGTAGTCAAATCATTCCTTGGAATTGCTCAGAATATTCCTCGCAACAATAGCGAACGGCTTTGGCCCTGCTACACGGCACGCTGTCATCATTGAAAAGTCCATCGTTGATTTATAACATGAAGGAAATAAATGGCCGCAAATGGACTCCAAGAACCTGAACATAACCACGTCCTGTCAATGGTCGGTTTGGTTTGACCATAAGTCTTAATCCATGCCTTTTATATACAGCTCATAGAAGAATGGAGCAACCAACAACTTGCACAGTACCTTCCTCAAAACCTGTATCCATAGCCTCGTGGAATCTGTGCAATACTCGAACCCTACCCCAACTGGAATCGTATCTCACCAAACAACCTTTTTCAGTCATCTGTGGTCCACAAGCCAAGTATAGGCGCTGAAGTCGTTGACGTTTTGTTAGCAGATACACACGTGTCGGTCTTCTGCTGCCATATCACATCAATTTTCGTTGTTCTGTCCAAACTGACACGTATGTCATACATTCCACATTTAGTGTTGTTCCTTGACGCAGTGATGAGGTTTCTGGGAGGGATATAGAATTTCACAAAGAAAGATAAAATAAAAAATGAAAACAACAGGGAGAGACTAAAAGTGAAAGCTTTAGAAGAGATGTTTACAAGGAAGAGACTGCAGTAGCTGGATAATGTTATAAGAATGGAGGAGAGAAGAATGCCGAAAGTAGCACTGCTGAACAGCAGGGAGAGAAGGAGACCATTCGGAAGACCTCGGGCAAGATAGAGAGACCAAGTGAAGAAAGACGCAGAGACTAAGGGAGTCGTTTTGAGAAAAGTGGTGGAGGAAAAATCATCTAATGACTACCAGACTTGGAAGAGGATGTGCTTGACGACCCGCAAAGGCACAAACGTCTAATAACTATGATGATGATGTTGGAAACCACGTCAATGCTACCTATCACCTTTGAAGGGAAAACAAAATAAAAACATCCTTTACACATTGATAGTAACCAACAGACAACTTTAGCATAGCTTTGAGTCTGCGTGAAATTAAACGGAAGACTCCAAATCGTTTGACTGCACGATGCAAAAGAACTTCCACTTTAAAAAAAAGAGGAATGGAGTATTTTGTAAATAAAACATTCAAATTAATATCGAAATAAACGATTACAGGCAGGAAAACGTGGGGGAATTTCTCAAGAGAATGCAATTCGCTTGTATAGTAAATACCAGACTTCCAGTTGGCAGATAAGAGAAGACAAGTTCTTTCCTCTACCTTCCACAGGTGGAATCGGCTAATGAACATACCGATACCGTAAATCCACAAACACTTCTCCCACCCTACTCGAGAAGGAATTTATCGGCCAATTAAAAACGCAAGACACTCTCATTACTTCTGCACGGCGCGTCCAGTATCGGGGCGAAGTCATTTTAGTAAAGCACGTTTTCACATTGCTCCCAATTACGAAGCTATTCAAGGAGCGGGCCAAGTCCAAAACATCAGCCTAATCGACATGGCACACGGCTAGGACGGGGGAAATTTACGATGAGCTCTGTAAACGAAATTATACGCCACGGAGCGGCGAGTAAGGGGAAACAAAAAAGGAATTAGAGCGGGATTAAAAAGGAGAAGCCGCTTCGGCCAATCCGGTTTAATGAACCGGAATAATTTTCCCTCTCGTCTAATGGAGATTTGCAGCAGACGGGATAAGCATCTGTTCATTAGGCAGGTATTCGGTGCCGGCGTACCTGTAATGGAGATTACCTGTTACTGGCCGGAATGAGAACAGCTACTCTGCAATTTTGAATTCCGGATTGACAGGTTTGATTGCTTTCCACCAACAACGAGAGTGGATCTCATTTCGGTCGTGAGTGGCTGACAAGTAGTTTGGTAACCTCATTCATAACTCCCTGACGTAAATGGTTTCCATAGTCCATCTTACACAGTTGGCATCATTGTAACGTTCATAAGCACTTTCTGCAGTGGCTTCGTGAGACCCAGATGTACCATTGTCTCAAAATATATCTCTGAAATAATTTGGCAACCTCATTCTGAATTAATTGATACTGATGAAGTCGATATTCCATCTTACACAGTTGGCATCATTGTAACGTTGACAAGAACTTTCTGCAGTGGCTTCATGAGTCATAGATAAATCATAATATAACGCTAAAATAATTTGTCAACCTCATTCTGAATTTTTTGATACTGATGGATTCCATGTACCATGTTACACAGTTGGTATCATTGTAACGTTGACAAGCACTTTCTGCAGTGGCTTCATGAGTCATAGATGAACCCTTGCCTCGTAATATAACTCTTAAATAATTTGGCAACCTCATTCTGAATTAATTGATACTAATGGATTCCATATTCCATCTTACACAGTTGGCATCATTGTAACGTTGATAAGCACTTTCTGCAGTGGCTTCGTAAGACCATTGCCTCAATATATATCTCTGAAATAATTTGGAAACCTCATTCTGAATTAATTGATACTGATGGCTTCCATATTCCATCTTACACAGTTGGCATCATTGTAACGTTGACAAGCACTTTCTGCAGTGGCTTTATGAGTCATAGATGAACCATTGCCTCATAATAAAACTCTGAAATAATTTGGCAGCCTCATTCTTAATTAATTGATACCGAGGGATTCCATCTTACACAGTTGGCATCACTGTAACGTTGGCAAGTACTTTCTGCAGTGGCTTCATGAGTCATATATGAACCACTACCTCATAATATAACTCTGAAATAATTTGGCAACCTCATTATGAATTAATTGATACTGATGGATTCCATATTCCATCTTACACAGTTGGCATCATTGTGACGTTGGCAAGCACTTTCTGCAGTGGCTTCATGAGTCATAGATGAACCATTGCCTCATAATATAACTCTGAAATAATTTTGCAACCTCATTCTGAATTAATTGATACTGATGGATTCCATATTCCATCTTAAAAAGTTGGCATCATTGTAACGTCTACAAGCACTTTTTTCAGTTGCTACATGAGTCGCGGATGAACCCTTGTCTCATAATATAACACTGAAATGATTTGCCAACCTCATTCCGAATTAATTGATACTGATGGATTCCATATTCCATCTTCTACAGTTTGGCAGCATTGTAGTACCAACAAGAACTTGGACCTTAGCCGATCATTCGTCTCAACATATAACTTTGCTATAATTTGTCAACCTCATTAAAGAACTCAATAATACTTTCATATTCCATCTTCTACAGTTGGCATCACTGTAACAGTGACAAGAAACTTGTCATCATAGACCACACGATAAATTGTCTCACCCTATAATATGACAATAATATGGCCATCTCTTTCACAACTCATTTATGTAAATGGCTTCCGTATTACTTCTTCTACACTATGAAGCATTGTGTCATTGACATAAACCTGTTATCATGGCTTCAAAGCTATGAAAACCGACTGCCTTTACCCTTCTCCCATTGAATACTATTTGATGTAAATCTCTTCCATATTCAATTTTCTACACTTTGTAACACTGACAAGCACTTTCTCACTGGATAATTTTGTAACCTCTTTCAGAACTAATTCATGTAAATCGTTTCCATATTCCATCTTCTACAGTTGGCGCTATTGTAGCAGTGCCAAGAACTTAGTACCATGGACCATAGCGAATCCATTGCCTCACCATATAACTTTGCAATAATATGGTAATCTCCTTCTGAACTCATTGATTTAAATGGGTTCCATATTCTAAAGTTGGTAGCATTGTAACACAGATAAGCACTTTCTACAGAGATAACATGGCGCATAGCCATTTCAACGTCTTACTATCTAACTTTTCAAAACATGTCTGACTCTCCCTTCCTCCGTTTCTGGAATATCTGACCCCTTCCATGGCAGAGGTCGCTGGTTATCTGGTCTCCAGCGGATTACAATCTGTAGCAGATTCGGCAGATGGTCTCTGATGAAGACCTAAGCCCTGGTCGAAACGTCGGGAAGAAGAAGAAGCAGGAGTGTTTCAACGCAGCATTAATCCCGTAAGTAAATTATATTATATTAATATGACGGCTGCAAAAACAACAAAATCTTTTATAAAACCTCCACTTAGTTTCATTTTTTATCTCCTTTAATTAACTGTTAATTCACATACAGCTATAAAATCTTAGTTTGCCCGTGCCACTTTTTCATCTGCCTTTTTTTTTATCTTTGCCAAAGATCTTCTTCTACACTCACAGTTCATCGTTCAGAGACTTTCCTAAACACCGCCATGGAAAATAACATAAAAATGGAAAAAGAAACATTAATTATGAATTCTTTAACTACAAAAAGACTGTTTTTCCTTGCCACGCTATTATCACTTCAATTTTTTTTTATCGCAACCAAAGTTTTACAAAAGTCGGCCGCTGTATTCTATCTTATTATGTTTGTGAATTGTATAGTTATTCTTTGATGGAATGAATGGTATTTTAGATCATCTTGGAAAAATTGTTATAAATCACAATGCTATGGTAATGACGGTAGGCAAGGCAAATAACAAAGATATAAATAACACAGACAATCAAAAAGTAAAAGCCACCAATGAGACCTTTGCAGAAGTTTTTCTTATATTTTAATAAAAAATTAAAAAAACATCAACCTTTTCAGAGGTTTAGACCGCTGCTATTGGCGGAAAAACTCTGATGCGTTGGCGAACCACTTTCGTTAGTGCATTACAATCCTCTGCTATACTGCCGATTTCTATTTCTTTTTTTTATTAGTTGAAACGCGTAGGAGGCCATTCATGGCGTTGCTGTAGCAGATATTCGCCTGGAATGATTTTGATAAGAACGATATGTGGATAGCCGAACCAAGAATCGATCCCGGATCCTTTCGACTGCCAGTGCACCCACCCACCCACCTGGCTCGTAAATTACTTCACGCTGTGCTGTCAATGTTTCGACAGTCACTATTTCCCTTTCCAATTCCTGCCGCCACAGAAAAAAAGGCAAGTCAAAAAAAGGCACAGTACTATATGTTATATGTTGAAGTCGGTGGGGAAGAAATTTATTGGTGAGAACAATAGTGCAATGTCTTTAGTTTGCAGTGTGTAACAATGTGGCAGGAAATAAATTGAGTGCAAAGTGTCTGTCAAAGACAGCTGTCAGAATGGCGTCAGAGGGTCCGTGACATTTTCATAAGATCAGCGACGCGGGGAGCCAACTGTTGCGGCCTTCGCAACTGATCCGGCACACAATTTATGCGCTCCCACTGTGGTACTGCCGCTTCTGTCCTTCAAATGCCCTTCTGCTAAAATACAATGAATATTGTAGCCGTATCTGCATCTGGTCACTTGATTAAATTCGTAGTAGCGAGCGTGGGGCGTGAGAAGTAACACTTTAGTCTTGCATTCTGGAGACCGAGGGTTCGAATCCCCGTCCCTCCATCCAGATTTGGATTTTTCATGGTTTCCCCAAATCACTCCAGGCAGATGCCGAGATGGTTCCCTCAAAAGACCATGACCGAATCCCTTCCCGTTACTAACCCTTAGTTCTTTAACGCCTCTAATGACCTGGACAACGACTAGGCGTAATGCTATTAAAAAAATGGCCACGATTGAGAAACTATCAAAGCAATGCCCCACTGACATGGGTACGCTGTACAATTATAAAAGTCAAGTGGTTTAGTTTCATTTTCCTCCTAACATCTGAGGGCTGGTTATGAGTCCTCCTACTTGTTCAACAAAGCAATATTTTTTTATTTTTTTCGGTCGTATGTACTACCATTCAGACGGTGCTAACTTCAGTCACTAGTTCGAAATATTTATACGCTCTTCTGTAGTTAATTTATTCGTCCTGTCGTCAATTAATAATGATATCCTTTAAACACTTCGTCCTCCAATTTACAGGTCGCTGCCGTCGGTCGCCAGAAGGTTTTACCTTTCCACCAAAGATTAATAACTATTGCTTTTGAACAGTTTATATAGGTCCATGAAATGACAACACCGATAAATCACTTTTCACTTCATACTTATTTCTCCGTGAGCTCCATAGTAAAATTAGGTGCGGATAAATCACGAGACTCCTCCAAAGATACTAAAGCACCAACACACAAATATTCCAACAATTAAACTCACAAACGACTACTTGACAAAAGACAAGTAATAATACTGACACCGACTGACTACTTACAACTTACTCTGATCGTCATCTCCGCGCGTTTTAATAAGTGCTACAGAAACATCCAGAAGGCAATAAAAAGTGCCGACAGACGTTTCCCGAAATTTAACAATCAAATTCATACAAAATCACTCAAAATCATTATAAAACACCTTAAAATGAAAGTTAATACTGTTTACATGCTTTACACGCAAAAAATATAAACAGTAAACCAGTTCAAACCGTTGAGTTGTCCTCCAAACAACGGGGCTTACATCATCACTTAAAATTACAACCTTTTAACTAATATTTCATACATAATATTGCCCCTGATCGTATTACGTATCATTATTCATATCATATTCATTCTGATGACGAATATTCAAAATTTAACAATTAACCACACAAAAATATACAAATCCACAATTAATCACCTCCAGGTCTAGAACACTTTCAAAGTACATTATCACCACCGCCATATGTACAACAGTTGGTTACATAGACAAAGAAGTCATAAATATCAACAAAAGTAACAAATTATGATTAATATCAGTATATGGGGTTGAGATTCCAGGTAATGAAGGTAAAAATTAGAAGAATTACCGTATAGAAGCTAAATGTATAAACGTTTTATATCCTTCGATATTAAGATGACATTATAATGAAAAGTTGGGAGTAAATTATGCGGCAATGGTAGAGAATATATCTTTCACTGCCACCGAATCATTGATAATGGTGCAAGCAGAAATACCACCAGCTGTAAAAATTGACAAACTGTCAAACAAAATCATCACGGTCCAACGAAATCATGAGAATGAAAATACCGAGCCGTAATGGGTGAGCGGTTAGCGTTCTCGCCTCGCATTCGGGAGGACGGCGGTTCGAATTCCCGTCCGGACATCCAGATTTGGGTTTTCCATGGTTTTCCCAAATGCCGGGATGCTTTCTTAAAAAATGCCATGGCCGAATTCCTTCCCAGTTCCATCCCACCTCTAATGACCTCGACATCAAAGAGGCGTAAATCCACAAGAAAAAAAAATAATAATAATAAATAAAAGCAGAAGAGAAAGGAAATCACGGGAAGAATTAAGACGAGATCGAAATATAACAACCGAAAGAAGATATTCTTACGGAGTGTAAAACCTAGAAGATGCGACAAAAGTTACAGATTCTCTTGAATAATAGATTATCTTTGGAATTATGATATGTGTTGTGTCATCGAACATGTTTTTAGAAGTCAATACGCATCGTAAAACAGACAGTGCGGATAGATATACAAATAAACACATTCGAGGTGGACCCGACTTTTCCGTCGCTGTGGCTGTTTGTGGTGGGGGAACGACTTCCACCAAGGCCGACCTAAATATTTGTGACGACGGACGAAGCACAAAAACAGGGGACACGATGTCCCGCGCTGCGTAACCTTGGCGTGGTTCAACCCTCACAGCGGCAACAACGAACAAGCGTACGACCACTCTATCGATATACACTTCAACGAGTCACGCTAATCGATATCATGGGTAATTCCAATTGATGAGGCGGATGTGATATACACATGTTCTTCTAGATTCATCGAATTATATAGCAATAGCAATCGCCAGCATCTTTGTTCACGTACAGAAGTCTCTCTTAAACAGATTGTATCACAGTTAATACACCGTCAGCAAAGGATTAAATAAAACTGTAACGTATTCCACGGAATAACATGATGCTACCTGTACACTGAATAGATGCCAACTTGTGGACACTTTCGTGTAATTTATCAGAATTCCGACTTCATTTGAAAATGAATCATTCCCCGTTTTATCGCCGGGATTATTTTTTTAGTGAATCGTGTTTGATGAAAAATGGAAGCTATTTTGTTTACAATTCTGTGTTACATTTCTCATATTTCCGAATTAATGAAACATACCTTTTTTTAGCCCCTTGACTAGATGGACTAGAGGCTATATTATTCACAACTATGTCAGTCGTGTTTTGCCAGAATCCTATTCATCCAAACAGACAGACAGAAAAAAACTTTAAAAACAGGCGATTCTTATTCTGCGGGTTATTGATTCACTGAGCGTGATGTGTAAGCGGTAACGCTCTGGCTTCACATTCGGGAGGGCACGGGGTCGAATACTCGTCCGGACATCGAGATATGGTTTTTTATGGTTTCCAAAAATCACTCCGGACGAATGTCGGGATGGTTACTTTACAAGGCCATTGCCGAATTATTTCCCGTTTCTTACCCCCAGTCCTGTACCACCTCTAATGACCTTAACGTCGACGAGGCGTAAAACCTTTTCACAAAAAAGAAGACATACTCTGCAGATCGTTAACAGTGTCCCAATCCAATTTTTTTCATAAATATCTTATATGTATAGTGTTTCTTCAGGTTTAAGTCTTACTGTGTTCGCAAAAATTCATATAATCTTATTCCCACCACGTATCGAAGTTACTTTTACAATCATCCTCTCTGTAAAACAAGAAATAAAATATCAGGAAGTCAAGGAAATTCTAAGGTAATTTCAGCCACAATGCTAAAACCAGAAACTATTGTTTAGAATAACGTCTCAAAGACACTGAAAATAAGTGAAACATTGTTAATCCCAGAAAATTGGTGTCATCTGAAATCTACCAAACAAGAGAGATTGCATAAAGTATTCAGAAGCAACTAGTAGAAAGACAGAACAATTAAAAAACAAGTCAATAGAGATATTCATACACTGATAAGCCAAAAAATTATGACCAAGTGCTTAACAGCGTATTGCTCTGTATTTGCAACGCAATACAGCAACAATTTGGCGTGATATAGATTCGACCAGTCCTCGGTAGGTTTACGGAGATATCTGGCACCAGATGTCTATGCACAGGTCGCGTAATTACTTTAAATTACTGACATGTGGTTTGTAGGCGCTGTGTCTTGCAACGAGCATCTCGGAAACGGCAAGGCTGGTCGGCTGTTTGTATGGTGCTGTCGTGAGCATCTAAGGAAAGTGATTGAAGAACGGTGAAACCACGAGTAGGCGACAAGGTGGTGGACGTCCTCGCCTCTTCACAGAAAGTGGAGGTCGGAGACTTGCCAGCTCTGTAAAGCAGGATAGGCGGTGATCTGACGACAGAGTACAATTCTGTTGCAGGCACAAATGTTTCGGAGCATACCAATCACTGGTGTATTGCGTTCCAATAGTGGATCAACACTTTGTTAAACAGGTGGTCTAAATGTTTTGGCACATCAGTGTATAAGACTATTCAACTAATATCAGTTGATATGAGCGGGGTTAAATTGTGAAAGGTCAGGGTATGAGAAGGATTTCTGCCACTGTCTTTTGTAGAAAGCATCCATAAACTTTGCGAGGGTGATTTCGGGAAATCGTCAAAAATCGAACCCTGATGGCCGACGCCGATTTCAATCTGCCTACTTCGTTTTGGATGCGTGTGATGATACTATGAACTGTAGAATATGTAACTACAATGGTACAAATAGTAATAATTGTTCTTTTTTTTTTTGCTGTCATTAGTCTTTCGACTGGTTTGATGCAATCCTCCATCCTTTCCTATCCTGTGCTAACCTCTTCATTTCTACATACCCCATACAGCCCACGTCCTCAATTATCTGCTTAATATATTCTAATCTCTGTCTTCCTCTACAGTTCTTGCCTTCGACTGTTCCCTCCACTAACAAATTAACCAATCCTGCATGTCTCAAAATATGACCTACCAGCCTGTCTCTTCTTTCTGTAAGCTTCTTCCACAAACTTCTTTTCTCACCCACCATTTCCCAAACTCGTTCATTTCTTACTTTGTCTGTCCACCTAATTTTGAGCATTCTTCTGTAGCACCACATTTCAAATGCTTCAATTTTCTTTATTTCCGGTTTTCTATGTTTCGCTACCATAAAGTGCTGTGCTCCACACAAAGAGGTGTAAGAAGTTGTTTCTAATTCCTAGATCAATATTTGAAACTAAAAGGTTTCTCTTTTTCATGAAGGCTCTTTTTGCTAATGATATTCTGCTTTTAAGATCATTCCTGCTTCGGCCATCGGTTGTAATTTTACCTCCCAAGTAACAGAATTCTCTTACTTCTCCTATCGCTTCCGATCCTATTTTTATATTTAATCCACTAGTATTGGTATCCTTTCTGCTACATTTCATCACTTTTGTCTTGCTTTGATTTATATTCAGTCCAAAATCTTCCTTCAGTATTTTGTTCATGCCATTCAGTAACTTCTCAATATCCTCAGCCCTCTCTGCTAACATGACAATGTCGTCAGAAAATCGTAGCATACTGATTTTTTTCTCCCTGAAAACTTATGCCACATGGAAATTTTTCTTTGACTTTCTTCATTGCTTCTTCTACATACAAGTTGAATATTAACGGGGATAGACTACAACCTTGTCTCACACCCTTCTTAACTGATGCATGTCTCTCGTGATTCTCTACTTTTATTACAGCCACTTGATTCTTATATAGTTTATAAAGTATTCTTCTATCTCGATACTTTAGACCAAACTTCTTTAAAATTTTGAACATCTTGTCCCACCTAACAGTATCGAAAACCTTTTCTAAATCAACAAATGGTTGATACGTAAGAAAAAACCCGAATTTCTTCAGTTGATAATTCCTAAAAAGCAAAAACAGCGCGACTATTGAATGGAATGTCAATAGTTCCAATTTCTTCGTATTTACTTTCTGTTTATTAGATTACAGTTCATTATAAATAAAATGTTAGTGAAATTATGTATCAGGGCGACAATATTCCATACCCGCATGAAATTTTTTTGTTGACTATCAGATTCCGTGTGTTAGGGCGTCCCCGACCAGAAAGGGAAACTCGCCACTCTCGCCCCGCGGTATAGCCTGCCTATGGGAATTAGGTCAGCGCCTGTACCCCGCAGAGAGGGTCTCAATATTTGGACACTTTGTCAGCCATTCGGTGAAAGTGGAACGGGGTCAGTTGTGTTGGGTGCCGAGGGGATGGACGACTGGCCAGTTCAGAAAGTGAGAACACACTGAAAGGTACTCAGTGTCCTTAGTGATTAGTTGTATTCGATAATTTTATCAGGGCACGCTAATAATTTGCACCTATTTTATTAGTGTCTAATTAGCAGAAACAAGTGAGTTAGTTTCTCGGAAGTGTCTAGCAATTTCTCAAATTATAGTCGAGAAGCGGTGAACACGATCTTTCATTGTTTCACAGTGTCTGGATGTATCTTCCACTATAGCCAACATGTGGATATCACAGTAGTGTCGTGCCTATCTCTATCATGGAAAGCATTGTTGGACAGTACCTGGATGTGTCTTCCATTGCTACCAAAAAATGTTGTTCCTGGCTGTATCTCTCGACAAGTGGGATTCATTATCGCCAGGATTTACCCCCTATTACAGCCAGTAAGTGGATACCATTGATGGGATGTGCCTAGCTGTATATCTCCAAGTTGATTTCTTTGTTGCACAGAGCCTGAATCTATCTTCCATTACAGTCAGTAAGTCGATGCCATTGTTGTATTGAACCTGGCTGTATCTAACCTTGCATTCAACTAGTATGTTTCATTGTTGCCTTGTTCCTGTCTGCATCTCTCATTACAACCAACACATCGATTTCATTTATTTATTTATTTGTCCCATTCCTGCATATTGCTGCAATAAAACCGAAAGAATGGTCCTTGGTTAGTGCCTCACCAAAGCATCCAATTACATTCAACAACTAGATATTGATGTTGCACAGTGCTTTAGTTCCACTTGTTATCACAGCCAGACACATAGCTGAATCCAGAATGGAAATCGCTCTTTGGCAATCAGGACATCTTCACCCTTTGATCTACAAGTGTCGCTGAAAAGCAAGTTGGATTGATGCAGTTCTGAGATGGATGACACAGCAATACTTGAAAAACTTCTACTTGTACGGTAAGGGAATGCTTCCTACTTTAATATAAGACTGATCTCTCATACACAGTAAGTGTATTGTTCCTTTTTTGAGGTATCGCTTTAATGTTTTCATTTTCACCTCCTATTACTAAGACGTATTAGAAACGTATTATTTGCGCTTCGTAAAAAGCATGTTGCCTCTATTCACAGTTCTTTTGTGCTCAAATCCATCTATATCTCTCTGTAAGTATTTTGTATTTCTGTAAACATATGCTTCAGAATTTTGTTATTTTGAGAAAATTCAGACTATTATTGACACTTTGAGTACATCTTAATTTTATGCTCCATCCCCACGGAAAATAGCGTGATGAAATATGCCAGAGATTTTAAGTCAGACTTATTGTAGTGTCGTAGACTTAAATAAAATATTATATTTTCAGTATGGACGGAACCGCATCGCGATGATTCGTAGCCCATGTTTGAAGTCAGATCCTAAGATTTTCAGTGTGTGAAAACAACGGTTTCAGATAATTCTAATGCAACAAGCCTTGCGTAGAAGTGGAAGATACAAATGGAGTACTATGTAGATTTGTGTTGAACCTATTTTATGAGGTGTAAGTTACCGGTATTGCAACAATTGTCAATTTTTCTGCTAAATGAAGAAATGAAGCCTAAGTATTCTTTTTTTTTTTTTAATAATAAATAAAAAAGGACGTTGTTCTCCTTTTTTCCGCCACTGATAAGTAATTTCTACCTAGTGTATTTTTTAGTACGAATTTTATTTTCATAAAATTAATCACGACCATTAGCATGACGCGAGGTTTGACGTGTATAGCATAGTGGCTGCTGAGGTCCGCCATATCTGCTAGCAATCCGGGACCGGTTTTGGTGCTGCCTGGAGTGCTGCAATATTGATCCAGCTTCCAGACCAACTCCACCCCCACTCCAGATCCTCCAGCCAGACACCCTGCACCCTCACGCGATGTCCTACCTAGGCTGCGGTATGAAAATAGAACTCCAAGTAGTTTTAAGTTTAGAGAAATAGCTTCCCGTGATATGAAGAGGTAGTTAAATCGACAATGTGTTGTCACAGCCATAGGTCTGAGAACAAATTCGGGAAATGAATATAAAAATTGGAAATATGCTGTAAAGTGTAAAACTGAGCCAAATATTTATCGTCGGTATATAAAGTATTAATTCTAGATGCAATTACAGATAATTTGCAGCAGATTTACTCTTTTTTGACTTCCTGTCATAAGGTATTTGCGCGATACAATATTACGCAAATAAAAGGGAAACAGAAGTGTCAGTCATTGTTTTTCTTGCGTTCGGCCGAATGTTCATTTGAAACTAATCGTTTCGAGAGAAGTATTCTAAAGGAATCATTCCTGTAATGAATTTTCAAATGGCTGGAACGCTGATTTCAGTATAGTCAATTTGTATGGGTGTACATCGAAGGTGATGTAACCGAATGAGCAGATTCTGTACATATCTTAAATATATTTTCCTATATTTTTGTTTGTTGAGGTCAAATAGCCAGATATTTTTTATTACCTTATTATTATATTCTGTTTTAAGCTGACAATTTTTATTTGAATGAATGGCAGAAATTCAGATCATCCAGAAATTATAGCTCAAACTTCCCATTCTCGACTGCGCGAGGCGAATCATGCGAGATCAGTGCAACACAGCCTAAAAAATTTGACTCACTTTTAGTTAATTAATTAATTAAATTCCGATGGGCCACACAATGGCAATTTTGGTATACACTTATTTCCCCCTTGCTTATTATTTTTATTATTGTATTCTTTGAGTGAAATTCCTCTCCCTCTCATTCTGCTTTGCCCTTCACGAATTTCAATTTTAAATTCTTTCAGTAGTTTTAGAAAACTACTCATCACTTTTAGTGATAATTTATTTCAATCGCTCATACCCTTAGCTACAAAAGAAAATTTTCCCACTGCCTTGAAGCTGAGAAGCTGGCAACAGAAATATTATTACCGTTGTAAGCGAATATGTAAACTCAAGGTTTTTTTTTTTTTTTTTTTTAATGGCAACAGAGGCCGTACAGCCAGCTTATTGTGAATATCATATAGGCCTATCTTCCAGTGAATCAGTTTCTCCAGTATATTGTATCTTCTAAGTATGGACACCACAAGCTGAACACGACATTACATTCACACACACAACACATAAACACCCATGCCCTCGGCCGGACTCGAACCGGCGACCTTCGGCAAGCGGGGCCAGTACTCTAGACCCTACGCTACCGAGGCCGGCGTGTGAACTATGTTGTGAACGGAGAATTTCCCGAAATAATAATATGACATTATCTTCCCTGGCGTGCATCCGGATTAAGTTGTGAGAACGCAACGTTTCAATAGTTCACTCTGGTGTCATAATCAGGTTAAAATAGTTTCCGTCAATGCAACCCACAGCAGGCTGTTGAGGGAAGTTGCCTTATCATGAATGCAGAAAAAACCGACGAGACATAATGTTTTCATGACTTCGTGTCTTTGTTGTTATTATTTCATTGTGGGAAGAAAAAAAAAGTTGCCGTAGTCTCTTATATATTGAAAATACCTATCGCCGAGAAAATTGGGCCTTGAAATATCAGCATACTAGTGTGCCCATTCCTACCAAATTATATTGTTGAATCCACCCTAGCGAAGGAAGGTTGATCGAATAGAGTACCTATTGCCACCTGCCTTCATCTTAACAGACAAATGTTCTATCTAAATCTTCCTCGTGATCAAAGTCTATGAACCAAGGTGCATTACTCTATCCTCTGTCAAACTTAAGCTTCTTCGACCCCCATGTAGAGGAACAAATATATGCAGGCAGTTTCAAAATGGTGGCGCCCGGGATGGGCTAATGAAAAAATATATCGATAAATATCATATTGATATTTACATCCAATATTGAATCCAGAAAAAATATCTATCTATATGTCGATATCTCGATATTTTTGCCTAAGCCTGTAATTATTTTAAAAAACATTCCCAAAATATATTAAAAAAAATTAAGAAAATTCGTGAAATTATGACAATGGAAATTTTTTGTTTATTTATCTATTTCCACAACCTATCAAACCAATAATTTTCTGATACATACTTCAAAAGAATTATGTTTTATGTGTTCTCCCATCAATCTAATCCTGTTGTCCGGTGTCTCCAAATTAACCGCAGAAGTCACTCTTTCGGAAGACCTGAAGAGGTTTAGCATATCAGATACTTCGTCAGTGTATTAACTGATATTCATCAATAAAAATCAGTTGAAAACAGAAGTTGTTAATTCACGTCAACCCTTACAAACCCTTATAAATATTCTTCAACTTTAGAAATAATTTAGCTGTTAATATTCAAACAAGTTGAGAAATAAATTTAAATTAACGTAAACCTGTCAACATTTAATACCTTTTTTCATCTTCTTAACCGTTGATGAGAAGTTGTTAAATTACGAAGAATTCGAGTTTTAAGATGCTTTCAGATGATGGAATATGTATACGTTTATTTAGCCAATATATATATATAACGTATTAAATTGGGTACTGAACTGCGTTCGCTAAAAATATCGAATTGGTACTTAAAATTGATAACCGGAATATAATATCGATTTTTCAAATATCGAGAATAAAAATATCGATAGATTTATGAGAAATATCGATATCTCGATACATCGATATATTTTATCCAATCCTAGGTGGCGGTATACAATTTCTGGTCAGAGCACTATGTACTAAAGGCGTGGGTTAAATCCCAGAACTCTCCACAGTGCGTATGTAGTAAGGGAATGCCGCACTGTTGATTCTGATTCGTCCATCAGACGCGGGATTCGGGTAACAGTGACCTGAGATGTTGGCACCGGGTTTCATAGTCAACGACAGCGTGACAAATAGAAGTTCCACCACCAATTTTTTTATTGTTATAATAAACAGACGAAACTTCTCCGTTAGCTCAGTTGGTTGTAGCACCGTGATGGTGTCAGGCACTTACACGTGGTTAGGGGGTTTGAGTCCTGATCGTGGAAGAAACTTTGGCCGGCAGTGTAGGAGAAGTGGTAGTGGACAATTTCTAATCATCAGATTGTGCATCAAAATACTGAATTCAATCCCAAACCTCTATGTGATGCGTATGGAATGAGGACATGCGACAGTGTTTAACGAGGATTCGTCCGTTCGAATGGGCCGGCATCTTGTTTCACCCACCCCTTCCTTCCATCTATCATTCATTCTCAACACAAACAGTACACCACACTGAGCATATGCGTATCACAGTCATCCTCAAAAAGAAACAATAAAACACATAAATACGATTATACGAGAGGGGAGCCGAGGCTATAACACCACTGTTTAAATTTCCACACAAAAGTACCCACCAACTTAGCGGTTTAGGAGAAGAAGTGAACAATCAACAGATAGGGTCCACCAGTTCTTGCTAATACCAGTACTGGAATAGTTAAACTCCTGTTTTTTTTTGTTATTTATTGCTTTACGCCTCGTCGACGGCTTAGGTCATTAGAGGCGGGATGGGACTGGGTACAAGGAACGAGAAGGAATTCGGCCATGGTCTTTTTGAAGGAAGCATCCCGGCATTCGCCTGGAGTGATTTGGGGAAACCACGGATATTCGAACCCACGTCCTCCCTAATGCGAGGCCAGAACGTTAACCGCACACCCACCACTCTCGGTCCGTTTTGTTAAATTATTTGGTGAATTCCTATTCCACAGAAGAAAGTAATAAATTTTTAGACTGCCAAGATAGTTTCAGGAAGTAGTCTCGTAATTAGGAGCAGCATACAATACTTTAAAACCTTTAAGCCTGGGATCCACTAAGCGCGCATAGTTTGCAAACGCCAAAAACGTTTGCAAACGTTTGTGTGTTTGCGGTCGGGTGGTTTGGCTTGTTGTCTCCACCAACCAAATATTCGCAAACAATACCTCATGTGCGATCATTTGTCGTCTTTCCAACTGCTACATGCAGTATCCAAATGGCTCCGAGGTGAAAACTTATTGCCTGTGCTGCCTGCATGTTGTATTATTATGTCTGTTTTAAGTGATATCGCATTTTTTTAAACAAGAAATTCCACGCGACTGCTGTATAACTTAAGAACAGATGACAGGAGTGGTTTAATAAGACAAATACTACTATTTCCCTACTTACTTTGAAACAGAACATAGATAACATAAAACGAAATAATTTATAAAATTACTCAGCTTTTCCTGTCACCATCGAGTTCTGTTGTTTAACTTTTTATTTTCTAAATGAGGGGAGCAAAGGATTTACTTTCTCCTTAATAACATCAATAGTGGTTCCCATATCTGTCGCAATTTAGCTCCAGGCATCATACTTTTTAATTTTGTTATGATAATATTTATGATTGCTCTACAATATCTGCGGCTGTAATTTATGTGATTCAATTTATAGTAAACACTTTCCACTATCGCAGTCCGTAGTTATATTATGTCTAGATTTTGAAATGCGCTTAAAACTGAAACTGTTCGGAACACGCACCCCTGTTGTTGAATCATCTTTCCTGAACGCGCACTGTTCACGCACGAACAACGAATTCCTTTGATGTAAAGATATCGGCCGGAACACCTGCAAACACCCGCAAATCTTTGTTCCTGCACGCTATTCTCGTCTCCACCGGACAAATTCTGAGTTTGCAAACATTTCAAACATTTGCAAACGTTTTGCGCGCTTGGTGGATCCCCGCCTTTAGAATGACGCTGTGCCGTACGGTTTGGCTGGACGTCTTGACATGTGATATACCACGTGACCTCTTTTCACCGCGTCTGTACTTTCACCCATCAACCCTGACTCGATAGGAAAATGGAATTGACGACATCGTGTTGTCTATAAGCTGTGGTCTGAACATTGACTGCATAACCACATCGTAGTTTGGTTTGAGCGTTGTGTCTTGTGCAACAATCGCAGTAATAATTACAGGTAGCAGATATACCTATGAGGTAGCACACACAGAATGAAGCCGTCATTAGGAGAAAGCTGTTTTGCATGCAGTTGAGAAATGGGTGTGACAGCTCTGTTGGAAAGACGTAATCATCCCGAGCATGAATGGTAAGGGATAACTCTCTCTGCTTGCATTCTAGAAGGACAAGGGTTCGAATCACCATCCGAGCAATCGGATTTCGGTTTCCCCAAATCACTGCAAGCGAATGAGGGGATGGTTCCCTCAACAGGCCAAATTCCTACCCGTTCCGAGAACCCATATTTCTTTCTCGTTTCATTAAACTGCACGAGGCGTAGAGCCACAAGCAATTTTAAAAAATCATGATTCACCATCAACTACAGATACCCCCATATAATTTCAAGCGTTTTCAACCTCTGCCACTAAAAATACTTATCACCCTTAAACGGTATCTTCAGTTGAAACTCCTTGATGAGGTATGCTAGTGAAGATTTTAGTCCATGTGAAGAGTTTGAACCTTACGGTTGAGATTCATATTTCATCAGTTATATGGAAAAACCGATTTTATTCCTGTTGATGGAACAATGCATGTCATATGATAGGTCAACGTCCTTTTCTAATCTAGCAACAATGCAATGCTTCACATTAAACATGTTCTTTGTTGTAGCTTTTGCCAGAAGTTGACACCGTAACGTCCCTTATTTCGAAGTAAAACCGATATTGTGTAGCTAGGTTAAAGGCCGTAGAATAATCCCATAATTTTTTGGGCTTTAGATCTGTCGACATCGAGGATACTAGAGGCGGGGGAAGAATAGGGACAGGAAACGGAAAGAAATTCAACCATTACCCTTTGCATTCGCCCGGAGTGATTTAGGGAAACCTTGAAAAACCGAAATTGGATGGCCCGGCGGAGATTCGAACCAACGTCATCCAGAATGCCAGGTCAGGACTTTAATCTTTCACACACCAGAACTGGCAGAGTCAATAGTTTAATATAATTGCTGTAGAGTACACGCTGCGGTGGCAATTTCCCTACTCACCCATTTCTCCTTTCTTGTACATGCCTGTTTCTGCCCTTTCCGAATTAAAATTTTAAATTCATTCAGCATTTTTGATAAATTAATCATCAATTACTATTTTAATTTTGTTTCAATACTTGGCTCCCTTAGCAAAGAAAGAAAAGTTTCCCACACCCTTCTGTCTGAAATAGAGTGCCAGCTTGTGGGCATGATCATTTTTTCCGTTCCATGCACCTCTCTTAATTCTTACACCAATATCTTTCAATGCATCATCAGCACAATCAACAGCAGTCTCATCACCCTCTTTCTGTTTTCCAGTGAATTCCATTCCAGCTGATATAATAACCTACGCACTGAAAATCACTCGTCTAATCCAAATTTGCATTACTCACTATTTAATGATGTATTTTTGCAGAAAAAATCTACAAATATATGTAATTTATAGCTCTTCCATTCATTTGAACGCCTAGCAACGTCAGAATAATAAGTACATGTTCAGTAACTCAACTATTTTTGTGAACAGTGTAATTATTATTGCGGTTCGTCTACTGAGAATGCCTCAGAGCTAAATACTATTAAACTTGTGATAGAACCGCAACAAGCAGAGAACTATTACTATTAACATTTTCGTAATATTCGCACCTGAAACTGGCTTACTCTTATTTACTATATAATTTCGTAATCTCACTCATTCACTCGCCTCGATAGCTATTGGCTGGAGAACCATGTCACGTGTCAGTCTTAGCTCGCAAAACAGCGACCAGAGATACCATTAGAAGAAATTCATAGTTATGTCCCCAATTTAATATCTAAGCAATTTCTACCAAATTAATTGCCATAATACTTTCATTAAGTTTGTTTTCCGTAGCGTTTCATAGTTAAATAAATATTGATAAATTTTATATTGCTATTGAAAGCATCTAAAAAAATTAAGTGACTCATGTTCTCTGCTGTAACCACGAATTCAATTGTCATCCCGGCTAACTATAAAATTCAATGCAATTAAAACTTTCACCAATGTTGATACCTGAACTAAGTTAATGCAATACGATTTATTTGCTTTCCAGGTATTTTACTGACCACTTTCTTCAATGGTCTTCGTTCAAGTTCGCTTTACGTGAGTTAATAGGTTATTTTAAGTGGACATCAGACCAAATATGTTACCGAATCAACTATTCTGGCAATTAATTTCTCCGGAGTTGCTCATCTGTTTAATAAAATGGAATGGATGTTAAGTTCTCTTGCCGTTTCAGATATTACATTATGAGTGTCTGCCCAGTCTCAATAAAAAAAACAACGTGATGCTTTCGAAGCAAACAGGAATGTTTTAAATTTTGCAGAGTGAACTTCAAGGGTCAAATAAAAGTCAAGTTTGTGTTATACGATTGCGTTATCGTCCCTGTACGTGTTTAATTCCTACCTCTATAATGCTTCCGAGTTCTTCAAGCTCAAGAGACTTTATTCACCCTGAAACACAGGTCTAGTTTATATTTGGTCAAATCAAGTCAACCTGTCATAATCTTTCATCCTAGACCTGTGACGTTTCACAAAAAACGGTCAGGGGCTTACACTAGTTTATTAATAAACGTTTGCGAAACTTTCTTCAACTGAAACCTGAATAGGCACAAGTTATAAAAACAAGATATATCTGTCACTTTTGTCAACCCTGATACCAATCGATTCCTTACAAATGCAACAGGCCGATATGCTTATTGACAGACGAAAACACATGCAACCTGTAGGAAAGATGAAAAAAATGCATTTGCCTACATGAATGAAGAAAAACTTCAAACTATGATAAATGGTGATTGTATTCACTGTACAGTAGCGCCACGGTGAAATTTTTCGATCTCGAAAATAGATTGAGGTACGAAAAATTGCATCAGTCTCTTGACTGGTTTTTGGTATAATATTCCTTCCCTTCCTTCCTTAAACGGATATAGTTGTCTTAATTCTCCCTTTACAGTATATATACTCAGCTGTCTGCTTCACATATTATAACCTGTGTCTTCCTCCAGCATTCTTCTGTTCACTGTTAAACAAGCCAATCGCAAATGTCTTAAAGCCAAGCTTAATTAATCTGTAGTCAACAAATTTGAAACTGTTGACGCATCAGTAATTTCTGGTTTTTCTGGCTACTGGATTTCTGAATCAGAAATGATAATTTTACGGTAATATAAAGTTTCCGATTACACCGTATAAGTTGTTTGTAACATTTTTCTGTTATAACACAATAATTGCTGTTAGTTTCCTCATTTTTTTTTAATTGCTGGTGCCAAGAGAAAGATAATTGTTTAAGACCGAATTGTAATTAACTCTATCAGCGATCAGAAAGATCAACCAGTAAATTAGATTTTTTAACGCAATTTATTACGAAAAATGTCGTTGAAACTAGTTAAATCATTACTAATAGGATACATTTCAAATCAATGTGAGTTTTATTTTAGTTCCTCTGCACAGACTGTTAGATACTGAAATTGATATGAGTCTCTTTTACGCTCAAAAACCTACTTAAATACTAGATATCAGCAACTCAGTAACAGATATGAGGAAATGATTATTGTAAGCAAAAGTGCAACCTTCACTTTCATGACAGAAATTTTATTCTTAAAATTATTAATAAAATTATTACTTATTGTGTGGTAAGATTCGACCAAATAAAAAAGTGTGTTTAACAATACAAACAAGGCAAAAACTAAACAACTAAATTTCGGATTCATACATCAGTTTACAAATACGTCATACTAAAAAGCGTAATTGATGACAGGAAAGGGAAAATCCGTTGCATGGCAGTACATTATATTTAGAGACAGATTTACGATGTTACCAGAATGGTATTGTAAACACTAATTCACAATATCACATTAGCCTATAACAAATAAAAATCAAAAGAACGTTAAAGTACAAAAAAATAAAAACAGTATTGGTTAAAAACATGAACTTAACGGTCACACTAATTTGTAATTGTAAAGAGGTTCGATTCGATACATACTATAAAAAAATTAATATATTACGGCTGAGTATCAGATATTTATAATTAGCTTCAGTCAGTATATACAAGAAATATAAATCGCACAAAATGTGCAGTACATTAGTGTTTCTTGTGTTGACAATACACAGATAAAAATACAATTCTAATTTGATTTTAATTCTTTAATATATGCGTTTACTTACTCATAAAATATTAAATAGTAAAATGCCTCAACAAAATAAAACATTTAAAATTTAAATATTTATTTCAAACTTCGTTCTATTTAAATTTGTTATTTTTTTATGCATAGATAGATATTGGGAGAAACATTCACAGTTTGCTTGAAGACTTACTCAGATATTAATTTTCAGAAATTACTATTTTTGCTGTCATGGTTTAACTAGATGTATGAAAATAGTATACTGCTATGATTTTCAGAATAAACTGTTTTTTCATTCCCCCTAATGTATTATTTAAATGTTTATTTAATTACATACTGTGATTCGGAGCAGCATGTTTCTTTATGTAATACGTGAATGGGAAACGTTTCCAAGTAACACATGGCCTTTGGTTGTTGCTATTCGTGAAAAACTGTCTACAGACAACATATTGCCAACTTTTAAGAGCTTTTAACATGTGCGGTGTATAATCTAAACATCGCTCCTGGAAGTTCTCCAAAAACGGGAGCACAAAAATCAAACAAAGAAATGTGACTTCCTAACCTGCAAGACGTGTTTGTCTTCGTACACAAGCCAGGCGCGGCATCGTATAAGTTCCACGCGAGCCTTGTACCTCGCTTTCATAATTAGAAAAACATAAATAAGTTGTATAATAATTATTTTCGGCGCCTCTGACTGAGACGGACTCTGAAAATCTGTAGTCTGCACCAGCCAGGCCGATCGATGGCTCGGCGGGAAGCCACGCCCCCTCCCTCGAGCCAATCGCCGGCCAGCGGTCATCTGCGCAGCCGGACTGCGCATGCCATGATGGCCGCCGCGACGGTTCATTGGCTGGACCGTGCAAGCTGTCAGATTGACACACCACAGAGACCTGCTTGTGAGGTCTGCAGCCATGGGAACTGAAAAGCCTCTCTGCAAGGGTTCCTGACGTTTTTAGAACGAAAATGTGAGAAATTGCGAAGAAAATCAGTTGAAAATCTTTGAGCAGTGATAAATAATCTGGATCTAGAGAACAAAACCGCCTATAAAACGTATGACGCTAGAGTTAATAATTATACATCTCTACACTCATTTGCAGATGAGAATAAAAAAAAAACATTTAAACAAAGTAGTGACACAGATAAACTGCATACATAATTCGGTTTTTGTTATGAATGAATTGCAGTTGAATGAATCACTTAATATTTCATAGAAACCGTAAAAATTTATATCTATTGAATATTATGCTGTGTAGATAACCTCTATTTTTTGAGGGTATTAACGTTTCTAGTACGTAAAACTTAGTTTAAAATTTATAATGAATATGAGTCGTTATCGTTTGTACAGAGAAGAGTAAATTATTCACAGATTCCATATTCACAAATCTCTTGAGAAAAAAATAGGAAGTAATAGCTTCAAAACAAAATTGAAAATGTCTCTCATTCATAACTCAAGTTATTATTCAAAATAATTTAACTTTGGAAATTAGACACGAAATTAACTAGTAACAGGAAAGAACAAAACCGTATGTTAATGTTGAACCACCAATTAATTGATTCTTCAACAATATTTTATCGTAAACTATCATTCTGAAAACATTTCCATTTCAAAAATCACCTGTTGATGAAAATGTAAACACACTTTTGTATAATTATATTATAATGATTCTCATAGAAGGGAAGAGATGACTATGGCCATAAGATGGCACTCGACTTAAGGCACAGGGGGTTGAAAAGTTTAATTTTGTAGTAAAGTGAGCAAAGAATTGAAATAAATTAGCAAGGTAATTATTAACAACTTATCAGAACTTCACTTTACATTCCAAAATGAAACATTAGTTGTATCGTGTTATTGCATTAAATTAATATTAAGATTTTTTTAAATGAAATAGAAATCAGGTGTAGTCCTCCATCGGAATTAAATTCAATTTTGACGATCGATAATTCCAAGCATTATTTCAATTAGAATTACAGTATCAGAAATTCCTTTATGTATTTAATTCAACCTATGATAATTCAATATTTCTGCTTTTGAAGAAGGCTCCAATTGCACCGTCTAACACGCTAATTAAATCTTCACTAGATCGACTGTATATCTTAATTATACTTCCAAATGTACACAATTTTCTCATTTCGTATAACATACATTTTGGTACTGATCCTATCGGTAATATTTCTGTAGAAATTACTGATTCTCTTATCTTTGTTACTGACATAAATTTCTCGCCCACTGCTTTGTTCATAGCAGCTAGTAATTTCTTCATATCTATTATATTTGAAAACAAGATAACAGAATCAATAAACATTAGAGACTCTAAATGTTCAGCAAGTTTGTTGAAGAGGCCATTACTTACAGCAGTTTATTTTATATTCCTATCAAATACACATTCGACCAAGTCCGACTGATAAGCAGCTACCTTTAACCAGAATTGTTTCATTTCTTAGAATCAAATTTGTGTACTTTCTTGGTTCATTGCCCTTTACCTACGTGATTTCAGATTTTTAAGTGTTCTTTAAAAAATATATTCCTAAAACAAGGTTTTAATACTAAAATGCTTTACATCAAATATGTGCTTCCACAGAAGTGTGTAAAATAATTTTAACAGATTTCGTCTGCAGTTTGATTTATTTTCCGGTGCTAGAAAAAAATATTCGATTTAGTCTTTAATTTGAAAAAATAAATTATTAACTTCAAAGATCTTCTAATAGATTCACTAGTGAAGAATTGTTGGTCCTTAACAATCAATGCACACAGGCACACATCCGCGTTACACACACAGGAGTTTCAATAAAATATATGATAAAAGGAGTTCCTTCAAAAACATGGTAGGCCTACAGTACGTTCCCAAAGCTTTGAGCATTCATAATTGCCATTGCATATAAATCAAATTTACCTATACTAGACGACCCGTGCGAAAATTTCGCGAATAAAATGCGATGAATAGTGAGGTTGAATATAATGTCACCAAGTTCACTCATTACTCTTCATACTCCTACTTCATTTATCGATTTTGGTTAGAAATCCAGGGAGATAAATGGCTCGAAACACAAAAAAAACGTATTTTAGAAATATTGAATTTTTTGCTCTTTATGGGTCGAATTACGAAAAATTCCTTTCTTAGAATATAATGTTACCACGGCGGAAACCTTAGTCTTTAATACGATTTGTCATGTATCTATATCGATTAGAAATCAAGGGAAATATAAGGCACGTGACACAAAAATACGTTGTAGAACAATTTATACTTTTTCCCTTTAATAGTTGAATTCCAAACACTTCTTTCTGAAAATATGATGTCAGCAAAGCTGAGACATTATTCCTGACAATCGTACTTGATTTATCGATTTTGGATAGATATCCAGAGAGATAAGTGGCTCGAGACACAAAAAAACGCATTTTAGAAAAATTGTCATTTTTGCCTTTTAAGGGCCGAATTACGAAAAATTCCTTTGTTAAAATATAATGTTACCACGGCGGAGACCTTATTCTTTAATATGATACCTCATTTATCTAAATCAGTTATATATCAAGGGAGACAAATCGCCCGTGACACAAAAATTGGTAATAGAAAAATGTATAAATTTTTCCTTTAAGGGTTGAATTCCAAAGACATTCTTTCTTAAAATACGATGTCACAAAGCTGAGACATTACTCCTCATAATCCTACCTCATTTATCGATTTTGGTTAGATATCCAGGGAGATAAATGGCTCGATATACAAAAAACACATTTTAGAAAAAGTGTCATTTTTGCCCTATAAGGGTCGAATTACGAAAAATTTCTTTTTTAAAATATAATGTTACCATGGCGGAGACCATATTCTTTAATATGATACCTCATTTATCTATATCGGTTAGATATTAAGGGAGATAAATCGCTCGTGACACAAAAGCGCATTGCAAAAATATTCATACTTTTGCCCTTTAAGGGTCGAATTCTGAAAACTTTCTGGCTTAATATATGACGTCACTAAGGCGGAGATCTTAATCTTTAAAACGATACTTCATAAAACGGTTTCAGATAGGAATCCAGGGAGATAACTGACTCATGACGCAGAAAACAGCATTTTAGAAAATAATACATTTTTGCCCTTTAATGGTCGAATTCCGAAAACTTTCTTGTTTAAAATATGATTTAACCAAAGTGGAGACCATAAGCTTTAAAATGACACCTCATTCATTGATTTCGGTTAAGTATAAAGGAAGATATAGGCTTGTGACAAAAAAATACCTTATAGAAATAATATATATGATTAAATTGATAAATAATTTCAGGTACAATATTTACTCTGTCAACCATTCCTGTCGTTTCTCTTTTCCGTAGATTAATATGTCCAAATCTATGTATGATACGTGTTGAAATATTCACTGAAGTAAAACACAGAAAGCCTGCGTGTACAAAAACTGTTTGTTTCTTTCGAAACAGCTGAAAAAACCAAGGTATATCGAAATTTCTGCGGTGATATAAACGCATTAAATGGAGGTCAAGGAATTTGTAATAATACGCACAAATTACCGGCGAAAAAAACGCTGTAGGCTTGGGGAAGAAGTAAAAAAAATAAAAAATATTATGTTCATGAAATAGCTTCAAAACAATGTATCATCATTTTCGCGGGCATTAATAGTTTCAAAACGTAATTATTGCAGGTAATTTTTCTTATAGTTTCTTGTAACTATAATAAATTATAATTCAGTTAAAAACGGAACTATAAAAGAAGTAGACAAATTAAAACCAAAAAAACGAAGAAGTCAACAAAAATCCAACAATTGCATTACCGTTTCTCATTAAATAGTACCTTCTAAAGTGCAGTTCATCTGTTTATTTTACTAAAGTGAAAATAGGGCAAGTGTAAAAAGCATTTTACAATGTAAATTATTTTTTTGCGAAAATTATTAGTAAAGCCAGAATTATTAAAGTGGCTGACAATTATTACATCTTCAAGAATTGACGTTAAGAATAATAGCCACAGCAACAGAATCAGTATATTTTACGTACTTACAACCATTCTCCGGAGATTTAATACATAAAAAATTAGGCCAAAAAATATTTGTACAATAAATCGGCGGCAATTGTTTAGAAGTCTGTTCAAAGAGTTAGGTACACTTACAATGCTGTCATGGTTTATATTTTCATTGCTTCCTTTCGTAGAAGACAGTTCTTAATACTTGCTTGTAGCAGATATTGGCCTACCTATGGTGCCATCTATAAACACAACATCCACAGACATGATAGTAATAGCCAACTGAATAGAAATGATATAAATTATCATTACCCTCTATATTCAGTGTCTTACAGTAAACAAAAAGTAATATAGCAACATTTAAACACCTTGTACATTTTTTTGCTTGGAACTTGATTCTGTTCAATTAAATGAATTAAATACGGTACTTAAAAATGTAAAGCATATTTTGAAAACAATATAAGTTTTGTAGAAAGAAAGAAACGGATTACAGTCGCTAGTAATGTGGTGTGTAGCGCCGAGAAACAGTTATTGACAGTGTGGGAATTAAGTCTTCAGCTCTGTGCATAATGTGTATACAGGATAGTTCAGTTGTAAAGTAGTTAACTGCTGACGTTCCTTCTGTTTAAAATAAGATTACGCGGTGCTTAAACTCCACGAGGCTAGTCGTTCCAATGAACGCTTCAATGTCATTTCATTGAAAGATTTATTGAAGAAAAAGTATCTTGATCTCCGCGTAAGAATGAATCTACTATTCTCAAACTATGTGCTATTAAAATTATAAAAATTAATTAAATTTACAACTATTGTAAGGAACAATTTTTGCTCCATGTGCTGGCTATATTTTAGAAACTTGAAACCAAGTAAAATGTGAAAATAATTTTTTTCCCTGATACATACAGGCAAAATCTTTGTATTTCAGATTTGTGCAAAGATTAAAATATATCTGCCAATGTTTTTTTCCCCATTGTAGAGGATGTAAATGGGTGTGGGGGGGAAATTGCCACCGGATATTGTACTCCATCACAATTAAATTAAATGTATATCACTGCATGATATTGCTAAATGGAAGCACTAAAATATACAATGTTATAATAACACATTTGTTGATACAGTTTTGTAGTTAAAATAAAAATCAACAGTTTTAGCCTCATGGAATACAAAACTACATGTGACAGAGGTTCCTTTACAATAACAGATTTTCATCTAGAAACCTAAATATTTACAGTGATTCTTATGTTACCAGAAATAGAAAAAACTGCTGGATATATTAATGAAAAATTAATCTTACTATGTTTTAGTTTTTTATACTCATCCTGAAAGTAATGCGAGCGTATCCTATGAGGATATATACATCATCACGTAATGGTCTGTTCTTCGCGGCCAATATTTTAATTGGATAGTTATTTAAATATTTATAAACAGGACATGAAATGATATTGCATCCGTTACAGTATTTAGAGATATTTTTTAAAAAAATAGCTTCCGTTTGCATATTCAGCAGTGGATTCAAAATCCTACAATCTTCTTTTGAATGCCATATCTCTTCTGGAGACGCATTTGACTGCATACTGGAAATATGTGCGTTAGATTGTTTAACTGCTATCTCGTTGACCTAACGTACCTGTGAAAATTGTATATGTTTACAGCGTTTAGTTCACGCTTCTTGCTACAAAAGTCTTTCTGACTACAATCATAAACTGAATTTAGCACCTCGTAAAAGAGATGAATGTAGACTTCGCCAGAGCTGTCAGAAATGGTAACAACATTTTTTAGTTATTCAACAAGTGCGTTATCCTGACAACAGAAAGATTATAATAATAGCAGTTATTACTGCTGAACAGGATTAAATGAAATAGCATAGCGTAAATTATTAATATTTTAATGAGACGTTATGAATGGATAGTTAGAGCAATAATATTTCAGTAAAGAATGTGATAATAATACTTTTTTTAACTATGCAATCACAACAAATATTTCAATTTTTAAAAAATAAAAACTAATTATTTTTCACTATAGTATTTTTTAATAAAAATATTGAAAATGTGGGAGGAATATTTACCATTTATCAAATATTATTATAACTCGGTGGTTTACCACCATTCTTAGTATTTTCATACCAATAATTACACTAATCTCACCAAAATTACATTGGTTTTATTTATTGTGAAATCGGATAACTATAAGTCGTACAAAGTAATGTTTTCATAACTTTTTTCCCTTTCTTTCTTTCCAGTAGTTTCTAATTCTTTATCACAATTTTTCTTTTCTTTTTGTGAAGATATTATTCCGGCCCTAATTTTTGAAGTTTCTGTAAATCTTAGTTTTTGTTTTAAATTTTCTAATTTTACTTTCATTTGTTATTAAGTAATTCTCAGTTTTCTTGCACCTTTTATGATTAGTAATTATTATTTTTTAGCAGTTACAATTATGCAATTAATTGTGTAGCGTTCAGAAAATAAATTACGACAGTAATTTTAGAAAGATCTACAACAACTGATATCATTAATAATTATAATGTTGAAATTTTAAAATGAATGAACCTGAGCATTTAAAGCTATTGCTGTATTTCCGTAGAGGAAAAGGTGGAACAATAAATAATTTCTCAAAAACTTAAAAATCAATTCCCTCCAGAAATGTCTTCACTAAAAAGAGCCAATTGGTGGATTAAGGCTATCAGAGATAACATGAAATGAACGGCACCATCTACACCAACAGCAGACACATAAATTCTCTCAATTATATGCACTTGTTTAATATATTTAAGAGAATTTTCTGCAGCTGACATCACAATCTCTCGCATTCGATTCGGCACATTTACCTTTCAATACATTTTATTCTACTGAACTGTTTTGTCCGTTCATGTCAAGGGTTCATCTATTCCTTCTTACGGTTGGTGCCATTCCCATATTTTCTGGGCCATTTCTCATGTAACACGTTTAACCTGTCCACACCACTCGTATAAGCCGACGGATCACGGTTTCTTAACGGTTCAATTTGCATTCATTCCGCATTTCTTCTTCATTTTTTATATATTATGATCTGTAAACTTTTTTACTTCTTCATAAAAGATCTATCCCAACATCATCCAGTTATGGTCGTTCCCTGGTTCTCATTTCCAAGGTTTCGGATCCGTTCAGCAATGAACTGTTGTATAATATATTTTTTTCTTCGTTATCTTTGGTCAGCCTATTGTTTGAGTATAGTGCCGTAGGGGGAGGAGGGGTGCAGAGAAGGGCAGCTAGATTTGTCTCTGCAAATTATTGCAGAACTCTATCAATAACTGAAAAGACAAAGGAGCTGGAATAGAATTGATTCGAAGTCATAAGGAGGGTGAAGGTAGTGCTTGGAGTATACAAAGTGTATAGAGGTATGTGACGAAGATATTGGTTGAATGATCAGATAATATGACTATTACCACAAACTGGCACTAAATTTCAGTCATAACGGTGTGGGAAAAGTTTCTTCCGTAAGTATGGAATTCAAGGATTGATATAAATTACCAAGTGATAAAAAAAAAGTTGAAAGAATTTCAAACAAAAATTCTTAGCCGGCAAAGTATTTTGCATGAAAAATATGTGTGTGATGGCGGGTCACTCATCTGTTTACTTTCTGTGTTGTTTGTCTTGCTGATACCATTCTCGATAGTGTTTCTTTTTGCTGTTTCATTCTTTTTCTATTACCAGTTCACCTATACGGATGAAACATGAGAGTTGCCGGAAGATAATGCCAGTGCACTGAAATTCAGTCTGACTAAGGTGAAAAATAACACTATGGAAATTAAAAATTTCACGATACTTCCTGAACATTTAACGAATTATAATTTTAATCCTAGCCCCTCTTGTATTTGTTTCATACAGATAAGGCTATTGTCTTCAAAATGACCGTACTTATATCCAGGTATGTGGAAAGATTTCAGACTAATGTAATTTCACCAGCATGTATTAGGTGCCACATAATCGATCTCTCGATGACCCGAATCTAATATTATAAATGCGATGGTAATTGTATTTCTCTGTCTGTTTGTTACAATTTCACGTCTAAACGGATAAGCCGATATTGATAAATTTTGTGTCAATGGGATGGATATAAGATACTTTATTTGATACTAGCCCGTACCCGCGACTTCGTACGCGTGGATTAAGATTTTTTTTGCCAGAATTAAATATAGAAAGTTGTTGGTAACGAAGGACTGGTCCCAAACAATATCGAGTCGGAATAATATGACAGGAAAGCTATCACTATATCATTGTACCGTCGAACCTGTCTCTTGAAGAGAATTAATTTCCAACATATTTCTGTCACCATTCGATAAGGTCACAAAATTTCGTGACTACAACTGTTAATCATACTGAAAAAATATCCTGCGCCCTTCATACAGATTTCCTTATAAAATTCCGTCACAACGATATAGTCATTTAGTCGTCAAAACGTAACAAAAAGACAGAGACTTACTTCCGAATTTATATTAGTATTACTGTGGTTCACACTCACTCACTGACTGCGAACAACACCTGAGGGATCATTATAACGTAAAAAAGTGTACACCTACAACATTGCAAGACTACCTACAATTTGCCTCGCATTGCACCCCTAACTTTCTAATATCTACAGTTTAACATTCAATCCGAATAACCTACGGCCCAGGCCTGACTCTTACGATGAAAAACAATTTTTAAAAATCTTTGCCTCCACGTAGATTTGAACCGCAGACCACGAAGTTCGTAAGCAAGTGCTTTAGCCACTGAGCTGCCAGCCCACTCCACGGAAAAACCGTACGGAGACGTCCACATCCAACGTGTCTGTCTATCGCCGTATTTCGAAGTTATGAGACAAAATGTGTTATTTATACAGATCATTTTTCAACCAAATGTAGACAGTATTTTTCTCATTGTTTCAAAGGATAAGTGTGCAAAGTTTCATCGAGATAGGATGAAAACTGTTGATTTCTATGAAGAACAAATAAAGTCCAGTACCCTCCAAACAGATTTTCTCGTCAAATTCCGTCAATAACGGTATAGCATTTAATTGTCAAAACGTAACATAAGACAGAGACTTACTTCCGCATTTATAGTATTCCTACTGCAGATTACACACACACTGACTACGAATCACCCCTGATGGATCAATAAAACATAAAAAAAGTGTATATCTACTGTATTGCAAGACTGCCTACGAATTGCCTCAGATTGCACCCCTACCTTTGTGATATCTACAGTTTAAAATTCAGTCCGAATAACCGACGGCCAAACCGCGACTCTTACAATCAAAAACAATTAAAAAAAAAAAAAAAAAAAAAAAAAAAAAAAAAAAAAAAAACAAACCTCTTAGCCTCCACGGAGATTTGAACCGGAGACAACGATGTTCGTAAACAAGCGCTTTAGACACTTTTTTTTTTTTTAGACACTTTTTTTTTAAATAAAAAAAATATGGATTTCCTTCTTTTTTTGTCATCTTAGCCATCTGTAATTTTATCTCTGGTTATTCGAATTTGTCTGCACTATTTTATCGTTTTTCAGTCGGGACAACACAGGACTGACACAACACCGATGCCCGCGGCCGGACTCGAACCAGCGACCCTGGCAACGTGAGGCAAGCTCGCTAGCCACTACGCTACCAAGGCCGGCAGCCACTGAGCTGGCAGTCCACTACACGGAAAGACGGTACGGAGACGTCCATATTCAACGTGTCTGTCTATTGCCGTATTTCGAAGTTATGAGACAAAATATGTTATTTATACAGATAATTTTTCAACCAAATGTGGACAGTATTTTTCTCCTTGTTTCAAAGGATAAGTGTGCAAAGTTTCATCGAGATCGGATGAAAACTGTGGATTTTTATGAAGAACAAACAAACTAACAAACAAACAAACATTCATCTTTATATATAAAGATTAATATCATATTTTATTATAACATTTTGAAAACTAACACATCAGTGGCATATAGCGAGTGCAAGTCTCTGTAATTTAATATTTGTCAACTTGATTTCTTTTTTCTCGCGGTCAGTTTGTTGTACCCTTTCTACATAAATTACAGCTTCCAATATTCAATTGTTCACCGAGATGGGAGGAGGCCAATATTGGCCTCCTACCTATCATTCGGGAGGACCGGGGTTAAACTCGGTTCGGCCATCCTGTCTGAGGTTTTCCGTGGTTTCCCTCAGACAATTAGGCGAATGCTGGGATGGTTCCCTAGAAGGCCACGGCCGACCTTCCATCCCCCTTCCCTCCCCGTAGTAGTAGATCGGCTGAAAAGAGTCCCCTATGACTCTCCAGCAGCCCGCCTCCCAGCCTTCTGCTGGGAGGAATGAAATGTAAAAAAAAAAAAAAAAAAAAAAAAAAAAAAAAAAAAAAAAAAAAAAAAAAAATATTCAATTGTTAGAATAATTTTCTGGATCCGAGTTCCTCACTGTTGACAGTTAGATTAATGTATTGCAGCAGGTTTTATATCACGTCTACCCACACCTTGCGGCGTTAAGAATCAATATTCGCCTGCTGGAGAGATTGCAATATGCTGCTAACTTCGCCCCCCACTCGGCCATCTCAAGGGCGAAAATGGTTTCTTCCAGCCACAACTTGCATAACTTTTACAAGGAACAGGTGTCGAACTTAAAACCGTAAAATATTCGTTGGCGCAGGTGGTGCCGGGAAATATATGGCCTACTCCGTGACGTAACGGCCAAGTTGCCGGCACCGCTTCCATTAAGCTCGTGGTAACGACAAAGGAAAACTTCTCCCCGGAAAAACCCTCCTGCAAAGTGGTTTCCACGTAGCGCAACTCAAATATCCAACCACGAATGCAGTGTAATATACTTCAAACCGAATATCTGTAACTGGAAAAGTTTTCTGATTGATGTTATAATTTACTATTTATTTGGACAAATCCAACTGAATAGCGCAGAGGACTGGAACGAATTGAAACGTCTCGATACTAAACTGTGTTGGAAACTCGTTGGGCTAGTAAAGAGCAAAAAGACAGTTGTTAATAAAAATGGATAACGAGACAACGTTAAACAAAACAAAGGAATAATGCTTAGGCTGCTTATTTAATGTACGTCTGTTTATTGAAATCATTAACATAGAGTTATGTTCAGGTTCAGAACAGTAAATTACAACCGTGAATCATAATCAAAAAATTAATTACGTAGAATTTTTGAAGCAATAAGTATACTGGAAAGAAAATGTTTGCCGTAAACAGACAATATACATATTGCCTGGGTAAAAACGTAAAATAAAAAAAAAAATCAGAAATCAGAGGACTGGCAACAAATAGAATTAATTTTTTTAACAAAATAAAATAACTAGTTTTCATGCAGTAATTTTTAAACGTGGTATCTTCTGATTCAATTCACTAGAACCTTATCTCTAGTACCTAACCTATCTCTTCGGAGCTTACACATACTTATGTGTATCAAAATTTCACCCTAAAATTCTATATGAATTCTCTTTGTTTCTGCTATTTCAAGCAGTTTGCAATTTTATTTTAGATTTGAACGACTCTTATAATTACCTTACAGTTCTCAGCTATTAAATAGTAGTAGTTGTGGTCTTAACTTTTTCACTTACCTACACATGTAAAATCTCAATGCACTTTACCGAGAATGGTGGGTGAATGGTTAACGTTCTGGCCTCGCTTTCGGGAGAACGCGGGTTCGAATCCCCGTCCGGGCATCAAGATTTGGGTTTTCCATGGTTTCCCTAAATCACTCCAGGCGAATTCCGGGATGCTTCCTTCAAAAAGGCCATGGCCGAATTCCTTCCCGTTCCTTGCCCCAATACTATCCCCCCTCTAATGACCGCTCCGTCGACGAGGCGTAAAGCCCAAGCAAAAAAAAAGCAAAGCCTGTCTTCCATATACAGACATGTCTCAAATTTCCTTCAGTTGAGCTAGTGAATGTACTTGCACATAATTTGAAACGTGCATGATGAAAACATGAAAGATTCTAACACCAAACTAACATACATCCAAGATATAAAATGTTATGTCAAAGAATATTTGCTCGGATATTGAAATTTAAAAGGATGTTTATTACAGAAAAAAGGAAGGCAAAAACAATCAGAATCAGTTATACTGTTAACTGTTCAAATTATTAACAACTTTGTCCTAATTAACAACAATATACTGTTCAGTTGTTAGGAAATTATGGATGAAACATAGCACTCAACACAACTATGTGCTGTACTGTATGTGTCAGTTACTTAAACCCCGATTAATTATTTTTTATGTTACAGACTTAAAAAAAAAAAAAAAAACTATTTGTGTATTGGCGGTGAAATTAACTTTTATGAAATTATATAAAATTGATTTCTACGTATTCTCGTTATATCCTAATATACCATTTCAGTGGAAAAAAAAAACTCGCCAGTTCAATTTGTATGTATGGATACATCAAGCACAGGTGTATGTTTCTATTATACTCCGAGATTATAATTCATTAATAGAGCAAAATGAGGTAGAAAAAATAAAGACTGCCAGGAATGGTTTCCATTACTTCAGAAAGATATAGAGAAGCAAGTTGAATCATTTTGCGTGCGGCAACAGTGGAGTTCATTGGTAGAGAAGTCGTCAAAACAGTTATTGTGGAGGATGCATTTGATTTCCTTGACTTTTTGGGTAGTTAGTATTTTTTGTTAATTAAAACATTTCATTCTTGAAAATTTACATATTTTGTTTATTTCTCTCTGTTCAAATACCACACAGTTTTCCTGGTTTTTTTTCCTAATATAAAACTGTTTATTCAAATTAAAAGTTCGCCGCAAGTTATTTCGACAAAAAAATATTGATTGTAGGTAGTGTGATATGCGAAACTAAATTTTTATTTGGAAAACGAAAAAGTTCATAGTCACTGTTTGGACTAAAAATGTTGGTAATTCATGAAATAAATTGTTGAATAAAGAATAAAAGGTTCCGTACTTAGTGTATAACTATCTTCACATAAAATAACGTTTACTATTATTCAATATAGTAATCAACATACGCATGATAATCAATTTCTTGTGACAAAATTAGAAGGAAGAAGGCTTTACACATATTCTAATACCAATTCTTTAACTAAAAGGACAAATTTTGAAGAAGTAGTGGTTTTATTTAAGTGCAGCATTTTATGTAGTTGTTAGACCCATTGATAATGGAATAACGTTTTTATTCTTCGCTGTTAAGAATATAATAGATTGAAACAAATGTAGACTGTACTCCCATCCAGAATCCTATTTTTCACACGTTGATAATAATTGTTACCTGCATGTACGATACCGGGAAAAATACATAAATTTTCATGTACAGATTTGCTAAATCACAATGTCTACAAACGAATGATGCGTAGGTATTAAACGTTACGAAAAGTAAGATGGTAGAGAGGTTGGTTAAATTCATTACATTGAATTCTGTTTGTCAAATTTAAAAAATCAGTCTCAAAAGACGAAATGTTGGAATACGATCGATGAGAATTATTAACATATACACAATATACGATTTGAAGTATTTTAAAGTTACCATGTGAAAAGTAGGCACGGATGGGCCAGTACAGTGTTTCACCCTGTCCCCTATTTCATCTTCACTCGCACTATACGAAAACAATACTCATCACAGTTATCAGATCAGAGAAACATTTAGAAAGGAATTGCCCATTGAGCAAAGTGGTTGAACGAAATGATCGCTTCTGGAATTTTGGAGTACACAGGTTCAATTCGCCGTCAGAATATTCAAATTTCGCTTTCCACACAATTTGGAAATCATTCCATATGAAAGCCTTCAAAATGCTGTAGAGAATTTACTTCCCGTTCGTTGTTCCGAATCTTCCTTCGACTCTATTTACATCGGCATGCACGAGTCTTAATATCCGAAACAAAAACTAAGAATGGCTAGTGATGACCCCATTTATGACTACTACGAATTCCGAATGAGGTTATCGACTTCATTTTTTAATATTATTGCTAGCAACATTAAAGGATGCTTTCAAGAGACATGAGTGCGTGCGTGTGTTGGAGCATTATTATCGTGAGAATGAAGGTTGGCGCAGGTAGAAAGAGGATCTGGACATATCTCAAACAGCGTCTGGCACTAACTCTGCCTCTCCTTAACGAGGTTGGCAAATGTGTACAAAGTCAGCTCTCAGGCCGATAAAATGTTGCCTCTCCACTTGCTGGAAGAAGGAGGGAGGCGTTATTTTTCAGTCGGGAATTTATTCCCGCGATAAGATCCTTCACGTCTTCCACCGAACGAGGGAGATACGACCGTCTGGCTGAGAGTCGGTGCTGCTTCTCCTGCTAAACAAGTAGCGAAACAGTAGACAAATAAACCACATTTAAGTACGGAATTAGTTTTGTATAACCACTCAAAACGCCGCACTGTATATGCAAAATAAGGAAAAAAAGCACCCACGGTCCGGAACTGAAAATGTTATATCTCTGGAATATTGTTGGCTTATTTGCTTTCGTTGACAACCAGAAGAGTCATCAACAGCAAAGCGAAATTTGCCGCAGAAGATGCCCGGAGAGTTGGGGCGAAACGTTGGTGCAATTAAACATTGGCAAAACGAGTTCAGCACCTGAATTAAGGAATAACATGAATATACAGCAATGAAAACAATTAAAAGATGTATACGTTGTATGCTTTCTCAGGTATATGTAGGAATAAAAAGAAAAATCTGCAACTAACTCACACAAAGGATTCATACATGAGATTCTTCTACATAATTTGATGATAGGACGAGTGTGACAATATACTCCACCCAGCAAGGGTGAAACGAAAATTAATTATGTGAGTTAAATCCTCGCAGGAAAATATCCCATTCTACCTATGACGTAGGGATATGCAATGAACCAGTAAACTTGTGTGAAACTTTCATTAAAAAAAAAATCAGTATTTTCTTGGTCTATTTAAATTAAATGGTTACCGAAGTTGATATTAAAAAAATAGCATAGAGACTTTTGTTAATGTGAACGTTTATACAATATCTTTTTATATAAATTGATGTCAAAATCTAATTATGTTGAATTTTTGTTCGTCTTTTTCAGTAATGGATACAAAAAATCTTGTTAGATTTGTTAACTCTTGAATATTTGCTCCTGAGTTAATAGCAAAGTATAAAGCCATTTTAAAGGCAACATTCCGTGGAAACTACAAGTACATTTTTATTTTACTAAATTTCTAAATTAACAATGTTTATAACCTGAACTGGAACTGTAATCTTACTTAGGTACTGAAGAATCCTACTCACGATGCTTCGAAATTGAAAATTTCAAAATGCGTGTTAAGAAAGTGGAAGCATAAACAGCAGGACTAAATCAAACCCCTTTGAAAATGCAGAAAGGTTTCGGGTCTACCGACTAAGCAAGAAAGCCGAATAAGAGAAAGCCAAGCAGGACCACTCATTTGGTCACTGTGTGTATGAAGTGATAATGTCGAGAGCCCACGCCGCTCATTTTGTCAAGTAAGTTGAGGCTAATTAATATATGTATTTCGAATGAATTATACCACCGCATACTATTTAATACCGTTTCAAGAAAGCTGAAGTAAATTTCTGGAAATAGTGAAACATTATAAGTGAAAATATCAACTGAAAAAACGTTAAGATTTTTTTCCGCTGTCATCAGTCGAGTGACTGATTTGATGCAATCCTCCATCCCTTCCCGACTTGCGCTAACCTCTTAAATACGACGTTCCATTTACAAGACACATCCTAAATTATCTGCTTCGTATACTCTAATCTATGTCTACCCCTAGAGTTCTTACCTTCGACTTTTCCTACCACAAAAAATTAACTAATCCCGCATATCTTAAAACGTGATATACCATCCTGTCTCTTCTTTCTGTAAGACTCTTCCACAAACTTCTTCCCTCACCCGTCATTTCCAAAACACATTAGGTATTTCGCACTTATTCTGTCCACTTGATTTTCAGTATCCTTCTACAGCGCCACATTTCCAGTGCTTCGCTATCATAACCTCCTGTACTTTACACGTAAAGTTTGTTAAAAAGTTTTTTTTTTTTTTTGTGAGAACTAGATCAATATTTTAAACTAACTCATTTCTCTTTTTCAACTTTTGCTACTTCTATTCTGTTTTTAACATCATTCCTACTTCGGCTATCAATGGAAATTTTGCTTCTTATGTAGCAGGATATAAATATTATCTGTTGCTTTACTAACTACTACATTTCAACCCAATCACAATATCTGTTAAAGTTGCTGCTCGGTAATCGAAACATGTACCATCCGCAGATTAATACATAACAGATACACAAATCTGTATATGGAATTTATATGTTTGTTCCGGAATCTTGCAGAAAATACGGATTCTTGATGGGTTTTAAAACATGAAAGCTTGGGGTCCAAGTTAAAATTTGACATACATGCTGTGACGTGAGGACATATTTATATTATGAGTGATCTGGCATTACCCGAAATCTGCTGAATAGATTTTGACAAGGTTTAAAACTTTGGGCTTCTATAAAGAACATTGGAAATTAAGTGGGATGGGGGTAAAGAGGGAAAGGGGGTTGGGAAGAAATTTTCTATTTGTTTTAAAGTATACATGTGCAAAGTTCCTTCAAAATCTGGTAGAAACTGTAGCTTTGTATAAAGAACACTGATAAAAATTAATGGAGCTGCTGACACAGCTAGTCAAACTGCTAATCCCATAGGGGACCCAACCAAATAAGGACTCCAAGTCCGCAGAAAATACAAAAGAACACATGTCCACTGAGGCACAACCACATAAAACCCCATAATCAAATAGAAATAGCGGAATGAAACATTAAAAAAAAATAATGTTGTGGAAATAAGAAGAGGAGTTGGGTTTCTGAAAATCAAATGTAGACAATATCTTTCGGCTTGTTGTAAAGTATACATGTGCCAAATTTCTTCAAAATGGGATAGAAAATTTTACCTTTGTGTAAAGAGCATCGACAAAAATTAAGGAGTGAAAAGAGGGAGAGAGGATTTTTTTTTTTTTTCAAATCAAATTTTTCTATGTCTTAAAGTATAGGTGAGCAAGGCTCCATTAAAATCGGATAAAAAGTATTGTTTGTATAATAATTAAGGGATGTAAAGTGTGAGGGGAGGTGGTTTTTCATTTTTATCTCTGAAACATTCTTCATGAAAAAATACACGTTTGTGCTAACTTTCAAGGTTATCGGACAAACGGTTCCGAAGTTTAATAATCTCGGATGCATGAACAAATATACCAACACCCATTTTTATATATAAGACTTCAGTAAAGAAAGACGTATTTCGTATTAATAGTTGGAGCAGTAACTCCAGCTACTAGCTGCTCACAGTATATTATTATTTTATTTTCTACTTGCTTGGTGACGTATTGCAGTAACTGTCCTAGACCACACTACGAGGCACAGAACTTTTCTTATTAGGGTTATGTCTGGAGTAGATACGGAGGACGCAATGTCCCTTGCAGAGCAGCCGTAAAAACCGGACCCGGGCTGGCGGGAGAGATGGCATACGGCCCGGCCGGCTACCAGACGAGATATCTCTGAGGAGAACTAATAAAATGCAGACTTCACGGGGGCTGACCGGAGCACACGGGATTGTTATTCAGGGACACGCGGCGCGGCGCTGCTAGACGGCGTTTTACTGCCCAGACGTGACTCGGACGTCGGCTGATTGGGGCGCTTCCTCGGGGATCCGTATTACGCCCCACGCTACTTTCGCTGTATTATTTTATTTTTTCCTCCGCCTGACGTAAAATATATTAGAGTCACGGTGTCAGCTGCGCTAACAGAAGCAACAAAAAACTCTGCTAACTTAGGTGAGGAGAAAATTGCGAAATATGTGATACCACTTCTTCAGCAAAAACATTTTTAACAGCCTACAGCTAGAATTTTTTCCGAGCGCGTTAATAAAGCAAGATAGTTGATGTTCCAGCGCGGTTGGAATAAAATCTCAGTTTTAAATCACACTTTCGTATGTTTGCGAACCTCCCACACGCTGAAAATCTAACTACTCTTTAGCAAACAAAATACAAAAACAACTTAATTGATAAATAACCCTTTCCGTAGACGGATAGAGGCACTCTATAAGCTTACTTCAGTTAAAAAGATGTTAATGATCTTGAAAGAGGACATGCTATCACATACAATTTTTGGTGGCTTCCACGGGGATCCATATTACACCCAACAATACTTCTACTGTACTATGGACAGTACAATTTATAATCTATTCTAGATCAAATTTCAGTAGTGTGATGTTTTTCGTATGTTTACATATTTTTCACACTAAAACACTAATCGTAAGTTAGGCAAACAAAAATAAGCGTAATCAATTTAATTGATAGCTTAAAAATTTCGCATACAGATAGAAATACGCCACACACTTGCTTCCGTTAGACAATAGGTCTTAATGATTTTGAAATCAGACGCGCAGTCAAAAGCAATTTTTGTGGTGCTTCCACAAGGATTCGTATTATGCGGAACACTACTTTTACCATATTATTTTCTTCTAACACCAGGCGTTAAATATATAGTAGTGTTAAGAAGTCAGTTACACTAACAGCAGCAACAAAAAAAAACCTGCTAATTCAGGCACTCAGGTGAGCAGAGATTTGTGAAACATGTGATAACAGTTTTTTTACCCAAAACATTATAAACAGTCTAGTTAGTTTTCTTCGAGCGCGTTGATAAAGCAAGATTACTTGAAGTTACAATGCGTTCGGTATAAAATAACAGTTTTCAACCACATTCCTGTATGATTAAGATAGAAACACTCAATAAGCTTCCTTCAGTCAGACAGGTGCTACTGATCTTTAAAGTGAACACGCTGTCCAAACAATTTGAGGGCTTCCACAGGGATCCATATCACGCCCAACACTACTTTTATTGTATTATTTTATTTTACTCAATTGCCAGGCATAAAGTATGTTAGTGTCATGGAGTCAGCTGCCTGTAACACCTACAAAAAAATTCTGCTAACTAAGATGAGCAGTTCTCTGCCAAAAAAGATTATTAACAGTCCAGAGTCAGTCAGTTTTTTCCCCAGAAGGTTATGAAGCTGGACAAGTTAAGTTACAACGCTTTCGGGAACAAATCTTAGTTTTACGGCAGTTTTCGCTGTGTTTACGATGTTTACACTCTCTGAAGATGAAATTATACATTATACGCAAAAATAATTTAACAGAATGGTTATACGCTCAGCATGCTTTTAACTAAGTGAAGCTGTGAGGATTAATAACACTGTGATAAAAATATAAATACATAATGAGAGAAAACATAAATTGCTGCCTGTATCGCCATTTAGTCTAAAATATATTTCAGTCCAAATTGCATTTTAAGCCATAATCTATTTTGGGCTAACTTCCATTTTATTTTTTTTCAAAATAAGTATTGCTGATAAAAGAGACCAAGCTCGAATTTGTTTCAATCTCAAATGATTGCGTGATACATGGAATAAAATAAAAGCAACACGGAACCACGTAGCATTTGTCTTTCTATTTCGTAACACCACGTACAAAACATAAATTGAAAAATATTATATCCAACGATTTTTGTTTACAAAGTTTAAAATATGTCGCGAGCAATATCCCCCGTACCAATCAAAAGCCAAATGTCACTTGAGCACAGAAACAACACGATGGTCCGCACAAGTGCAAGCAAGATCAAAAATTTTATCTGTAATTCTGGTGAAAAAAAGGTTATCAGTTTCCATACTTCGCGATTGCAATTTAAGTTAGATTCTGCAGTATGGCGAGATCCGCTTTGTATTTGTTTGATACTTTTAAGTCCCTCCAAACTCCCAGAAATTCTTCCTACATTACAAAGCAAAACGCTTCGTGTTAAAAGAAGGTACGTATGTATTTCATCAAGATCAGGTGTGCAATCTCGACGTGTAACCCTAAAAATTCATTTTTACCCTAAAAACTCATTTTGTCCCCTAAAAAATTCATTCCTCCCCCCAAGTTGTTTTCCACTTTTATATCCTGTGAAATTATTTTTTATTATAAATCGATGTTAAAAGGTCAAACTCTCATCAAACGCGTGGAATAGATCAGATCAAGTAATTCAGGTCATGAGCTGTGGCCCTTAAATTCGTCATTGCTCATAAAACATTTTTTTTTTTCAATTTTATTCACTGTGCAATATATATTTTGGTTTAAAATCTATTTAAGACGTCGAACAATGATCAAAAGAAGAGCTATATCGGATCAGTCATACCTGTGATTCTAAACCTAATGTTTTGCAGCTAAAATCTCATTTTATGCTACAAAAACCTCGTTTCTGTGTTACTTTTAGACTCTGTTCACTGCATTTTTATTTTCCAAAAACATCCTAGAGGACAATCAATGATCAAACTCGAAAAACAGATCAAATCCAGTAACACTATGTGACATGTTACTATAAAAACACAGAACCTGGATCAAGTAGGAATCTACCAAACTGATCCTGCCAACTGGGAACTATTTCAGCGACAAAACCCAAAACACGACTTAGGTTTATTGATACTTCTAACGCACTAGCCACATACAAACCCTACAAATCTGTCCATGCGATAAATGGGAAAATACAGTAAACAATTTTTCAGTAAAAATTAATGAGAGCCAAAAATTGTATATTAATAAATATTTTTTTAAATTTCCATTTCGATTGGCAATATTTTCAGTAATAACTAAAGTATAGTGAGGCACGTACTTTCCCGAAAATCTTAAAAGTTGTGAATGCTGCTGTTAGTAAGTGTATTGTATATTAAATTCAAAATACATAATTCTCGAATCAACACAATCGCACTAAATCACAGAACTCGTTTTAGATAGGATTCTCAAAAACTGGTTTTCAAGAAAGAAGAAATATATCAACTTCTGAAAAAATTGGATGCAGAAAGAGAAGAATAGACACTAGTTAAGGGATTGAGGAAGTATGGATATAAAGAAGATTAAGGACAGCTAAGCATAAGCATAGTTGATTTATCCTAACCTATGAAAGAGTTACTCCAAGACTGAAAGAGTAAAAATGCAAACTGGCCAGTAGCGACTGCAGACTTCAGTTTTACATACTTTTAAAGTTATTACCAGACTTCGAGGGCTCGTATATGTCCATATTATTAGAGCTAGGATACGATTATCGGCAGGGAGTTGTAAAGAATTCGCTCATTGCTTTTCAAAACTATCAAAGACAACCTTCCATAAATTCTGGAAGGAATGCGAAATCGTGGTCAGCCGCACAGGTGTGTCCGACCCAGAAATAAGCACCAGACTCTGTAATTTGCTTCTGGGTGATCCTTTATCCCGTAACTGTCCTACCACAATCATGAGCATAGTGCGTAGCCATGAGACGAAAGACAGCATCAGGCTTAAAATACGGAGAGGAGGAAAAAAGAGAGAGGGCACTAAACCCGGCCGTAACTGCCGTCAACGCTCCTCGGAGTGACAGCGGGTCCACTGACTACGTAGCACTTGCAGGGCGTACTCCAACTCCGGAACTGTGATCAGCGTCTCATTCAAGAAAACACTACTCACCACTCCTCGAAAGTTTACGGCCTACATCATACTCTTCTCCTTTCTTGGTTCGTGTCTCGCGAGTTGTTGACGTCTGAGCACTAGTTACTTTTTAATGACATTGGTTCCGTGTTTCTGTCGTCACAAACTCAATAGCAGGTAAGAAGTTCCAAATTTCTGCCTATAAAAACGATAACCGAAAACAAATGTTACAACATTATGGTTATGACCGTTGTTTAATATAAAAAGCTGTTTATTCAACTGGCAATGTTTTGAACAGCATCCAAAATTTGTACAAACGTTCCTTGGGCAATATTATTCCCGAATATTCGCCCACACACACACACGTCAGAGCAGGTTGTGCTCGCATTTCTTTGTGCAAGCTTGTGGTAGTAGGAGGGGGTTGCTTGGTAATTATCCTTATAGCATTCCTTTTACCATTTTATTAATTTTAATATTAATGATTTTTGTTGATCTCAACAATTTAATAATTTTAATTATTTGATTTTATCAAATAGGAAGAGGGTACAAAGTGATATTCTATCTTGCATTACTAATGTAAAGTCATAACCTGACAGATTTATTCAAATCAAACATTGAATGCCAACAGACGTCGGTGAACTTTACAATTAATTTAAAACATGAAAATCCAATGTTCAAACAAAAATCAACACCGAGTCTTACAATATGTGGCATAAGACGTTAATTCTAAGCAAAAAAATAACATATCCATGTGAAATTTATAAAGCTGTTCACAAATACAAGCTTATACAAAAAATTAAATCAAGGAGGGCGCCATTAAGTCTTGGACTTAAATAAAATAATATTTCCTGATTGATAGGAATTTATAACAGTCTTCCCATATCAAATCAGATTGCTCACGGCTAATAATACGCTCAGAAAAATTGTCGGAGAGTGACGCTCAAGGGCGTTCACGGGTCGAGAAATGCGTAACACTGAGTTCTTTTTAGTGGCTGAATGTCTTTACCGTTTATTCAGCAGCTGTGGCACCAATGGTGGTAACACGCACACTTCCTTCAGGCAACAGCCACAGGTATCGCAAGCCAGAAGTGGCTTAAGCCGTCCAGCTCTAAGTCTCCTCGTAATCGCAGACTCGGCGATGGTGTGACCTGTCTATCCGCCCGACACCACCGGAAGCCTCCTCTTCTCTCACGATGTTGGATCGGAATTCCTTCCAACCCCGTCGAAAGCCAATCCCTGGGCCCGTAGGAGATGTGGACCCAGAAAACACCAAACAGCTCCGTATTATTTTGTAACATGCCCTTTCATTGGGAGTTCACAGCCACGTCATTCACCATGGAGCTACCATAATTGCCTCACCCGGAGAACATCGACCTTCTCCGAGTTTTGTTTCGGCCACCAAATTTTCCACTAGCGTACGGCACAATTGATGGTCCAGCTAAATTATCCACTCGACCGGAGAAGGGTCAGTTCGGCGATACCTGCTACAGATAAACGGGCTTTCCCTCGCAGTTGAGAGATACGTTGCTACGCCAGCTCAGGTGTAAAAGGGTCTCAATTCACCGTTACAAGTGGCTACCACCCAGACTTAAAACGAAAATACTTTCGAGGAAAATATTCCAGCCCTCCTATCAACATTAATTATTGTTGCTATTTATAACATTGTACGAGTCTGACACAGCAGTCTCGATACAAGCTGTAGAGGCGAAGGTTATTGTCCTTACGACATTTCCTTCAAGCATTACGAAGGATATACTTTTCTGCTGGTATATCTTTTCAGTTGCTCTCTTCTTATTGTTTCTTTATTGGTGAGTTGTTCTTTGCATCACTATTGGTTGGGCCGGAGAGGCGATCTACGAGTTGTGTTAGCAACTCGAGAATTGTGGTCAACTTGAGGCCCCACTCCTGCGCGCCGGCGTGCCCGCAGCAACTGGGGCAGTCGGCGTGGCGAGGTGGTCGGCTGTGAGTCGTGTTGAGTGGAGTTCTAGTTGATTTCCTCATTTCCTGACTTGGCTGCGCAATGTTGGCTGTCGTATGTGTCTCGCCAGTTACTGTGGCGAGCGTGGATGTTTGTCGGTGTAGTTTTACGTCGTTTGCCGGTTGGTGGTTCGAAGCTTCCTCCGCAATGGGCACCCACGGAAACATGCTGCATGGGGCCCACCGCAGTTTCAACAGATGGCTTCATGCTTGGGTGTTGGAGTATTCGCCCATTACAGCTATCCGATATATACCAGCCTTTCGAAATGTGGGTGGTTTCGCACAAGTTATTATGCAAGAAATACGTTGTTGTATAATGTAGGTAGGCATTCTTCTGCACAAAAAAAAATAAAAAATAAAAATAATGCAATGCTCCATCTCTTCTTCTTTAGCGCTAACATCTTAATCTTAACATATCATTTACCTTTTATCTGTTTCATATCCACTTAATTTTAAGCACCCTTCCATAGAACTACGTTTACAAAGCTTCGATATTTCTTCTTTATGGTGTTATTAATGTCCGTGCTTCACTACCACACATAAAGTTTTAAAAAGTATTTTACTGTCTGTGTCGAAATTTATAAATATAATATTTTTCAGCAATTCTTGTCCTCAAATAATCAATGTACCGAAAAAATAACCATTGTCAATTATCTCAAAATCTGAACAATAATCTCTACCTTTCCTACAGCTCATCCAATATCCTATCCATTTTGCAACTATTTGGAAAAAATTTTCACTTATATGGCACTAGACATGGTATCAGTCGATTCGAGAACAGGTAGCGAAAGGAATTTTCATCGTTCAGTGCTTTCCTAGTAAATAGGCCTTTACGGCTCATCGATGTGGAGTTTATTAGACCCGTGAAAGGATTGGAGGCAAGAAATTCAGCAAAGACCTTCTGAAGGAACCATCCCGGCATTCTCAAGAAAACCAAAACATGGACAGCAATACCAGGGATCAATTTGGCGAATGACACCCGGGATGTCTACGGGTCACCCATCCGACCCGTCATTCGTTATATGGATCAGCCTGCAAGGTAGAACAGGTAGTTGCGAATAATTAATAATCATGAAGACCAGGTTCTCCTCCAAACACCTCCGCAGTGCTTGTGGAATAACGGTATACGACAATATTAATGGATATTCTTCCATTAAAATAGGACACTCAAAAAAGTGGAACGGTATCGTTTGGAAAAGTATACCTAAAAGGTGAGGAACTTGCTTGAAAATTTCTTGCACTGTCGGTACTCGAACCAGAAGAGGCTGACGCGGGAGCGAGACACCGTCATGTTGTCTCAGCTGTTTCAACCAACGAGGTGGGTGCCCTCGATATTTTAGAACAAAATCCAAAAGAAAGTAACGTTAAAGAAGCTGCGACCCGGCAGTGTTGCTGCGTGCGTTGGGTGCCACAAACTGAAGTGGTACAACGGGTTGAGGTACAAGCAGCCGCGTTCCGGACTGCTCTATTTTGGTTTTAAGGCGATTTTGTGCTATCAGTTAGGGGAATGCCTCATAAACACAAAGAAAAATACGTTTCCCATACAGATCACAACACAAATATTCAACCCTTAGCTCCACATCTAACAAATCTGGCCATAACTATGATGGGGGTTTTCACTCCCATGTTCCCTTCTTGAATCACACCAGGTACCAGTGGAAATAGGTAGTGCTGGTGCCTGCGTATACCATACTGGCTATTACAAGAATAAAAAACAGGAACATATGAACGACATCTTGACAGTATCCAAAATTTTAACAAGGGCCGCCAACTGTAAAATTCAGATTAAATGAATACTAATCATCATCATCAGTTTTCTGCCCTCGGGCAGGTTTTCACTTGGCTGCTCTCCATGCTCTTCTATTTTGTGCCTTTCTCTTAAGGATCATGTAGTTGCCGATTTCCTTGATGTTGTCTACAATTTTGCACCTCTTTCTTCCTCTTATTCTCCTACCACAAACTAGACCTTCCAAGGCGTCTTTTATCCGGCACTCCCCTCTCAACAAGTGTCCCATCCAGTTCTTCTTTCTCTCTTTTGTTACTTGGAGTATTTTTCTTCTTTCAGTGACCCTGTCCAGCACTTCAACATTACTTATTTTATCCACTGTGAATAATGAAAGCTCATAGCCAGGGGTGTAATGTGGCAAAGCAGTAACATGCGCTTCTTCGTCGTTGTCGAGAAAATCGGTATTGAAATACTCTGTTGCGTTCAAATGCTTTCTACGTTAGGAAACTGTTAAGGGGTTTGTGGCGCAATGACTAAAGCATTCCGTTTTATAAGCTCGTCGTCGCCGGAACGAATCTCGCTACTGGCAATTTTTTATTTATGGTTAGATACCATAAAAAGTTACCATCGTGCACTATGAAGGTCATTCCATCAAAGTGCAACCCTCTCTTCCAGCATTGTGACCTGTACTTTTAGCGACAGGTAAAAAATATAGTCAAGCGAATTCAAAATTGTGATGATTTAATCGAACAAGACCATGAGATCATTTCCAGAAATCCAATAACTCGTCCACCACAAGTTGACATCTCCATTTTTTTTTCGAAATTATAAAATACATGTGATTTCTATCACGTCAGACAGACTACAGAATTTTAGAATGTAAATCAGGCGTGTTACCCAACAGATAATTTAAAAAACAATTCTTGTGAAAACGCATTGTTTATCAGATGTGCTAGACGTCGTGCTACTTTTTGTTTCCATGTTTTTGTGGTAGCTATCACTCTGGTTCGTAGGACACTGTGGCTACTTCATCTCTTTAACTGTAAATTATCTGCAGGTATATACATATAAAAAAAAAACTTTTCAATAAATTGTACCCACTTGAATGTTATCTGCGATATCATATTTTGGTTTTTAATGTTATTTGCATGAAACAACTATAAAATATAACATTGTTTGCTGCCAACCCCGACAGCGTAGGGTATAACGTGCTAGGCTCGCATTGCAGGGGTCGCCGGTTCGATTTTTTTTTATCTGCTTAACGTCTCTCTAACAGCGAGGTCTTTAGAGACGGGAAAGGGTGGGGGCAAGGAATGAGAAGGAATTCGGCCATGGCCTTTTGAAGGAAGCATCCCGGCATTTGCCTGGAGTGATTTGGGAAACCATGGAGAATCCAAATCTGGATGCCCGGAAGTGGATTCGAACCACCGCCGTCCTCCCGAATGCGAGGCGAGAACGCTAACCGTTACACCACCACTCTCGGTCGCCGATTCGTGTTCGGTCTCGGGCGTGGGCGGTTTTAATTAACTGTTGTGTTTGTCTTGTGTCGTCTAAATCACGGAGCATGTATAATACATTGAGTGATCCATTACATACTTGCAAAATACGAAAACACATAGTCTGGCTGTATGGCCTCGCAGCCAAATGCCATTTTAAAAAAATTATAATAATAATAAACTTTGTTTGCAAACAACATAATCAAGTTCCAAAGTGTTTTTTCCACAATTAATGGCATTAAAAAAACTTCTTATATGCATAATCGTTGAAATTATCTGTATATCCACTTGAACAAGAAAAAAAAAAGATGCAACCAGCGAGATTTGTTTTGTACTTATGAAGCAGAGAGCTTGCTCGTAGAACCATGCGTCGATTGACAGCTTCCTAGCCTAAAAATCATTTCATTTGAACACAGCGGAATATTTCAACGCCGATTTTCTCGACAACGGCAAAGAAGGGCATGTTACTGCGTACATTACATCTCTGGCCATGATCTTCTATTACCCACAGTATGAATTGAATCTTAATTTTACAGTTGGCGGCATCCTCTTGTAAGACGCGACCGGGAGTCGATGAAGGCACTTGTCGATCGCTAAGCGGCGATTGTTACGATAACAATCATAAGTCCATCAAGACGCAGGGCCTAGCGGGCAGACAGTAAATCCAAATAACGACCGCTTAAACGCCGATTCGCCGACATACTTCACGTGACGTCACTTAACAGGCCATATTTCCGGCAATCACCCGGCGTAAACAATTCCCCGGCTGTAAAGCCAACAAAATCTCCGGTAGACCACGGGCCGGGTGTAATGGACCAATAAAACCGACTGAAGACAGATAGCATGCAACAGGACAGCCGCCAAACACTTTGCGAGAAGAGGTGCGGTGATAATATTTAACTTTTAATGGGCTCTGAACAGCGCCCTAATGTCTTTATGACAGCCATTCGGCGCCTGCCATTGACGGGGGGGGGGGGGGGAACCGTGACGTCACGGTCACGGTCGTGACGTCATCTCACAGCTGATTCGTCTCCCAAGGAACAGAACTCAAAATCCTTAACACCGCAGTGATAAGGACCTTGTTCTTGTGTAAACAGACCGAACGTGGTAGATGAGCCGCAATGCTCTGGACTCGCATTAAGGAGGACGTGTGTTCGAATCTCCGACTGGGCATCCAGATTTTGATTTTCCATGGTTTTTTTAAAACACTCCAGGCGAATGCAGGGATGCTTCTTTTCAAAAATTGATTGCCGAATTCCTTTCAGATCCTTTCCCGCTTCTTAAATCACCGATGTCGATATATATATATATATATATATATATATATATATATATAGTAGAGTCTCGCTTAACCGACCGTCGCTTATCCGACATTCCGTGTTATCAGACTCGTAAGACACACACACACACACACTGTAAATCTATTTTCCTTCCCAGCGTACCATTTATATTTACACCAATTTTCGTCAATTAAATCTGAAAGGCGTGGCTTATATTTTGGCACAATTTTGGGAAAAGGTTGCGATGAGTACAATTGCAAAATCGTGGAAAATTCTGTTACGTGAGGATACGGAGAGATATTCTGTTAATGAAGAAATTAGTACGGAAAACATGTACAGTATGTCGCCTTTGCTGAAACAAATCCCTGGATGTGTAGATGCAACTGATGAGGACCTTAATGAGTGGCTTGTCCTTGATGACCTGTATGAAGTCATTGACGAAGACACTGTCAGCGTTGTTAACAACAGTGAAGAAGAAACGGAAGAGGAAGAAAACATAGTTGATAAAGGTGTTGCAAAAATAAAGGATACAAAGCCCTTGAAACAGCACTGAAATACATGGAGCAACAAGAAGAAACCACCAGCACTGAAGGGTTATTTCTACAGAGAATGCGTGACATGGCGGAGAGATAAAGACACTCGGCAGGCAAGCAAAAGTCTATTAAAAACTTTTTTAAACAATTTTTAAACAAAATTGAATATATATCAGCCTCTTTTACGCTTTTTAATTTTATTGCACAATCACACTAATTACTGTACTGTATCAGTTTTATCAATAATAAGACACCAGCAACCATTTACGGTGTTGTTGTTTCTTCTTTCTCTATTAACCGACATTCCCGCGGCCCGTTTGCGTCGGATAAGCGAGACTACTGTATACATATATATATATATATATATATCGGTGCGTTTTTCTTATGCTTATGGCTTCACGCCTTATCGACATCGGTGATTTAAGAAGCGGGAAAGGATCGCATACATACAGCGATTAAGGAATAAATTCCTCGTAACGTCATAAAACTTTATTTTGCATTAGCTTCTAGGCTTCTCAAAAATCATTGACCATTAATTTTTCGAGTTTGCTATAACAGTGACAAAGAATATAGAGAAAACATTCACATCGAATATAAATACCATGTACGACCGTAAAAAATAACGGGTTTGAACACAATGTTCTGACTTCATTTCCGCGCAGTGGGTTTGCTAAACCCAATTGTTACTAAATACCGCTCATAACCTTATAAAATGATCTAATTTCTTCGTTTAATGCAAAAGCAATATCTCTGGACAGAGAATATAAGAAAGCATCTACTTCTACCTAATATAAATATACAAAAGACAACTAGTATGTTAATTTAAACGAAAGACAGACGTTTTGTTTCGCCGTGCTGGCAATTCATTTCTTTGCTTTTGTTTTATTGGATACAATTGTTAATAAATAATACCCATAACCTCAATTTAGCAGTAACATCTCTAATCGTAATTAATCCGGTACAGAAGATTAGATACATGATGTCAGCCTTATGCACATGGCTAAACGATGACCAAGCTTAGCCTTTTATTATTATTATTATTATTGGTTGACGGGTACAGTAATTAACAGAAAGAGTCATTTGATGATATGGCGCAGTCTAAATCCGTTAATTATTTTTTTATGGCATTACGCCTCGTCGACGTCGAGGTCATTAGAATGGTTATGAATTCGGTCATGGCCTTTACGAAGGAATCATTACGGCCGGCATTTGCCTGGAGTGATTTGGGGAAACCATGAAAAACCCAAATCGTCTGGATGCCCGGATGGGGATTAGAACAGGCGTCCTCCCGAATGCGAGGCCAGAGCGTTAACCGCTCACCCACCACGCTCGGTGTGAAGTTAATAGCAATGTTGTTATGGCGGCAATAGTGAGGATCACAGATGGAGCATTCGAGGTTAAATGGGAGTAGGAATATGAAGTTATTAAATTGAAAAATATTTACTCATCTCGAAAAAGTTTCTAAGGAAAGTGTAATTTCAAAACAAATATAGTATCTTTTTTTTACATTCTGCTGTCACCAACAAAAATAAGACTTTCATCACATATTTATGTTTATATATGTTTATATTTGTGATAATAGTAAATTTTATGTATTTAAATTCTTGGATAAACGAAGTGATGAAACGGTAGTTAGCGAAATTAGAGCAATAGCGCATGGGACAACTGTCCTAAACACCCACAAATGAAACTAAACAACCTAGTTCACAGAATACCAGTCTGTTACTGTCGTAGTATCGCTACCCGATAATCCTACCAGGAAAACAGCTTGTGGATTTAGAACCGTGCTAAAATCACCAAATTACGTAACTCGATGAACAGTGGTGAAAGTAAATACGTATGGCGTTGTTGGTCGAGATATCGCTGAAGGGATTCAATTTGCAGCGTGACATACCTGTATCATGGCAACTCCAACCTATCCTGGTAAAACTACCAGACAAAGGGGACCTACAGATTTACGTGGAAACCGAATCACAGAGCATCTCAGCTTTGCAAAAGGTGAAGGTCACATTAACTATACATAAAAATTTCGAGTGATGTCGGGAATCGCACCGGAGCTCAACACCTGTCATTCCATCGCACCTTCGATCATCAGGGTGAAGTGTGTTGCATTAACATCAAAATGACCCAACCGCCGAACAAAATACCTGCCAGAACATCGTATACCTTCACTCCACACCCACTGCCAAGAATCAAGGAATTTGATAAGATTATGCGCCAAAACTACTTATCAAGTTTCTACACTCCCGGAAATTGAAAGTGTAATTTCCAGACGGAGTTGTGCAAAATGAATGAAATTTGACCTCGAGTATACCCACATGAAGAGTATTAGAGTAATTTTAAGAATTACGGGGCTATTTACTATAAACAAATTGGTATTTTCTTTGGTGTAGCAGTGTTGAATAGAGTGTTGTAACATGACACTTTTTTGTCCACAATTTCTTGTTGATCAAGTATGCCAAGGCGAAAAGTGACGATCCTCTACAACCAAATGTCTAACTGTGGGAGAGGTCGGAGAATTGGCACGTTTAAAATGGGTGCATCATATCGTGAAAAATCTCGAAGTATCGGCCGTACTGCAATGTCAGTATAATAATTTGTTACGGAGTGGATGAACAAAGCCTCTAGTACTCCTAGGGCAGACACAGAAGGACAATACCACGTAAGACCGCCTGACTGTTGCTGGCAGATGGGTGACTGCAGACCAGATCCAAGCAGTGGATAGATAGAGAATGACGGACAAGTGAACCAATTGCTTGAAGCCGGTTAACTCAGCAATGTTTTCCAATAACCTGATTTCATTGCCAGCATCGTCTAAACTGGTGTAAATCAAAACGCAAATGGACACGTGAATGGCGTATATTTGTGTTTAGAGACGAGTCTAGATTCTGTCTGTAGCAAATTGATAATCGACAACATGTATGCAGGCAGATGGGGGAAACAGCTTACTCTGCTGTGATTTCAGAACATCACAATTCTGGCCTCGCATTCGGGAGGACGGCGGTTCGAATCCCCGTCCGGGCATCCAGATTTGGGTTTTCCATGGTTTCCCAAATCACTCCAGGCAAATGCCGGGATGCTTCCTTAAAAAGGCCATGGCCGAATTCCTTCCCATTCCTTGCCCCCAACCTTTCCCGTCTCTAAAGACCTCGCTGTTGAGAGACGTAAAGCAGTTTTTTTTAAAAAAAAAAGAACATCACATCGAGCCACTTGTGTGATGGTTTGGCGGCAATCAGTTTCGACAGCAGGACTGAGTTGGTTGTTCTTGAAGGCACAATCATGGCCCACCACTACGTGGAAGGGGTGCTGCACCCTATTGTGATACCCTTCATATCCACCGAGGAAATCACATCTTCCAACAGGCTAATGCCCGTCCTCATTGTGTTGTCATCACAACGCGAGACTTGCAAGGGGTTACGATCACAATTTGGAGCGCATGGTCCCCAGATTTGTCCCTAATAGAGTATGTCTGTGATACCAGGAGACACATTAGATCACATGGTCACCCAGCAGAATATGCGCAACAACTCACTGCACAAGACCTGCAGGCATAGAGAGACATACTCCAGAAAACATACCAACAAAAGAGTGCTGAAGTTTGGCGCATTTCCTGCTGAGAACTGTATCTAAAGTTAATAAAGATAACCTGATCCATTTGAGTTTGTTAAAATTTCTTCTGAGTATGACCCTGGATATACCATGGTAACTCAACGATTTAAGAAACGGATGTGTAATAGAAACGAATACAGTAAATATAACCCACACTTGGCCTCCGAAAGACGGCTACACTGTGCTACAGCTTTTTCTGAGCCTGTCTCCCCTTTTTTTCTTAATCTGCTCTAACCGCTTCCACACAGATTAACTTTGATTTACGGCCTGTGTTGTCATCTGAACATTACACGCACAAAAAATTACTGCCGATAAATCTAGATATGCATTACACTGAAACGAGTCGAAGCTCTGAAATGTAGTGATGTTGAAAAGGGTAACGGTTCGGCACATGATGCCTTTATGTATGTGAAAATAATAAGTACTACTCCGTACTTATTTTCGTTAGGTGAGTATATGATATGAATAATACACTTAACACACACAGAGTATAGTTAAACCATTCGCTGATAGGTGGCAACACATAAGCTTCCCTCTGAGACTACGATGGCTGAGTGACCGATGAATATGCTTTAAAATAAAATCACACCCTTCTGGAAAGAGCAAGTGGCAATCTTATATATAAAAATCAATGTTTGTGGGTTTGTTCGTCTTCTATGCATTCCTATACCATTTATCAGATTGCAATCAAACTTTGAAGAGTTTTCGAGTGTGCGTCTGCGAAGGTTCCTGTGAAAAAAAAAATCCAAAAAGTCACCCCCTATTCCCCCATAACACCCCATAATTTAGGCAAAAACACATTTTTTATCCGATTTAGATAGGAATTTGTACACTTATAATTTAAGACAAACATAAGAATACTGCCTACATACGGTTTCCGAATATTAATCCCCTCGCCCCCTTTCCACCCCTATAATTTAGGCAATACCACATTTTTTATCCGATTAAAACAAACAGAAAAATACTGCCTACGTATGGTTTCCGAATATTCATCCCCTCTCCCCCGTTCCAACCCCATTACGTTTTTACCCCATAATTTAGGCAAACCACATTTTTTATCCGATTTAGATAAGAATTTGTACACTTACACTTTAAAACAAACAGAAAAATACTGCCTACGTATGGTTTCCGAATATTCATCCCCTCTCCCCCGTTCCAACCCCATTACGTTTTTACCCCATAATTTAGGCAACCACATTTTTTATCCGATTTAGATAAGAATTTGTACACTTATACTTTAAAAAAGAGAGAGAAATACTGTACACATTAATTTCACAAAAACCCAATCCCTCTCCTCTCTTTCCACCACCTTAATTACCCCCTCTTCCCCATAACACCCCATAATTTAAACAAACCCGCAAACCGTTCGTCCGTTTACGGTGAAGCTTTGGTGAGTTGTCGACGGGATGACGGAGAAGGTTCCTATCAAAAAAAAACCCACCCCTCCTCCCCATAATTTAGACAAAACCACATATTTCATCAGATTTCAATGGGAATTTGCATACTTATACTTTGAAACAAACAGTAAAATACTGCCTGCATATGTTTTCCAAAGCGCATCCCCTCCCACCCTTTCCAACTGAAAATTAATGAAACAGCAGTTTAAAATTTATATGTAAATATTTTTTCATTTAATCTATGTGCCTACTCAAGTCCAGCAATAGTGAAGCATTGCCGGGTCAGCTAGTTGTCAATAAAAAAGAAGATATGACTATTTAACTCATTTCATGATCAAAAATACAAATGAAGTAACGTCAAAAAAATTGTTTTATAATTTTATAGCCTTATTGAAAGCAGCGTTTGTCATCCTTTTTCAACCCAAGGACTAGTAAAATGTAAAAAATAATTCTACGGAGAACTATCTTGTATGGTCCTAATTGTTTACCTACGTGTATATAATCAACAACTCTTGCTATTATTACCATGATGCCCTGAGACTCACACTTGCATTAAGGCCATCACAAACTGTCATTTGCTTAATCCTAGAAGGAAACCCGCTTATTTTGATGCCATCTGGAAACATATTTAGTGCGCAGACTATTTTATTAACTGTTCAGTTACATCCTGCAAATACCAGCATCTAGCTGGTGATTGTAATATTTAAGGTTTTTAGAAAATTTAGCTTGTAGCCTATAAAGTATGCATTTATATAAACAATTTTTAATATATTTTGTTTGGTGCCATCTGTATCTCGACTAGATTGATGCATTCCTCCATCCATACCCCCTCTTCTTGCGCTATTCTCTTCATCTCAACACACCACTTACAACCTACGTCTTCAAATTTCTGCTTCATATATATTAATAATTGCCTACCTGTGCAGTTGTTTCTTTCGGCTGTTCCCTCCACAAACCAATTAGCCAATCGTTCATGTCTTAAAATTTGACCAACTATCCTGTTTCTGTAACTCTTCCACAATCTTATCTCCTCACCCCTAATTTCTAAAACACGTTCATTTCATACATTACCTGTCCGGTTAATTTTCAGCATCCTTTTTATAACACCACATTTCAGATGCTTCAATTATCTTTCACTTTTTTTCTGGTAATACTATACAAAGAGCTGTATTCCACACATAGAGTATTTAAAAAGTTTTTTCTGTGTCTTAGATCAATATCTGAAACTAACAAATTTCTGTTATTATTTTACGGTAATGCTATTCTGATTTTAACATAATGCTTCATCCATCGGTTGCTTCCTTTGTAGCAGAACTCTTTTACATCTTCTATCACATCCGATCCTATTTTTTGTTATGTTATATTTAATATAATCAGAATTAAGTTATTAATTTTCTGCCAATGCGTCACTGGTGATAATTCCTTATTTAGAGGGATCAGTGAAGAACTGTTATGTTGGAATACATATGTTCAGCAGGTATTTCGTTACTCACTCAAAACAGTTTTTTTAATCACTAGATTATTATTGATTGATACATTTGTAAGTAATTATACATAATGTATTAAAAAATAATGAAAAACTTATTAAATACAAAGAGCGTAGAGGAATTTTTTACTAAAATTTCGGTATGATGTACACGATGAAATGAGCAGGCATAACCTTTGATTTTATGTTCTTCATATTTTTGTTTGTAATTAACTTAAACCAATTAATTTCTGGATGATACTGACGTTCAAACAGCCAGTGATTAAGACTGCAAGAATTGTGTGTGTAACTGCTCTCGGAGGAAGGGAAAAACCGTTTCGGTTTGCAAAACACAACGCAAGCTTAAAAAATTCTGTTTGTCTACTCTATCCATGAGATTGTTTGTGAAGGCACGTTGTCCCGGCACATTTATATAGTCTAAACGAAACAAATTGAACGCAAAACACTCTGCCAGGCGACACGAGAAAAAAAAGAGGGTAGCAACAATACCTACATCATGTTTACTGTTTCGGTTTTAAACACAGCTTGCACCCGAGACATGCAGTGTGGAGTCGGGTCGCAACATACAAACACAACAAATCACTGCATATCCCTCCGCAGGCAACGCACGTACTTGACAGATAGGTCGTGTAGATAGCGCCACGTTGGGCGGGAAAAAAATGTAGTGGTACGACGTACGATAAGATAGGTCCCAGACTTGAGCCTCGCGGTAACTTTTTGTAACACACTTACCGGCTGCGTCTCCAGAGAGCGTCCCCTCGGGGAATCTTCGTTCTCGCTGGTTGGCTGTCCTGAAGGTCCGTTATCGGCAGGCCTGCCAACAGTGAAAAACATTCGCCGTGTTAGAGTAGTCTCTGAGTAATCTGGATATACGACGCTTGAGCGTTCCAGCAAAAGCAGCTACTAGCCAAAGAAGAATAAACATATTGTACACAGGAGATAATTTTTTTTAAATTAATTTAATTACGATGGCGCGCATGCTCCGGTAGCAATTTCCCTACAGAGTAGGACTGTTGATAATATATCGAAATATCGATATTATTTTTTTTGAAAATATCGATATTTATGAGTGATATTTTTAGGACTATATATCGATATTTCGATACTGAAATCTGGATATCGGCTTCGATATTTTTTAAAATAAGTTATCATTTTTCGTTTTCTCTGAATGACACTATAATCCTCAAATTTCTGTTACGCATAGAGATCAGCAAGCTTAAGTAAATATTACTACATTTCTATAATTAATTTGGAAGTTATGGGAACCAGGGCCGGATTAAGACAGTGCGAGGCCCGTAGCAAATGATTTGCTACCTCCTGCTACGTGGTTAATCCGGTACTGATAGGAACCATGTTCACTCAGATGATGACAGCAGTGTAGGCAAGTCAACGCTCGCCCGACACGAATCGAACGCGAGCCAATTGTTTGAAATGAGCGTGTGCATTGTCCAGGGAACTCCAGTGTGTTAGCAGGAATAGTGGAAAGTATAAATAACAAATAGCTGCTAATTAGAGAGCAAGAAAAGTAAACAACTCAGAATAAGCTATCAACATAAAAAACTAAATGAAATACCACCAAAAAATCTTATGAAAAAAAGTTATGTAACTTGGCCATAATGCATACGATGATAGCTAAACTTCTACCTAAATAAATATCTCAACTGTATTGCTTATCAATATTAAAAATACAAAAATAAGATTTGCCTCGAACCTCTTTCGAATTTATAAATTTTATTAATTTTTTTGAAAATTATGACATGCATAATGAGCAATTTTTTTAAAAAAGTAATCAACAATCATCATCAATAAGAGAGACGATTAGAATGTGAAAACCTGATTAAGAAAAAAATCACTCGTCTGTTTATCAATGGACAACCTTATATTTACCAGATTTGATTTTATCAAATTGGATTTATGAAAGTATCGATATATCGATACTTTTTTCCGATATATCGACAGCCGATATTAATACTTTTTAAAATATCGATATATCGAAAATCCGATATTTTAAAAAATATGCCCTACTACAGAGGCATTGGTTTGCCTTTCCTGTACCCATCTACTTTTGGCCAATACAAATTTTGACTTCAAATTGTTTCAACGTTTATGGTAAATTATTCATCAATTCTCTTGGTAACTTATTCCAAATTCCAATCCCCGACCCCCTTGCCTACGAAAGAAAGTCTTCCGATATTCTTGTGCGTGAATTCTAGTGCGAGCTTGTGTTCATGGTCATCTTTATCCTTCTATGCATTACTTTGAATTCTTACACCAAAATCTTTCCATGGCTCAGCACGAATATGCACACAGTACATTCCTAATACTCTCTTCACGATCCAATAGTCTTTTATCATAAAAAATATTGGATATTAGCATCTCAATTCCAGGAATCACAGTAATAAAAAAGGATGGTATATATAAACTTTAAAGTTTACTTACTGGCAGCAAATATTTATACCCACTATAGTTATAAATGACTGCGAGAAATAACACCATTTTGTGACAACCGTACTGATGTGAAAATTAAGTTTTTACCGGCGTATGGTTGACACGAAATTTCGAGGCGCTGTGACGTGAAAGTGGCAGCTTCGATACGACAGCTCGTCTGATGAAGGCAGCGGAGGTTACTGCCGAAACGTTGTGGAAAGAATAATTTATCCGGCAGAAAAGGCGTGAAGGATTCGTGTCAACCGTACTGATTTTTGTAGTTATCTTTTTGTCTGATGCGTTAATAGCTATTGTACGTAAATCATGGATAGTCACGAAATCCATGACTGGAATGTTCATTCAACTTACATAAGATCAAAAGGAATCTCTTTTATTACCAATAACTGGAGATCTAAATGTGAAACTCATTAAAACTAGATGATGTTATACCAATTACAGTAAAGAGAAATCGTAAACATCAAAGGCCAGTAACTGAACTAACCTAGCGCTCCCCGTGGACGACCAGCAAAGTTCCGTCCAGCACTTGTGGGACATGTGTTCGATCTCGAGTAAGGGCGTCCGGAAATAAATCCATACGATTGCGGGGATAGTGGAATTATCCGGTTTCCCTCCGGATCTTCGCCAACAATTTTATCTAAGCACAAATAATGTTGTCATCGGTAAACCGATAGGTGGTAACAATCATATTTTAAATTTTCAGGGTTACCTCACTTTTTTCTTATGTGATGCTTAGTCTAATCCATTTTTAAAGTTTCGCTAAAGCGTTCATAACTGTGCGTAAGTAGTTAAAGAAATTAACTTTTTTTGCATATTTTAAAATTTTATCACTGTGTTAAACGGAACAAGGTACAAAAAGCAAATTTATTTCTATATTGTTTGTAGTAAATGTCGGATCGGGAGTATGGGGCTACGCTACTAGATGGCGCCACAGACGCAGCGAGCGGGATGCCAACGCCACGGCGACTGCAGTGACACCTACGAGGAGCTACTTAACTGCAGCGCACAGTTTACGGAGCTCTATTCATGTCTGACCTTAGAGGCAACATCACTCTGCTATATGTCATTGTGTATTGTGAGACCGAGTCTAATAAACCGGATCCTTGTATCAGCTGTGTTCTCGTAGTTACTCTCCACTGTCCGAGGGATATCCACAGCCTACCTCGAACGGGAACGCCATTCTACCCACCCGACTCCTGATCTTTCCCTAATGGATTCGACGTATATATATATATATATATATATATATACATTTTCGGTTACATTCTTGCGATTCTTTGAACGTTTATTTCCTGTATTCTTTTCCCCGTAGATAATTCACAATATTCTCATTCCGATCTACTCTTCGTACGCTAACAAGGCTTAAACATAATTTACTCCGTTATGTTATGAAGTGTTTTAGTGATAAAATAATTTCCACATTTCTGTTTAAACGTGCTATTTATTGCAATAGAAATACGGGTAATCGTCTTTATGGTAGAAGGGTGATTAAAGCAAAAAAAAAAAAAAAAAAAAAATCTAACTCATAAATAGTGTATAATAAAGTGAACCCACAGCTTACTGTGCAAATTGAAGACTTAAACACTCTCTTAGTTCAACAAAAGAAAGCAGATTCCTCTGCAGTGTAAGGTGAGATTAATGTTGAGTGGAAATTTCGGCAGGAACTGGGAGTCTAACCGGCCTTAACCATTAAGACATCGACGAGTCGTAACTTTCTAATCGTACTATTATAAAATCTGTAACCTGGCATTCAGAAAGACGCGGGTTCGAATCCCTGTCCGGGCATCGAGATTTGGGTTTTCTATGGTTCCCAGAATCACTCCAAGCAAAAGGCAGGATGCTTCCTGCAAAAGGCCAAGGCCGAATTACTTCCCGTTCCTTGCCCCAAGTCCTTTCCCGCCTCTAATAACCTCGACGTTGACAAAGCTTACAGCAGATATGCGCCACAGATCTTCCTGCATCTCACATGGACTCTTTCTTATGAGATTTCCACCAAAGATCACGTTACTTTAGAATCCGTAAATTTTAATTTTGACTTCCTAACCTTTGTTATTTATTCCTTCAGTTTTTGAAACATAGTACGTGATTAAACACACAAAACATAAGTCAAAGAATTACATTAAATATTAACACTAGAATAAATATAACGGAATAGCTGGATTTAAATTACGGTGAAGGTTAAAACAATACAACGTTACAAACCTTTACCGTTTTTGTTACTAGAAGAAAAGCAAATTACTGACGCATTACTACGCTGAACACTCACAAAGGCCCGTACTGGGGACGCAGTGAAAAAATGCTTGTTAATTATAACAGCAAATAATATTAAAATTCCGAATTACTATGGTTAGAGTTTCTGCGTTTTCTTCCTAAGTCGTAGATTAATTAAGCCCATTAATCGAGAAGAGTAAATGAGACATTGAGAAGAATTTGGAATCCAAAACATCGAAAATATTCTACCTTAATTCACCCCTCGCACGCACACAAAAACACACACACACACACACTGAGAGAGAGAGAGACAGAAAGAGAGAAAGATACACATATACACACACACTGAGAGAGAGAGACAGAGAGAGAGAGAAAGATACACATACACACACACACACACACACACACACACACACACACACACACACACACTGAGAGAGAGAGATACACATACACATACACACACACACACACACACACACATACACATACACTGAGACAGATACACATACACACACACACACACACACACACAAACATACACACACACACACAAACAAACACACACACTGAGAGAGAGAGATACACATAACCACAAACACATATAGAGAGAGAGATACACACACACTCTCTAAGAGAGAGAGAGATACACATACACACACACACACACACAGCAGGTTTTCCTTCAGGGAAAGATAAGAGTTAGTAAACTGCGAAAATTTTTGTCGTAAACAGGATTCCATCGGCGAAACACTCGATTCCTAGTCAGGTTCGTCACCTCTCAATAACCATGCCACTGCGACGGTAATTGCTATCAAGTTTTCACACCATTCTGAGGTCGACTGCCTTCGATTAGGAGATTTGGTTTTGCGGTGGCATGCCATTTCTGACGTCAAGTATTTTATTCCTATTACCACCTCAAACTACTTACTAATTTTGAAAGTAAAGTGTTACCATATCACTGTGATTTTTTTTTTTTTTTTTTTGAATGTGTAATTCATGAGGCGGATATTGGGGACCGTCTAGACATTCGGCTTTATGACAGTGGAAAATCGCCTAAAAACCGGTCAGGAGAACCGTGGGCTTGTGCCCAGTCCCGTTTTACCTCCCTCATGCAGTGTACGACGCCAAGTATTGTATATTACCACGAACTAGAGGCGGAAGTCAAGTGCTGCCATCTGTCTACGAAACGTGTAACTATGTTATGAGTGTCATAAGTATATGTCTAGATTGTGAAATGTGTAGTTTATAAGGCGGGAATCTGGATCTGTTCCCCTATTCGCCTTAGCGGCTGCTGAAAACCGCCTAAAAACAGCAGTCAAGATGGCCGATAAGTGGAGAGCTTGGATTCGTGCCTGGTGCCGTTGAATCTCCCAGATCCTAAATGCACTAGTCCACACTGGCCTGTTCTGTACTTACCAACATGTTTAACACTGTTATTCCCGTGTGATAGGCTAATATTACTATTTTTTTGCGAGATTTTCAGGTGAACTTCTTGAGCACTGAGGGACGAAAAAACTACTTGCTGTGGACAGGAGAGGGACGCTGACAGGGATTTACGAGCCGGGCCGTCACTCGCCGCTAGATTTACGACTCTGACCTCCCGAGCTGCTGACAAGGTCGCAGCTAGTCGGCAGAGTCTGTCCGAGACCGGCTCACACAAGCCGTCGTTCCATTGCAGCGGTGAACTTGACGAGTGAAGATGATCGCACGAAAGGGGTTGAAACTGTGTTCCAGACTTAATACCAAGTGTGTTAGGGGAGCGGTAGCGCTCTGGCCTCGCATTCGGGTGGACGCGGGTTTGAATCCCCGTATGGGGATCCAGATTTGGGTTTTCCATGGTTTCTCCAAATCAGTCCAGGCGAATGCCGGGATGCTTCCTTCAAAAGGCAACGGTCAAATTCCTTCCCGTTCCTTGCCCCAAATCCTTTCCCGCCTTTAATGACCCCGGCGTAGACGAGGTGTAAAGCCATAAGCAAAAAAAAAAGAGAGAGAGAGGAATAGAAACACCCAAAAGAGGAGGAGGACACGAAATGAAACTTAACGGATTGAGAAGTGATTACATAATCGAATAAAATTTCAAATAACTTGGTAGTATAGCGAACTTAGTATGACATTGCATCCCAACTGGCCTGGATAAATGCACTGATTCGATTGGAAAGGGTGTCATGAAGTTGTTGTATCCTCTGTTGAGGCAAGCTGGCTCACAACTGTTGTAACTGGCCGTTGATATCCTGGATACTAACACCAGTTGATATCTGAGCTGGTCTCACACATGTTCTATTGGGTACTGATCTGGGGATCTTGCTGGCCACGGGAGTACCTCAACATCAGGCAGACAGTTCATACATACGCGTTCCATATGTGGACGAGCATTGTCCTGCTCAAAAATGGCACAACTGTCGCATGAGAGGTAACACATGAGGACACAGGATGTCCGTGACATACCGCTGTGCCGTCAGAGTTCCCTCAATCACTACCAGCAGTGTCCTGAAGTAATACCCGATGGCTCCCCAAACAATGACAACAGCTTTAACTGCGGTGTGACTCTCCCAAACGTTGGAAGTATGGGACCTCTCCCAACGGGACCACCATACTCGCCGACGATGGTCATACAAGGTAGTACAGAATGGCTGAACACATAAGCAGCGTCGCATTGTTTTCAGCAACGAATCATTATTCTGCACTATTTCGGGTATGACTTCAGGTCAAGGTTGGTAAAGAATTCTGACGGCAGAATGTTACGTCACAAACATTCTGCGTCCTTATGTGTTACTTATGGAATGCCTTTGTATTTTATTCGGGTTACTTGGTTACCCTTCGGGAGCAATTGGAAATTAACATTTTTAACTGGCTAACGTTTACTTGAAAATTTGTTACATTGAGTCAAAAACATTTAAATACATTAACCTTCCTAAAATTTAATTATTTTAGACTATTTTGTTTCGGATTCGTTCATGAACGTCATGATTTTACAAGAATTTAGTCTGTTATTTTTTTAATTTTATTTTAACACATTACTTATTTTATGTGCATTGTGTTAAATACTTTATTTAGATTTCAAGTAGCCTAGTTTCGCTTTTAATATCAAAGTCATAACTGGGTAGCAATCAAACTTGAATGAAAGATAACTGTCTTTTGGGAGTACTCATTTTCTCCGATTCCTATTTATTTATGTTTAGTAATTAATTAAAATTATACGCTATGAATGTTTAAGTTCTTTCTTGGATTTCATTTAGTTTACCAATAATTTAGTGACTTACGTACCAAATTAAGTTTGAAATAACCATCAACAGCTGAAAATATTTTTAATTGGGTAAATATATGGTGTAAACCAGTGAATTACATGGATCCATCTTTTTAGCTATGTGTCCATTATTAAACAAACCTACAAATTGTTAGAGTCATATAGTCATCTTCCGCGATCCATCACAAAAAATCCCTGAGTTAAAGGGAATTAACTTAATCGTTAATAAAACACCATTCTCTTTGAAGCCCACTGTAAATATACGAGTATTTTATTACTGTATCAATAAGTCTTATCCTAATATCATGGTAATACCAGAATTTTGTCTGGTCATGGAAATAATGATGGCTTTTAGAATGACTTGTAACTTATACTCACTTTTAGCCTTGTATAACAACAGTGCGACACCCATTTTACATGAAACATTTTTATTAATTTTTTCTTGTTATGTCTTCAATTCAGTTAGAATTAATATTTTGCCCCCTGACCACCTAACCCGCTGAGATCTACTGGTGTATACTGTAAAAAAAGATCCTGACAAATGTTGCTGTCTTTTGGGAGTTATCGTTTTCTCTGTTTCTGATTCATTTCTGTTCAGTAATTAATAAAAATTGTACGATCAGAATATTTCAGTTCTTTTTGGGATTTCATTATGACATAGTAATTAACTACAGCAGTATTTACGATTTAATTAGAGTAGAATGATTAACTAATGTGTAATATTTGTCTCTGCTTCCATCAACAGCAGGTAGAAACTGGAGAAGCTGTCTACAAACGACATCGGAGGAACAGCCAAAAGGGACAACTCCGCCATCTTTACTCGAGGCAGTAAAAATATCAAACGAAAATCCCCGAGTCCCCACCCCCATCCGTTTTACTGCTGTTTCCCAGTTCTTTTATTCAGGTTGGAACTGTGGAGTTTCTGAGACGGGGATGGAGGCAGAGGGGGAAAAAAATATACGAGAAGAATGTTCTCCTTCCTACCTGCAACACGTACGGACGAGGTATAAACTGCCAGCTACGTCGCCGTGACAGACTTAGAGGATCTCTTCATTAAGGTACACAGTGGTACAGGCCTGCAGGAGTCTACTAACTTCCAACTAGATGCTGCGTGGTACGAGATATATAGTGGCACACGGTTTCTACACGATTTGGTTTAATATCCTGTATTCAGGAGTACTATCGCTTATCATTGAGCCATATGGCTTGTTGATTTCTAGGTAATTAAAGCCACGCGATGATAGTCAGTGAAAGACGGGAAGGAATTTGGCCATGACCTTTTGATAAACCAATAATATTTGTAGGTAAAATAATTGAAATAAACGCCCAGATTAGTTTCTATGCGCCGGCCTCTGATGAACATTGGAATTATAAAAAAAAAAAATTGCCTCTGGTTTTACGTCTCGTTGTCGTTGAGATTATGGTGAGAAGCAATGGGAAGGAATTCAACCATAGCCGTTTGAAGGAACAGGTATATATAGTTGGGGGGAAAGCGTAAATGTGATGTTGAAGGTGTTAGGTTGGGAAGACCTGGAGCACCGAAGGCGTTGTTCTCGACAGAAGCTAATTGAAAAATTCTCGACTTACGTATTTCGGAATGACAGTAAACAAATATTGCTACCAGCAACATTCATATCCCGGAATGACCGCGAAAATAAGAGAAATCAGGCAATAACCGATTCATTTCTGTACTCATTTTTTCTACGAGCTATTGGGGATTGGAATAGAAAGGATTTACCGGGCGACTAAACATAAAATCCGACAGGAGTAGCTTTCGATAAAGTACTCCGGTCATCCTGATCTGGGTTTTCCATGGTTTCCCCAGATCGCTCCATGCGAATGCTGGGATGGTTCCTCACAATAGCCCATGGGCGCCTCCTGCCATATCCCGTATATCCCTTCCAAACCATTACCTTCCCGGATAGGTGCAATGCACCCTCCGCCACACACTTTTAGTGAATCGCGGAGTAATAGTAATAATAATATTTATACCCGTGAAGACTTCATTTGGTTGACTCAAATTGTTAAGTATGCAATGATTAAAAAACAAGGACTATTTCTAAAGAATATAAAAATTTAACTATAGAACTAGATATATTCTGATTTTACACCAAAACGTCTGAAGATTTACTAGGTCAGAATTCAGCAGCTCCAAATTCAGTCACATGAAACAACATATTGAAATACATTTTAAAATGTTTACTGTAACGAAATCTCTACGGATTCTAATTTAACGACACCAATTCCGAGGCAGTAGTTCAGTGCAATTTTCCTGTTGTGCTAGAAGACCTATAGTTATTTCTTAGCCTCAAAACCCGAGATTGGTGGGTAAACGGCATCGCTGGCAGGTCGTGGGTTTGAATCACCATCCGGCGATAAATAATTCTGTTTTCGATGGTTTCCCGAAATATCTGCAGGATAATGCCGGGATGGTTCCATCAAAAGGCCATGGCCGAATTAGTTCCCTTTCCATTTCCCCAGTTCTTTTCGACCTGTAATGACCTTGGTGACGCCGAGGCGTAGGCTACATCTCTAAGTAAAAAATGATTTTTATCAAAACATTGTCGTGGGCGGATTAGCAGTTCATAGACAATTTCACTGTCTCAAACTACATACCTGTTAATTTCTTAATGGGATTTCAATCAGGATCAATTTATTTTCGTAAATTAAATGCAAAAGTCGCTAAGCTCACAAATCTAATCTGAGCAAACGCTGTACATGTAACGCCTCATTTACTGATGCGAGTTTGAAAATAAAACTTATTCGAGGTGTAATTCCTGCTACAAAAGCAAGTCACATTGTTCCAGAATCACATTTTTCAGTAACAAATCAAATTTAAACGATTGGGTATCCTCCAAGTTGGCTCAGTAGATTACGGCACCATAATGGTGCCCGGCGCTGAGATCTTGTTAGCTGGTTCGAGACATAGAGGTGGAAGAAATGTTTCATCAGGACTTAGCACAATTCCTAATCACAAGACTGTGCACCAAAGTTCTGGATTAAGTCCAAAACCTCTCCACACTGCGTATGGTGTGAGATCATACGACATTGTTGTTATTGATCAGTTTGTCTGATGGGGACATTATGCCTGGCAGGCTACCTAAAGTCTTTCCGAATAGTAGACCTTAAATGGGCTGGCACCGTCTTTCACTATCTTTCTTCTTACAACTTTCATTATATCAGAACATTTCATAGATTCGTTTTATTTTGGTTAATGCTCCACGCCTTATTGACATGTAGGTCATTAGAGGGGGGAAAAGACTAGAGGCAAGGAACTGGAAGGAATTTAGATATGGCTGTTTTCAAGAAACCATTTCGGCATTGGCTTCGAGTGATTTCCGGAAATCGTGGAAACCCGAAATCTGGAAGTTGTGAGATAACAACCATAGAATTAGTTAACTTGTGTAAGTAATAATTAAAATAATATTGTGAGATGTTTAAGTTGGCTAGCGTGTAAACCAAAGATTTATGCACTGAACATCGCTGACTGTATCAATGGTTTTGTTTTGATTTACTCGTTGTTTTAGTAGACTGGCTTAAAGAAAAAATTGTTGGATTGAGATTTTTGTTAAGCTTGTGGAAGTTTTAAACACTGAGAGTACAATAAAAAAAATCAATGTTGAACAAAAGAAAGCGAAGGAGAATTATATTTAGTGACTGATGAATAAATTTTATTTTCAAGAGAAAGATCAGTATTAAACAACGGCGAGGCGGCTAACGTTTGTCATTTTTGGCTTAAATCAAAAGTGCATAACGGGCCCTATTAAACGACAGAAAGTAAGTATTAACCTCGCAATGCCGACCCCGGCAGCGTAGGGGTAGCGTGCTTGCTTCTCGTTGCAGGGGTCGCCGGTTCGAGTCCGGCTTAGGGCAGGGGTGGTTTTAATTAAGTGTTGTGTTCGTCTTGTGTTGTCCTTACACATTAGAGAAAATAATCATACTTATAAGAAATCTGTACATTGTAAGAGAAACAAACACATTGAGCTGGCTGAATGGCTAACATGGCCGAATGCCATTTTATATACATATATATATATATATATATATATATATATATATAAACTCGCAATGTCCACTCAGAACAATAAACTCGGAAATACACGTGCATTACTGGGAAGGCATCGGCAAACCATCTCAATTTCCACAAACCTGACGGCTGAAGAGAAAAAGAATCATGATAGATGCTAGAACATATCTGAACAAAGTTTTTTATATGGTCTCAAAGAATTTTTTTGTTTGGTTTATCTGCTTAACGTCTCTCTAACAGCGAGGTCTTTAGAGACGGGAAAGGATGGGTGGCAAAGAATAGGAAGAAATTCGGCCATGGCCTTCTGAAGGAAGCATCCCGGCATTTGCCTGGAGTGATTTGTGAAACCATGGAAAACCCAAATCTGGATGCCCGGACGGGGATTCGAACCGCCATCCTCCCGAATGCGAGGCCAGAACGCTAGCCGTTACACCACCAGGCTCGGTTTCAAAAAATTAATATTCTCTTTGTAAGGATGAAATTAGTGTAGTCTCTAATTACGCCAGGTGTTGAATCAAACAGAACCGACACGGCAAGACCCCGTATTCAGAGACACGTCGAGCGAATTCCAGAGATGTTAACAACACTCCTCCTCGACGCCCCCTCCACAGTGACAATGGTTATGTAAATTTCTGGGGACGGAGTGGTGTCGGAAACGGGCCTAATAAACACATAAAAGCGACTGCGACAATAAACGAAAAGGCGCCAACAGACAATTCGGGCAAGACCCACCCCCGCCGAGAAGGAAGAATTTCACAGCGGGCGAGAAAGAGAAGGTTTTCCCTCGACTCGCGGGGAGAAGGGCTGAATGCGACAGCGAGAAAGGAAAAAAATAATAATAAAAGTAAGAATCCTAATATCGCGCAGTCACAAAACAGGAAATTGCTGTACGACTTGCTTCCACCGGGTGTCAGAAATTCTGTCGTAAATAAAGTCCCAACGCGCTGACAGCGAAAATTAGTCAGGGCTATGCAGACTGTGTAGTTGCGCTGTTATTCGAACAAATTCCTCAACCGCACATTATTTCCATCTGTATGCCTCAGTTTGGGACGTGTTTCATAAAAATGGGTTCATAAACATTTATTCACACAATTACCTTACAGTACGCAAGACAAATTATAAAAGACTATCCAAAAATGACAGATTTGAACTCTGTGTAATTACAACTCATTTCTTCCGTCTTACTTCACTAAATAACATTAATAATCCTGATTTTGCAATTATAAAAATTTACAAATTTTTGTGCTCCACCTCTTCCCATAAAACAATCCTCTTAATAATAAATATGTATATTTAGACGGACTACATACCTTTCCTTGAGGTTGATTTCATATTTTAATTTAAACGGGGGAAATATTAAACGACAACAGATACATACGCAGGTACCATAAATTCCTTGCTTGCTTTCCTGTGGACAGAGATTAAAATGAAAACATCTAACCGAGCTTGTTGGGTGATCGGTAATGTTTTGGCCTCGCACTCCGGACGACGCGGGTTCAAATCCCCCTCTAGCCATCCAGATTTCGTTTTTCTATGATTACTTCAAATCACTCCAAGCGAATGACGGAATGGCTCCTTCAAAATGCTATGACCAAATTCCTTCCCGTTCCTGGTCCCCAGTTCTTTGCTGTCTCTAATGATCCCGACATTGACGAGACGTAAAGTTAAACACAGAAAAAGGAACCGTCTACACAGAATGAATAACCAGATCTAATAATCAATACGTAGATTTATGTTTGATTTGGAATTTAAAACGTACTGAACAATTACAGAAACAAAAAGATAACCTTCGTTCGTAGACTTCTGTAATGATATAAAGCAGAAATATTTTTAGCTGTTCGCAGTGTCTTATCTGTACACCTTATTTTATTTTTAATATTACATATAACGTCTGGTCTGTCAGGTGTGTGTTTTGATTTATTACATGCTTTCCTTCGGACAGTGTTTTCTGGATGTGGTAGTTTTCATGGAATATAATTGTTCGTTGTTTACTATTGCTTATGGTGAGTATTTACTTGTCTGTCTCTATGTGTCTAATATAAATGTCTGATATTAGGTACTGGATGTCTTCACGCAACGTTAAATAGTCTTGGTGTTGTAGGGAGCAAGAAAACATCGGTTCAATTCCCGTCCCTGCTTGGAATTTTTACAGGCCTTTAAGCTGACTGGTAAGAAACTCTGTCACTAAATTATTAAAAACACACAAAATTGTTGTAATGATCACTCCTTAAAAAAAAAATAACAAAATAAAAAAATAAAAAAAATTAAAAGTAAGTTATAAAATAAAATAAGCAAAAAGTGAAAATGAAGTTATTTTAACAAAAAACATTTAAAAAACTTTCACGCAAAACATAGCTACAACAATTTCTACGATAAATATCAGATAGTTCTATTTTTTTCTTCAAAATGTTACACTGTAGTAGTTTGTGTGATGTGTTTTTTTTTTTAATTTAATAGGTTTGTTTTTTAATTCTTTGAATTAAATTAAAAGTGGTATTAATATTACATTTTCTTTTCAGATATCTGAGTGTTCTCAGTTTAATTACTTAAACGTGAACTACGTTTGGTGAGAAAAGATGAGATAATTTGTTTTTACAACTGTTTATTGTATATTTCAATACAGCAGGATGAATATTATGGACAAGGAACCATTACCATTTGTTCAATCAAATGTCAGGATGCTACATATCGTTTTTGAGTTAAAGTATAACAGACGAATCAATTAACAGTTTTTATTAACATGAAGTAATTTTTATGGCAATTCATATAAACTTTCACACCCTTTTCAGGATATTTAACAGTTAATAGGGAAATTTATTGGTTGCCATACATCTGCAAATACTGTAAGATATGTACCTTATGATAAAAGTTGATTTTTTTGTTTTTTTTGCTGTCTTTAGTCATTCGACCCATCCCTTCCTATCATGCGCTAACTTCTTCATGTCTACATATACCTTACAACCCACGTCCTCTATAATCTGCTTCATATATTTTAATCTCTGTCTTCCTCTACAGTTCTTACCTGCCATTGTTCTCTCCACTAACAAATTAACCAATCCAGCATGTCTCAGAACATGACCTACCAGCCTGTCTCTTCTTTCTGTAAGCTTCTTCCACAAACTTCTTTCCTCACCCATCATTTCCAAAACTCGTTGATTTCGTACTTCGTCTGTCCACCTAATTTTCAGCATTCTTCTGTAGCACCACATTTCAAATGCTTCAATTTTCTTTCTTTCCGATATTCCTAGAGTCCGTGCTTCGCTACCATAAAGTGCTATGCTCCACGCATAGAGTTTTAAGAAGTTCTTTTTAATTCCTTGATCAATGTTTGAAACTAAAAGATTTCTCTTTCTCACGAAGGCTCTTTTTGCTAGTGCTATTCTGCTTTTAACATCATACTTGCTTCAGATCCGTGATTCTTAAACGGAGCATAAAGGCTTCCCGGCATTTCCTTAACTAATTACAGAAAAACCTAAAAAAAAAGTGATCATGAAAGAGAATACGCAAAGATTAAGTTTGAATCTATAGTGTTTGTAACTGCTTAAAAGAATTTAGCTGCAAATTTTTAGAGTAATCATTAAGCAATCAGACGATGAGGTTGAGACATGCGGTAAGGTAACAGTTCAAATGTAACAGTTTGTAGTAACGTACTTGTTAATCAGTTTTGGTAACAACAAAATAAAAACTTTGTATCTTGAATCGTATTTAAAGATATCTCATTGTATTTTTTTCTCTGTTCACAGGCAATAAAGATGACGATACTGCAGGTTACTGGAACTACAGAAGAGATTAATGGAAAGCGGTGATTGGCTTACGAAATCAGTGGTTTATTTAGAACTGGAACATTAAATAAAACTTGGAACACTTGTGTTACATATCTGATGGACAACATGTTCAAGACAACAACATAGATATTGGTCCATAACTAAGGAAATTGTGATACATTTAAAAATATCATAAAATGTGCGATTGTGGTTCCGCGCTTTAAGGCACTGGATATGGGAGGTGTGTTACGGAACTAGTTTACACGTTTCGCTGACACAATACTTCTCCAATACTGTATGAATGATTCTGATCTGAGAAATCTTTCCGGTTCTATGTTCACCCATTCTCACAACTACACACAAAACTCAGCAAGGAACGACCGAGCGTGGTGGGTGAGCGGTTAACGCTCTGACCTCACATTTAGGAGGACGTCGGTTCGATTTTGTTTGTTTTTTTTTACGCCTTGTCGACGGCGAAGGTCATTAGAGGCGGGATGCGACTGGGGACAAGGAACGGGAAGCAATTCTCCCATGGCCTTTTTGAAGGAAGCATCCCGGCATTCGCCTGGAGTGATTTGGGGAAACCATGGAAAACCGTATGCCCGGACGGGGATTCGAACCCGGGTCCTCCCGAATATGACGCCAGAACGTTAACCGTTCACCCACCACGCTCGGTAGCCAGTTCGAATCCCTGTCCGCGCATCCATATTTGGGTTTTCCATGGTTTATCCAAATCACTCCAGGCGAATGCCGGGATCCTTCATTGAATATGCCATGGCCGAATTTCTTCCCGTTCCTTGTCCGCAATCCCATCCCGCATCTAATGACCTCGACGTCGACGAGGCGTAATGCTACATGTAAAAATTAATTTTGATGTGGTTATTTTGCAATATTGCCTTCTTCAATTTCAATACAAACTGCATTCTTCCTATGACCATAATATTCTACGGTACATTTTTTCTCTCTGCTGTCGATATTTTGGGAAGAGTAAAAACTCCGAATCAATCTCCACAGCTCTCAATCATCTCTGTAGCTTTACTCTATATACTAGCCTTTTCAACAAACTTTCTTTAATTCTTCCTCACCTTTAACGTTTTCATTCGTAAGAAAATTAACAGCAATGCGTTGTAACTCGCTTTACCACAATCCTGCTCCGCACATACTTGCCAAATAAATTATATAGTTGATTACGATCTATGTGTAAGAAAAATTAAACAATGCAGGAAAAGTGACGCTATTAATGAAAATAGGAATGTCTGACTGCCTGCAATCATCTGAATCATGTGGAAGTTTCGCCGAATAAAATGCTGGTTGAGGACACAGGTGTTAAAATGAAACACCTTACTATAGAAACGCAATTTAAACGTTGAATGGATGAAGGTATCTTGACGAGAAGTGAAAGGCGTCCAGAATTTCTTTTTTTTAAAAAATATTCAACAGTTGCACTGGCATTTTTAGTAATTTATTATATCAGGGAGCAAATGAGGAAGAAATGGCCACCTACAATTACTTAATATAGAGATAGTCAAATTTTCTTATAACGTATTTGGCTTATAAGCCAGTGCTACAAACAGCAAAGTGTTTATTTTTTTGTGTTTTTTTTTTCACATGAATGATATTTTTAAAATGAATCGAAATTCTGACGATACTATCTTGATCAGTTCTGGCACGTTAGATTGGAGATTTAGGAGGACGTTTGGAATGGTTTCCATTTTACTGCTGAGGCCTCACGCCCCGTGGGCCAAACAAACATTACACCCCCAGAGACCACCCCGTAGAGTCAAAGACCCCACGGCGGGGCTCCTAGACTCCAGGGCGCTGACCCCTCGTGCCCGAGGAGAATCCTTGCCCCGTGGTTGGACGCTTTGCGGGGGAGGCAAAGACATTGTCTTGCACACGAATTGTGGGTGGTTCTGCGGTTTACGTCCAGCACAAACAGTGTCGTGTTGGAATCTCTGAGTGCGATACGCAGTTTGAACCGAGTTCCGCGCTGAAGTGCCATTCGTGTGTTACAGTGTCGTGTGAAAATTTTGATAGTCTATTGCGAAATCTAGTGGCATGCGTTTCTGCCAAATAGATGCAAAATTCAATCATAAACGATTTTTTTTTCATATAACATACCGGAATATCTTCTGAGTGTACATAGATAGGGTAGTAACGGGTGTTACTATTCAGAATGTGAAACTTGCGTAATCGTAGGCGCTCTTGTCAGACTAACTCTATACTGATGATCGATAAAAAAAAATCGATCTTACAACTGCATCAAAGTGTTACATCATGAGACTATCGAGAGTCCAATTCCTCACTCTCATTTTGTTGGAAATTTAGTTGAAGATGAGATGAAGAATATGATGCTCGAAACGTCCCCAGAAATGAGACATTTTGACGTGGTTGGAAGCTCAAGAATTTTACATATATCTATCCTATCGCTATTGGGTTACCGTGCATCCAGAAAAAAAAATCATCACGTAGTATTCTCTCTCAACGAGTCGCAAGGTTTTTTCTTTTTTCTTTTTCTTTTTACGTCTCGTCAACGTTGAGGAAGTTGCAGGGTAAGAAACGAGAAGGAATTCGACCATGGCTGTTTGAAAGAACAATCCAGGCATTCGCCTGGTGTTATTTTGGGAAACTATGGAAAAATCCAAATCTGTTTTTCTGGGCCTGGTTTTGAACCCGCATCCTTCTGATTGCAAGGCCAATGCGTTAGTGCTCTCTCAAGAAATGTCGTCACTTCTATAGTGATGTAAATCTCCTGTATGGCACTTCAGTATCCAGCATAATTATTAGTGTGTTTAAATAGATTTCAAAACCTGAGATCATTGATTTCGTTCACATCATTTAAATTCAACGCAGAGTCACAAAATATGTTTCTCCTTTCTTTTTAGGCTCACGTAAAAGTTGACCTTTTGAGTATTGCCATATTACTCTTACAGCAAGGTAAATCTTTTGCAGTTCATTTTATCAGTTTGTCTTTAGAATAATTACAGGCCGTTCGTCGGTAAACGCTACCCTCCCAGTCTGTTGCCGTCGGCAACTTGCTCGGTCAGTGGAGCCAGCTGTTTCCGCCACACGCCACCGTGAATCACCGCACTGTTTAACACCTCCGCTGCCCCAACAGTGCAGCGCAGTGACCCTTACATTGTTAAGAACGGTTTCTTTGCATTGTAGATAGTTTGTGACTTCAGTCTCTTATTAATCAGTGTTGTGAATAAACGTTTCTTTGCGGTTTGGCTGGTTTGGGGCTTCATACTCTTATTAATCTGTACCGTGTTTGAGTGTGAGTAAAATTATGGTACGTTACAGTTTGCAACAAAGAATATTTCTCTACGATACATATGTGAAGAAGAAGTCGTTTAAAAAGTGTCGCAGTAAATTTCGTCGCGAATTTCCTGGCGCTTTACTGCCATCTAAATCAACAATTCTGCGTCTGGTTAAAAAAGTAAGAGAAACGGGTTCATTTTTTAACAAAAAGAGACTGTCGGTCAACCGTATTCTCACAGAGGAGAAAATTGACGATATCGCTTTTCGACTAGAACAGTCACCCAAAAAATCATTAAGTCAGTTAGGGCAGCGTGTGTCTCGAAATATGTTCAGAAGATGTGAAATGTGCATTACACAAGAGGGTCAACACTTCCAGCATCTTTTATAAGGTAAGCTAATGAATTACGTCACATTTAAATGCTTAGCACACAAGTTTATGAAGTTTATGAAGCGTAATTATTATGAAATAGTCCGCGGCCGACGGTCGAACAATGCCGGAAACTGAGCGCTCGCTCGCCGGGAGCAGTTTCTTCCTTGTAGCGCTAACAGTGGGTTGCGTTTCCCGGCGAACGCCCTGTAGTTTCGTGTTTAAATTCATGTCCAGTTAACTGCAAAAGTTTACTTACTACGTCGTTTCACAGGTACCTTTTTTCTTCATCCTTTTGCAGAGTTTCCTCATTTTCTATTCAGTCTACGCAGGTAACCTTTGAAAGTACCGCATTTCAAAGGCAGTGACACCTCTTGTTTATTGGGTGCAATGATCCAGATTTAAAAACACTACAATGCCAAATTTCACACAAATGATTTTAGAACAAATTTATTACCTCCAGTCGAATGTAAGATACACATATATTTGTCAGTTTACTAAAGGACAATTTACTTTCGTTTATACTGGTGAAAATTTCTGTTTTAATTCGACCGTCATAATAAATTAGATTTCCAAAAATTATCACTTACTCGTCTCCAAGACATGTCCATAAAGTTCGTCCCATGTTTTATAAGTACAAAACTGTTTCTACTATTTAATAGAAATATAAAAGAATAAATACACCTATTAACCCGAAAAACTGAAAATTGAGAAGCCACTGTTGCTGAGTATTTTGAGGTTAAATCTCGAGAAGTAACTAAGATGAAAACAGTTCATTAAGACGAATCGAGAGGGGGTTCTGAGCTGAATAAGCGACGAAAAACAAACAGTGAATTACTGTAAAAGCGGATTAACTATAAAATTCCTTCGCAGAAAAACATGTAAAATTCGTAGACATAAATCCACATATAGTGGTTTTACTAGCTATTTATACACACACACACATATATATATATATATATATATATATATTCCAGTCAACCATTTAGGATCACGCTACAATTCATCTCTTCTTCCCCTGAAGTTTTCTTTTCCTGCATTACACCTTCATACGCGCAATGTGCTGCTTTCAGTCATTGCCGTTCTTTCGACTCGAAACCATTCCAAATTACTGATCGCGTTTCCAAACATATTCCTGTCTCACATCTGGGCCTCCTAGAAGTTGAAACTTTCCATGTTTTTACGAACTTGTAATCGCTTCTTGCCCCATAGATAGTGAAATATCCTCAGTCTGATTATATTCACTGTACAAGTTTCTAAAAATATTAACCTCCTGTTTTTCATGGTCACCGAGGATTTTTAACATTCTTTTTAGATTCTCTATTTTGTTGGCATTTCTGCTTTTTTTTTTTTTGTTGTATAAATGAGATTCTTCGTTTCCAGCCATTCTGCCAAATTGTTATAGTTTTCACATTACGAACAACACAAGGCTAATGAAAAACTTGACACTAGCCACCAATGACCGGAAACTGTGAAAACGGTACTGTACCACGAAAAACTTGTCACTGGTATAAACGTTATTCTACAGATGATTTTCATTTAACTTTGTCTCGCATTTGAGGTAAACATAACTTGGATACCAATTGTGAAACACACAACTGAGAACACGCCACACATCAGAATACATACTTTCTACACACATACATTCCCTGCTCTCTAAAATAAAAGGGGGTATTTCTTTGTGTGCGTGTGTGGTGACATTAACCAGGCAACTATTAAAATTATGTTCCGTAAATTTTTTTAACTTATCCTTTGTGGAAAATGAGCAGATGACTCCGATCAGGAAACAGAATGTGATCAGATTTTTCGTGAACGAATTTTCAATTAAATCTTAATTTAATTTAATTTAATTTAATTGCAATGGAGCACAGGCTCCGGTGGCAATTTCCCTACACACCCATCTTCCCCCTATCCTGCAACGACCTACATTTGCCCTCTACAAATTTTATCTTTAAATTCTTTCAAAGTTTTCGGTAAATTATTCATCATTTCTCTTGGTAACTCATTCCAATCCCTGACACCCTTACCTAAAAAAGAGAATCTTCCCACACCCTTGTGCCTGAAATCGAGTGCCAGCTTGTGGTCATGGTCATCTTTTCCCTTCCATGCACTACTTTTCATACCTATTGCAATATCTTTCCATGCCTCATCGCCAGTATATGACCTGTACACTCCCATGACCCTCCTCATTCTCCTTCTGTCTTGCAATGAATCCCATTCCAGCTCCTTTATCATATCCGTCACTGATTGCATTCTGCGATAATTTCCAGAAACAAATCTAGCAGCCCTTTTTTGCACCCTCTCCAACTCCTGTATTTGATACGTAAAATGAGGGTCCCATACTACACTACCATATTCGAGCAATGGTCTCACCAAAGTTTTGTAACCCAATTCCTTGACTTCTCTCGTACATCCCCTCATCACTCTCTCCAACAAGTGCAGAACTTTGAAACCTTTTCCTACCACCTGTCCAATGTGTCCTGCCCAGTTAAGTTTGTTATCAAAAGTAATTCCAAGATATTTACATTTCAAGTCTTCAGCAAGCAATTCTTTCCCCACCTTATATTCATAATTAACCTTTTGTTTTTTATTTGTGTATCTAATAAGCTGACTCTTCTTTGCATTTATCTTCATTCCATGTTTACCAACCCAATTAGATATCCCGTCCAGATCACCCCGCAACTGTTTACAATCCTCTATCGTTTTGATTCTTTTATACAGCATTATGTCATCTGCAAACAATCTAATTTCAGATAGTAAACAATCTTAACAAGTTCTATACAAGACAAGGTTGCTTTTAGTTAAAAATTTATGTTTGATTGTACAGCTCATCTTTAGAAGGCTTAAATATTTTCAAATAATGGTCTCCATTTTCGTACACATATTACCTGAAGGTCTCTATTATTTTAAACTCCCTCGTTATACAATGACTATATTCCTATAATTGCAAATGAACTCTTCAGTCAAGTATTCCTACGCAGTGCAGTTTTACTTAAGGTTTTTTTTGTTAGGTTTTCCCTGTTGTTAATTTCATTTACATCTGATCAAACTGTATTTCAACTCAACCTACTTATTACTATACAATTTTTTCTTTGTTCATTTTTTTTTCTGCGTATATCTAAAAAATATGAAGGGAATATGACTCGTTTACATGTAACCTATACTTTCATTACAAACAATGTAAAATTTTGCAAAAAAAATAAAAAAAGTGTGGATCAGGATACTCAGGATTAGTACTAAGTGAAAAATATTTTATAAAATGAAACTGGAAGCGTAAATAGATTTCTTTTCGGGTTTTAAGGCGCATAGACATCGAGGACACAAGAGCGGATTGAGAGAGGGGTGAGGAATTCGGTCATGGATTTGTAGTAATCACGGAAAAACTAATTCTGGATGGCTGAACGGGGATTTATACCAGCAACCTTCCGTATTCTAGGTCCGCTTACCCAGCAAGCTATACATAAATTTACCGTCTTTCCTGAAACAGGGGTTTGTATAAGATTTTAGTTTTATAAAGCTACAATTTTGGTTTTACACTTTGGATTAAATTTCAAAAGTCTCTCGCAGTTGTTATAAAGAAAAATGGTTATAACTAAGTTGTTAGCATTATAGTTATTAGATTTAGTAACTGAACTGTTAATTTAAGTGAGGAGATTATTCCATAAGTAAGTGCCAAGTGTATGGTTAGTGAAAACATTTTTCGTCCCAGAAATTGCCTTTAACTTTGATTTACTGATCATAAATTCTTCTACCTTCGTTAATTCACTCCTACTTATGTATTTAATTTTGAAAGTGTAATGAAATATTAACTTCACATTGATACATGAATGTTATTGATGGTTCAGAACAGCCCTCAGCACATTAATACTCAATGAATAAAAACTATTTTTTTTTTTTTTTTTTTTTTTTTTTTTTACACCGAGATGGAAGGAGGCCGTTTTCGGCCTTCTACCTATCATTCGGGAGGACGAGGGTCAAACCTCGTTCGGCCATCCTGGTTGAGGTTTTCCGTGGTTTTCCTTAACCACTCTAGGCGAATGCTGGGATGGTTCCCTACAAGGCCACGGCCGACCTTCCATCCCCCCTTCCATCCCCGTAGAGTAGTTTGTGCTGAAAAGAGTCTCCTTGACTCTCCAGCAGCCCGCCTCCCAGCCTTCAGCTGGGAGGAATGAAATAGTAAAAAAAAAAAATAGTTTTTAATTCATTGAGTATTAATGTGCTGTTCTGAACCATCAATAACATTCATGTATCAATGTGAAGTTAATATTTCATACACTTTCAAAATTAAATACATAAGTAGGAGTGAATTAACGAAGGTAGAAGAATTTATGATCAGTAAATCAAAGTTAAAGGCAATTTCTGGGACGAAAAATGTTTTCACTAACCATACACTTTGGTGCATTCTACCCAATACAAATAGAATGCGCTTAAAGTTTTCGGCTTCGATGACTTTCGGCACACTAATAGGAAATTCCAATTTTCAGTAAAATTTGATAAAAACAAACATCTGAAAACGGATATAATATCATTACCTCTCTTTTAATATACAGTTTTGTTACAACATGGATAAAAGTAAAGACTGCGTGAGCCAAGAAATTTTCGAACGACGCTCATAGATCTTCTATGTTTATAATTCCTGTTCTTTCAGTCTACGTCATCATGAATGTAATAATAATTCTAAAAAAATATCCAGAATTATGTAGGTTTAGTGTTTAAATTCATTTCGATTTTAAATTAATTTAATTTATTTGCGATGGAACGAATGATCTTGCCTCAGTTTTCGTAAACACTTATTTACACCTTTCTTCTTATTATTAGCTATCTCAAATTGTTAAAGTGTTTTTGAAATCTGTTCAAGACATCACGTGGTAGTCTAGTATATTCCAATCTCTGGCTTCTTTACAAACGAAAAAAAACTTTCCCACTCTCTTAAATCTGAAATCAAGTGCCACCTTGCGTTCATTGTCATCTCTTAGCTTTATCCACTATTCTTAATTATTCATCTATATCCTTCCAAGCCTCATCACGAATATTCGCATTGTTTACTCCCAGCACTTTCTTCGCCCTCCTGTTTTCCAATTCGACACTAGACAAGAAAAAATATCTACTGACTCCAAAACAGCAATTTATTTCGCCGAACTATCTCATCGTTTAGACTTAGATATGTTGAGAAATGAAGTGTTTCATAGAAATCAGAAATAAAATTAGGTGTACGTGGTAAATTGTACAAGTCAAATCTCAGTAACAAGTATGAGGCAATTTCGTAAGCGGTCAGAAAACGAATGACCTAGGTATTTCCTGACTCATTTTTATTCCGTTTTTGTGTATCTATTCCTCAAACAGTTTGTGTTAAAAACCATTTCTGCTGTTCCGCAACTTATGTTATGCTCGTTATCATCAACTTCTTTTTTTGATCACTGTTGCTACCCATTTTTCTAGCATTCGTATTCCCGATAGACTACAAAATGTACTATTCATTCAAAGAACGTAGTTTATGGAGAACCTGGTGAGAATCCACTATCGAATCAAAATTAAGTTCTTTGCCTTTTTTAAAAAAGGAATGGTCATAAGAAAATTTTCCGAAAATATTTTCGGAACAACAACGATCAGAATAATACTTTGTGTGAATATTATCCATCAGTACTAACAAGCTTTTAAGAAAATTACTTTACTATTTTTACTCAGCACTGGTTTCTTAAAAGAAATAATGAGTGCCTAGTAATAAATGTACAGTAAGTGGTTGTAATTTTTTACGTAATTTCTCCTACAATAAGCTCTATTTTGAACTCTATGGGAATTTCTAGATATGTAAGAGAAAACGAAGGTATGGAATAATTATGTCAAATGGGGAGAAACATAGCGACACCATGTAAAATTTCCTTTCACTTGAGTCCAGCACACTAAAGTCGGTATAAAGATCAGTTAATAATTGGTATTAGGGTTTATGTGCATAGTGAATCCAATTGTTATACGCTCTCTATTCACAAGAAGCAAGTGAACAATTACAGTGTTAAATTTTTCGCCATTGTAAAATCGCAGAGCAACGGAATATTACCTATGGTGCTGCTGTTTTGTGCTCAACTGTATTCCCGGCTACCAGAGAAGAAGAGGAGGCGATTCTTTTACTTCCAGAAGATGCCTCATCCTCCAGAACTGCTCAACTCACTGGTACTGTACCTACTTTAAGCACAGACATTGATATGTTACACAACTGGAATTTCATATCGCACTAATAGTCATACCATTAGTTAAACAAAGATCTTCAAAACGAGATAAATTTTCCTAACGTAATCAAATATTCCATCTCTGAAGTTACTAGAAAATCGGTTATCGGTGACTGGAAAAAAAATTGTAATAATTATACCAAAATTCCGAGTATACTTTTCTGAGACACAAAATTCGATTGTTTATAATATAAGTTAATAGCTAAAATTAAACATTCTGTTTGACAGTGCTATGTGCTATAAGTTTTGTTACTAAAATACTATCGCAATCTTTTTTAATTAAAAAAGATACAATTTTATTATTTCCTAGGGTAAAGAGTGTAACGAAGTTTTGAAACATCAACTAAGTATTCGGCGAAAATAAAATGAAACGAAAGAAATATATACTGCGATCTGCACATATTAGCTTTTCCACATTTATCCTAATTTGTAATCAGATTAAACTTTGTTCCATATATAAATTTAGATGTATTTTTAAATATTTCTTCTGGAAATGATTTTCTGCACAGGTTGTCAAGTAACAGATACTTTAAGCATTTGGTTAAACTGTAGCCCACAACTAGCAAATCCAGCTGTACTCATCTATAAAATAATGTATAAGTGTGATACAACTTTTTAGATGTTTTGAAGTATATTGTTTCTTTTATAGTTTTCTATATCTTTCATCTGATGTGTTACCAGAAAGCACGAAACAATTTCTGCTAGGGATGAATGAATATAGGCTTTCCCTATGTATTTCTGCTAGAATTTACATACTTTGGTCATTTTAAGCAGTAAATAGTTCTGGGAAAATTGTGTGGACACTAAATCACTATCGATGATCAGTGATAATATGGCGACACTACACAAAACATTTAAAAATCTAATTTGGATCAGCTAAATGCACAAATACAGTAAGCATTCACAATAAAACGTAATATTAAAAGCAGTATTACTCCTACAGCACTGTCTTTCTTATGGTGATTTTTTTTTCTGAAAATGGAATACATAAAACTTGCGGTATACAGTTGTATGATTTCATATTTTTGTTTTACAAACTATGTTACTTAAAACAGCTGAATGGAAACAATGCTATTTCCGTGTACAAAAATATATCCATGTTAGATTTTCAATAGTTAGGCTGAAAAAAAATAGTCCTCCACTGAAACTACTAGTAAATCGGTTATGCAGCTACTGAACACTGGAACTGCTAAGTTACATCACAGTTCAGTGTAAGCAAATTTTGTAGCCATTGATTTAAACAGAGTTTATTCAGACAAAAAAAAATTTACACTGAGGATTTTATTAACAATTTGATAAATGCAAAAATATAACATCCACGAGCCCGCAAAATTGCTTTGAATTTAAAAAAAAAATGAAAAAAAAGGAGTTGAAGATCTTCACATTCCCACTATATTTCTAGATAATTATACGAAAATACAAGCGACAAATACATTTAACAACGCTGGGAGTTTAAAAGAGATAAATGTGTACTATATTTGAATTGGGATTAAATCTTATGTCATTTCAAAAGAAATAAAATACGTACCAAGATGGAAGAAGCTTCTCAGATGCTATTGTGTTAGATATGAATTTGATAAAATCATGTAGTTCTGTTTATGAGATTCGTGAGTTGTTAATCGTTCAGTTTTATTGTGCGCCTTATTTTTTCAAATTTTAATTGTTGAATACTTCCTTTTTTTCGAGGCCAACGCGAAGCTTGAGAAACAAATCTCATACCATGTTAAGCATATCATACCATAATATTAGCACATTTCTTGCTACCTTGAGTTTCAGACAGGTGATGATAATCATTTCTATATGGATGTAAATTGGTTATTATTATAGAAAACTATCATTTCCAGGTGTTATATTACACAGATGCTAAACATTCCTTTAAATACAACACTATCTTTGCGGCTCTATGTTGGAACTTTGTTGTTATATACGTGGTAACAAATATCTCGCTGTACTCTGCAGATAACAACAAAATTCGTCTATTACAGATTTTTGGAAAACAATTTTCTAATATAGCATTTTCGTACAACAAATACAACGTTGTTAATTTTATGAGTGATCTAATAATTTTAATACTCGTGTACCCTACGCCTAGTACAACTAATCTTCAGACCTTTAGAAATTGTATTAAGTAATGTTGGAAAAGTTCTGTGTCTCAATGATGCAGGCGAGATAGTGTTATTTAAATACGAAAATTACTCTTCACGAATTTTTTTTAAACTACCCGTCTTTACAAACACAGTTTTTTCTAAAAATTTATATATCATTAGAACATATGGACATTAAGTGTTGCTATTTGTAAATGAAGATTAAATTTTTTTAATATCAACCCCTCTCACTGCAGTCAATGGAAATAAGAAAACAAATGAACACATACGCAGTAAGGGTCTCCACCGCAAATTAAAGAAAAGGTGTTTCTTTTCAACAATAACGGTACCCACTAAAATTCGGTTGTAAACTATTCCTTTACTGAGGCAGTACACGAAAGCAATGAATATCTCTATTTCTGTGAATAAACATTTTCTAGAATTGAATGAAAATAGTACCAGGATATATTTTGTTTTTTCGCTTCTGAGAATTTCGTTTCCTGCTTGTCATTCAAACACGTTCAGTTTCAAAGGCGCAAGACAACCAGGATAGATCACAAAGTTTCGAACCTAAACAAAAAACGGAAATATTGGTAAAATTCTGCGGATATCGATAATGTTGTTTTCTAGGAATCATAATTCGTTCTTCGGTACCCGTTAATACTGCAACAAATTCTTAAAAATACAATAATGGTAATTTTTCTTGAATACTGAATGAATAAATAATTCGCTTCACTGTAACAAGCACTAAAGTAAAAATAAAATAAAGATTTACAATAAAAAGATAAACACGTTCAGGAATTTCAGAAAAAATAAGGATGATAGTAAGGAATGTAATTTTTATACTTATTTATTTATTTTACTGTAAACAGGTTGTTTTAGCATTTGAAAATAAAAAAGAAATAGGCCTAATTGCTGCACTGCGTAGTGGACTACGGAAAAAAATAGAGCAAAATAAATTAGAAGACTTTATCCTTGTGTGATAAATGGAAGACTTTTTAACATATTAATAGGAAGTGATTAAATACTAATGTGCAACTCCATAACATATGTATTTGTCCTAAATCCTCTAAGGATTCTTCATATCAATTTGTTTACAGAGGATATCTAATTTAATTACCTGAGTACATTTTTTGTTTAAAACTATTTTTAGCTAAATCACTTTAATGGGAACAAGATTGTGTTTAACGAATTCATTAAACACGCTGATTATTTAGAGGGACTGTTGATATTCGCTGTACTGTGTTTGTAAACACTTGGAGATAACGCATCTTATGAAACGGCAGTTAGTTGTGGCACAGCGCTTTGCTACGATGCATTTTTAAGACAATGCTAGCAGATGTAAACATGTATCGGAATTTGTAAAATATTTACCTGTCACGCATGTGAGAAGAGATATGTTATGAAACTTGTTATAGTGCTAAGAACGTCCCTTGTTTAAAAATATTGTAATGATGTTACAGAAAACAAGATGATTCTAATTACATTTAGAAAGCAACAGTCTAATGTGTATACAAACGTGTTAGGAAAGCGTTATTGCAACGTAATTAATGCGAATATGTTTGGTCTGTTTACAAGTACTGTGGTGATTTTTGTTTAGGCCTAATTTAGTTTTCTAGATGGCGACCACTCTATGTCCAAATTATTTGTAAATTCTGATTATAACATTTTTTTTGACCAATAAAGTTAACCAAATAATGCGAATAAACAAAATTTTCTGGCGAATCAAATAAATCTTCCGGTAATCAGCTTCTGCTAATATACACTAATGATTAAAGCAGATTACAACACTGAAAGGTTAAACATTAAACAAAGATTTTGTCTCTGTCCCATTCATCCGAATAATTTATTAGTACACTACTGTTTAAAACAACTTCATATAGCCTAAAATGCTTTTGTGTCAGCTTTAAAGATACGTGGTAAGTATTAGGGAAATTTCTTAAAGTTATAAACCTGCATTACAGGGATTTCTGTTTTAAATCCTATTTAAGGCAAAAAGTAAATTCTGTCTTGGGCATTAAAAAGGGAAGTTATTAAGAAACTAATTTATCTTTAGAATAGCTGAGTAAATGATCAATATATTTACGTTTAGTAATGTTGAATAATTTTCCCGCAATTAAGTAAGTAAAATAGATTAGGTGAAATTTTAGGAACAGTAATAATACCTGAGAAGAATGTAAGTCATTGACAGTGGTAGAGACATAAATATAATTCCTTGATGCTCCGAAATTCGTTCAATTACAGCAAAAATAAATATCCCGACATTTGTACTGGGAGATATAAAGTGTGTGTTTTTAAATTTCCTGATAGCCTAAAAATTAGAATTACAGTCAAAATGTGTATTTAAAATCTTTCTAAAATACCGATAAATCCTTTATAAGGAGTAAACACATTATAATAAGTGAATGTTGATTTACTAAAGTGAAAGATCTGTCTCTACTTTAAAATATGAGTTTTCATAATATTGGTTCACGAATGGAAAAAAAAAAAATCCCTCATTCAGATAGTTCCATCATAATTTCGAACCAACTACTATAACCACCTAGTAAATACATACCAAAGAAGTTTTATCTTGTATTCATTTCCGCGTGTAAGTGATTGAATTTTGATTAACTATGCACAGTGAAAGAAATCTTCACAATACCGATTAAGTTAAAAAAATGTAACCTGAAATTTTATTTTATTTCTAATATAAACGAAAAAAAAATAATCAGAATACTTCAAAATGCCATTCATTAGCCGTTAAAGTATGTTATCAAAATTATTATTTTTAATACTTTTTGCCAAAACTAATTGGACATATAGTTAGCCACTACAATATAAATACTCTCGAGTAGAAAAAAAAGAAATATACAGCATGTAAATATTAATAAAACGATTCTGTATATTGGCTGTTTCCTTCAAGCTAAGCTTTATAGAAACCTACGCTTATGAAATTAAGGAACGAAACTTAATTCCTTACAATAATAGGGAGAATGATTTGGGAAATAAATTGTTCATTCACGTGTATATACTTGTTTTCATGACCTTTGTTTTGATTTCTTTACCTGAGCTAGTGATATTAAAACAAACATTGTCTGGGATGAGATTGAAGGAAATAATCGCTTCTAAATTCAGTACACTGAATTAATATTCTGCTGTTGTATAAAACAAACAAATACTCAGAAGCGTCAAAATAATTATAAAATTTCGTTTAATTTCTTTATGCATAAAGTATTTTTACAAATAACAAAATTCAGAGACACTTTTATCAGTTAGATTTTGTAGATTAGTTCTATCGAATAGTAGCGACTCACAAGGTTAACAGAGCCTACATCAAATAAATTGTTATTACTGTTAACGACCTTTTTTACACTTCTGTTGGTTGAATATTTTATCATTTTACTATTCATGTTGCAAGTGGATATTTTTGTTGTTTTGAACTAACATACTGTAATAAGTTCCTCACGTATTTTAGAAGCATTGTGACTGTAAAATAAAAATTTTGAAACATAAATTTTCGAACTGACTTTTAGATTTCCTGTTGCTTCATATTTATTTCCAAATACTTAAAAGAAAATTCAATCAGGAGTAATTTTTTCGATTTGAGATTTTTCCCAACGCACAATATTAAACAAATTAAAAAATAAGAAGTGTAAATAAAGTGCAGTGGGTATATATATCCTGTACTGCTTCAAGTATATGTCTGTTAATCAGTAGAGAAAATCCCTTTTCATGAGCGTGTTAGTTCTTTGTTAATTGTATAACGATTCATTCCGGATACTGTTTAACCGGTTTGCTCAACCAAGTCAACACACTGGTACTATAATAAAAGGGAATTATCCCAAGGTATAAAATACAGTTTACAAGAAATGTAATATGGTGAAAATAAGCATTTTGATAATACTCGTCAGTGCAAATATTCTCAGACATTCATTATTTCTCAGGTTTCCGGCATTACTACATTTGGAATCTGAACATTTTGATTACTGTATGAGAGACTATAAACAATTCTGATGAAAGTTAGTCATCACGTTATAAATCACAAAGCCTACTCTGTTATTTACACAAGAGTTCTATGATTATGAAGCTATCCATCATCAGGCAGCAAGTTTTCTAAACGTTATAGCAGCATTTCCCGACTTTTTTAAACTGAAGAACTACTAAAATGTAAAAAAAACCTCTACGGATCACCAACTTATGTGCGCCTAATTTTTTACCTACCCTACGAATTATTATCGACACATTATGCGGTTTCTTAAGACTTACGGTTTAATCCACTATTAACACGGTCATATAAAGTTACAATGCTGTCTTTGATGCCAGATGGAGATGTATTTCTTTGCAGTAATAATACAGTCAGATCCCCTTAAATTGGAAATACCAGAGTTTTTTTCTTGTGGTTTAAATATTCTTGACTTTTTGAAAGTTTGTTTTCTAAGGGAATCTTATATTCTCTTATAGCCTTTTACAGAATGGGTGATTTGTCCAGTTCCTATCAAATATTTTTACTAATTTATTTTTGTTATATTTTTAATTTAATTATAATTGATTTTTTAATATTTTGCTTGCGGAATAAATGTCCCGTCTTCGCGTACTATAGGTTGAGAAACACTGATTTATGGGCAAGAAATGCCCAAGCGTTCAAATTTCCGAACACACACGAGACACGAATTAATTGTGGCAGTGCTGCCACACTCGGACGAGGCGTGTCCGGGGGCCACAGAGGCGACAGTTGCGAGATTTTGGCGCCAGCGAGTTTGTCACCTTGCCGTTGTTTACTCGTCGGCGCGCGGACAGAGCCATCTCGCTGCGGACGACGGAAGCTGCGCAGACGCACGACCCTTTGCACTCCGCGACGACCGTCGAAACGTGACTCGTCGCTGCTGTGTGTGTGTGTGAGGAGAACGCAGCGAGAGTCGAACGGCGGACCGCGGCGGAGCAGACACACACAACAACGCCAACAGTCGGACGGCAACAACGCCTGGCCGTGCGCGCGGCCGCCATGTTGGAACACGCTGCCGCCGCGACGCGAACCGCGTGCGAGGGAGGGAAGGAGAGAGGAAGGGAGGGGGGAAGGGGAACAGCGGAGTGGACGAGGAACAGGGCTGGCCAGGTGCCACAGTTGAACCGTCAATCTCAGAATCAAGAACAAGCTACATTTCTTTTTAAATAATAATGTTTAATTCATTTTCCTCCCGTCATCAATCTCTCGACTCGTTTGATGAAAGGATCAAGAAATAACTCAATGAAATAGATACATTTATTTTTAAATAATCATGCTTACTTGATTTTTTTCACCTTTCATCAATCTTTCAAGTAGTCTGATGGATACATAAATGTAAAAATACCCATCATCGTTTGATGACAGGATCAAGAAATAACTCAATGAAACAGAAACATTTCTTTTTAAATAATCGTTTTATTTGATTTTTTCGTCCTGTCATCAATCTGTATACTCGTTTGATGGAAGAATAAAGACTCGACGAAAAAGATTCTTTTTTTTTAATAATCATGTTTATTTGATTTTTTTCCTCTTATTACCAATCTCTACACTCGTTTGATGGAAGGATCAAGAGTAACCCTACAAAAAAGATACATTTATTTTTAAATAATCATGTTCACTTGATTTTTTTTCACCTTTCATCAATCTTTCAATTCGTCTGATGGATACATAAATGTAAAAATACCATAATCGTTTGATGATAGGATCAAGAAATAACTCAATGAAATAGAAACATTTCTTTTTAAATAATCGTTTTATTTGATTTTTTCGTCCTGTCATCAATCTTTATACTCGTTTGATGGATAAATAAAGAACAACTCGACGAAAAAGATTCATTAAAAAAAAATGATGTTTATTTGATTTTTTCTCCTATTACCAATCTCTCGACTCGTTTGATGGAAGGATCAAGAACAACCCTATGAAAAAGATACATTTATTTTTAAATAATAATGCTTACTTGATTTTTTTCATCTTTCATCAATCTTTCAACTCGTCTGATGGATACATACATGTAAAATACCCATCAAAAAGAACTATTTCCTTCATATACTCCAATCTTCGTCTGCGTCTACATTCCTTCCCTCTAGCGGTTACTTGTATTAAGAAATTCGACAAAGCCTATGTCATAAATCTAACCCATTAACATGTCTGTTCTTCTAATAATTTCCCCAAACACACTTCTTTTACCCTTTCTTGTACCTGCCTAATTTCCCCCCTACGAATTTTAATTCTATATTCCTTCAGCGTTTTTGGTAGGTTATTCATCACTTCCCTTGCCACTTCCTTATGAATGAATTCGTGTGCCAATTTGTGGTCATGGTCATCTTTTCCCTTCCATGCCCCTCTCTTAATGCTTCCATCAATATCTTTCCACGTTTCATCCCCAATATATGCTTTGAACATTCCCAGCAGTCTCTTCACCCTCCTACCTTCCAACGAATCCCATTTCAGCTCCTTTATCGTATCAGTTACTGAATGTGTTCTGCAGTAGTTTCCAGAGGCAAAGCTATCAACCCGTCTTTGTATCCCTTTCAACTTCTGTATTTAATATTGAAAATATGGGTTCCATACTATACCACTATATTCAAGCAATGGTCTGTAACCTAATTCCATGATTTCTCTGTTATATCCTTTCATCAATCTCTTCAATAAAAGGAGGATTTTGAAGCCTTTTCAACTTAGTGGTACAGTTGCTCAACATTACTTTTGCTGCTGTAAAAAATATTATTAAATTTATTACAAGATACCAAAATTATGAAGTCAATCAGTTCAACACGTAATGCAAGTTACAAGCTATTGCAGGAACCAACCAAAAATGAACATACAAGCGATGTAGGTATCATCAAGAATGGACTATAAGGTAAAATTTTGAAGAATGCTGTTTATTTTGTAGCGGTAAATTCGCAATATTTTCGTAACAAACAAAGTTAATAATTATTTAGACTCACACTGAAGGCTAACGTATATTAATGCAGGCAATTAGACATTCAAAGGAGAAGTTGTTATTTCTGTTCTGAGCCACAGTTTTTTAGCACGATTTCAACAATTTTCATCAATAAATTGTAACTACCGATTGGTACAAACATTTTCATAAACTCATACAGTTTACCGTACACGAAAAATATATAGACAAAAGTTATTCTTTCGCCATAAAAATTTTCTCTAGTATTTAATTCTCCATTTATAATCAGCGAATATTTGTGTTCGATAAGGCATCAAAAATAACATTGTAAATATAAGTGTATATATTCTAATCCCATAAAAAATGACAGGTTGAAGTGTTCTGGGTATGTCATTTGTTGGTAGTTGCTTAACTAAAAAGAATAGTTATTAATTAAGGCTCAATGCGAGTCCTCGTGCCTTAGAATATAGTAAAAAGTTTCATTTGCCACCCTGGTCCATGTTGCATTTCAAGCTGCAAAAGGAAACGAACTTCAGTTCATCTTCAATTAGACTAAACACTGATACTGAACAATTTAAGTTATTCCGCATAATATGAGTTTTAATCCTTGGTCCACGCCACACAGATCGCGATTAAATGTGGAGCTACTTCGATCCGCATGAAGCAATGTTTTCAGTAACATGGAGTCCATGGAAAAAAAAAATTGTTTTAAGAAAACTTAATTTACTCACACCCGCTGCTGTTACGTCAAGTCATTCTGTCATTCTGACTAATGCTAAATTTCAAACTAATCAAAACTTTCGTCGGTATTGTTGTTTGAGAATTAAAGCTTTTTTCTTACATCTCTATGGGCAAATAAACTTAACGAAAACAACTACACCTGAAAAATATAAATAAAAAGCAATTATTAATTAATATGTAAATTTATTAGCAAAACATACTATTCTTTCAGTGTTTCGGCAAATAATTTCTTCCCGGATGCTTCAGTAAATAGAACTGATATTTAATAACATTCATAAACTTTCCTATGCAGTAACATCTTTGAACGTAGTCAATTCAGCAATGGAGGTTGGTTGCGTGATGTCGGCGTGACCAAGCTTAGCTATTTATTAGTTTTTATATATATATATATACCAGGTGGGGCATTTAATATGTTTTCTGGAAATATTTCGGAAAGAAAGCAATTTAACAAACAATAACCTATATAAAAAATAATCGTACAGTAAGGGGCTACCATTATGTGATATTGGTTTTTTCACAGGTGGCGCTGTTGTCGTTATAACAAGGTCAACTTAATTCTTTTAAATGGGAACCCCTATTTTTTTTGAAGATTCCGATTCCTCATGTAAAAATAAAAATAGTTTGCTTAACTCACTTTTCTGTTAGCCTCACAGATGGCGCTGTAATCGCGAAAAATTAATATTCGCGTTTTCTGTGTATAATTTTAATTATTGTTTAAATAATTACATGTAATTTTCATTCTGTAAACATAGAAGGTAATTTTAAAGGATAATGACGAAATTGATTTTTTAATGCTTTTCTTACTTATTTGCAGCCATGTCTACAGCAGGTGCTCAAAAAGGTGACCATTTACTTCCAGACATTTTCTGACACACTTCGAGCTGTTCAGGCATCATTTCTGCAAAGGGTCAGAAAATGTCTGGAAGTAAATGGTCACCTTTTTGAGCACCTGCTGTAGACATGGCTGCAAATAAGTAAGAAAAAGCATTTAAAAAATCAATTTCGTTATTATCCTTTAAAATTACCTTCCATGTTTACAGAATGAAAATTACATGTAATTATTTAAACAATAATTAAAATTATACACAAAAAACGCGAATATTCATTTTTCGCGATTACAGCGCCATCTGTGAGGCTAACAGAAAAGTGAGTTAAGCAAACTATTTTTATTTTTACGTGAGGAATCGGAATCTTCAAAAAAAATAGGGGTTCCCATTTAAAAGAATTAAGTTGACCTTGTTGTAACGACAACAGCGCCACCTGTGAAAAAAACAATATCACATAATTGTAGCCCCCTACTGTACGATTATTTTTTATGTATGTTATTGTTTGTTAAAATGCTTTCTTTCCGAAATATTTCCAGAAAACATATTAAATGCCCCACCCTGTATATATAGATATATATATTATAACGTCTTCGTTCAATTATGAACTGGAATCAGAGGATGAAATTTACTTATCAAATCGTTCGCGACATCACACCACTGTAAATCGCTATGATATCATTTTGGAAACCATGAATGTCCAGCTGCTTACCTCATACAGTCGACGTACTTCGTATATTCTTCAGCTCATTCCGATCTCGAGACAAAACCGGTTCCCACAGTCTCCGAGTCCAGCATTCCGCGAACGGACACGCGAGGAGCGTCTTTCTCGCGTCCATTCTAAACAGAGTCACCGGTACGACTGAGGAAGTAAAGTAAATGGGCTTTTTTTTCGCTTCTTTCATCTCTGCCCTGATTTGGCCTCCCTTCCCCCGTTTCGCTACTGTGACTTCGGATTGCATTGTGTTGTTGGGCAGACAAAAGGGAAGGGAGATGGGGCGAATCATCGACCTCCCAGTTAACAGGATGAGATTGGAAAGGAGGGAGTCAGTGCCAAGGACATGGCGTTTCAGCCTTTCTTCCAAACACATAAATGAATATAACCCCGTCATGGTCAATAATTCACGCGTACCAACAGTACCCTCGAGACTTAAATTTAGTGGTGCATAGTATTTGATATAAATTTAAGGTTGACATGATTTTTTTTATATCTTATGGTAGACTAAACTCTAACGTTGACATAATTCTCCCATATCTAGCAATAAAGTTGACATAATTTCGCGACATAGTCTCAACTTCTAGGTAAACATAATTTGGCGATTTAATAATACAGACTTGACTTCTAGGTGGATATGATTTCATGATATATAATCAACTTTGAGGATAACATAACTCTGGACATAGTGTCAACTCCTAGGTTGAAAAAAATTGGAGATGTAGATTCATTTCCTAGGTTAACATAATTTGGCGATATAATAATACAGACTTGACTTATAGGTGGATATGATTTAGTTATATATAATCAACTTCGAGGATAACATAATTCTGGACATAGTGTCTACTCCTAGGATGAAAAAATTTTGAGATATAGACTCATTTCCTAGGTTAACATAATTTGTTGATATAACAATACAGACTTGACTTCTATGTGGATATGATTACGTGATATATAATCAACTTCGAAAATAACATAATTCCGGACTTAGTGTCAACTCCTAGGTTGACAACATTTCCTAGGTTAAAATAATTTGGCGATATAATAATAAAGACTTGACTTCTAGGTGGATATGATTTCACTCGTATAATCAACTTCTAAGATAACATAATTGTATACATAGTGTCAACTCCTAGGTTAACAAATATTTGAGATATAGACTCATTTCCTATGGTGACATAATTTGGTGATATGATAATATACTCTCAACACCTAGGTTAATATAATCTGGCTATACAGACTCATAGGTTAAGATAATTTTGGAAATATTATTAACTCCTTGGTTGACTAAGTTTTCCAATATAGATTTAATTACCAGATTGACATAATTTGGCGATATCATAAATAGAATTAAATCCTAGGTTGACATAATTTCGTAATAAACATTCATCTCCTAGATTGATAGAATTTTGGACATAACATAACTAGAAGTTAACTCCTAGTATGATATAATTTCGCGTTATAGATTTATCTCCTACTATGACATAATTTGGGGACAGGTTAACATTGTATCCTGTTATAAACAAAATTCTTGACTCGCTAAGATTCTGTCATATCGTGTAGTAGGTGAAAACTAAAGTTGTCACATTTTAATAATATCTTCAATTCGACTAAACACTGATAGCGACAGAATTCAACGTGTCCTACAGAATACCTTAACTCTAAGGTTGGGATTATCTGGAGATATCGTCATGCAAACTGAATTCCAATGTTTATTCAAATTTGGTTTACTTTATAATAGATTGAAATCTAAGTATGAAATAACCTGACGATACGACAAAGTTCCCTAAAACGTAAGGGAAACAACTTGGTGATACCGTGCAATATAGAAACATGTAACACTCGCACAATTTTTGACATCTTTTAGTATGCTAAAACCTAGAGTTGAGATAGTATTGTGATACTACAAAAGTTCAATGATATCTAAGGTTTATATCATATCACGATATCTTGTGGCAAACGCAAGGGTCACATAATTTCGGATATATTAAAGCGTACCAAAATCATCTAATTTTATTTTTAAATGTGATGAAAATCCTTCAAAAATGAGGTCTTGGGATAAAAATACTTTCTTCCATACTGAAACAGGTGTTCATGTCGAAGAAAAAAATCTGCTTGTTTTAATGTTTTATGCAATTATACTGCGGAACAAACTACGATTTTATCACTTTTTGAATTTCAATAAATGCGAGTTGAAAAGCAAAACAGTAGGCGTTTATTGCCTCTAATCTTTTCCCTCTAGCTTTCCCCCCGACTTTTTTAATAATTGTTAAAACTGATGTCCATCACTGTGCACACACAACATAAAAAAATATTAATACAATCTCAAGGATAAGAAGGTGCTTTGTGGGAATACACAATTCTGAACACTCTTATTAAAACACTATCTGGAAAGTCCTTCAACCTACTTGATTTCAAGCTCACTTTAACATAAGAACTTCTTGTAGCATGATGGCTTCTCATACGAAAATAATAATAAATCGCATGACAGAGATACAAGTTACGTTTGCCACCTCAAAAAAAAAAAAAATAAAAAAAAAAATCGAATCGCCGTAAATATTTCTCTCTGGGGTTTCGTTGACGGTAGAATGCAACCATTCAGGCATCCGAGCAACTTTTTGACCAGATCTAAGGAACAATGGTTCCCTATTTCCAATAATAACTAACTGCAGCTTTTGCAGTTGTGCCGTACATCTTTTGTTGCAGACACCATTAGAAATACTGAATCGGCGTTTGGAATTATGAGCGCACCTATTTTTACACAAGTCATCAATTCGAAATTCACTGGCCATCACATCAAGTAAGCAATTTGTTTGTTTACCGTATTTATTGATGACCAAATAAATTTCTACAAGATATACAAAGTGAGTGAACAATTCTGCAATTCACAAGCTCGAGTTCGTTATATCTCTAGATCTACCGCTTTGACCCATTCAGATTCTTTGACCGATGCTTGGGTGTATGTCCATTATTGTTCCTCTGTAAGCTCGAAGAGGACAGAAACGATGTAGTGGATTGTGTTTAAGGTGGCTCCACAGTCACAATTTGAAGAATTGACGCAGCCGCATTTGTGGAATAAGTAACCGCATCTGCCTTGTCCTGTTCGAATCGGACTGATGATTCTCCAGGATGGGACTAAGACAAGGAACTGGAAGGAATTCGGCCATTGCCGTTTGAAGGAAGCATTCCGGCATTCACCTGGAGTGATTCCGGGAGACCATGGAAAACCCAAATCTGGATGCCTGGACGGGGATTCGAACCGGCGTCCTCCCGAATGGAGGCCGGAGCGCTAACCACTCACCAACCATGCTCGGTCCGCATGGAAGGGTGTTCAACTAGATATTTATTGACTTCCGATGACAGCTACCAGTGAGTTATCCACACCTTGTTGATGTCGAAAGAAGACACCGTAAGGTTGATTGCTGGGCGCCACGGCAGTTTCCTTGATTTCAAACGTTACTGGTTTGATGTCTAATATATCGTTGTATGGGTAGCTGGAGAATCTTCAGGACAGTTCCAAACCTTTAGGAGAGTTTCTCATCTTCTTAGAGCTGCAGATGTAATGTTACATAAAACAGGAAGTCAAAGGGTGTTTGTACTCCGAATACATTCCGTAATTAATCATATTGCAAGACGGGTATGAACAGTTGCTATAATTTTTCGTGGTTGTAAATGTAATCAAAAACGATCTCTGAAGTGCGTGTAGGTTAATAAGAGACGTGACTCGTGCCTAAATGAATATATTAAGGTGTATGGTTGATACAGCAATTATCACGTCGATTCTGACATCTAATCTTTGAATCATGCCTCGTTTTTGGCTTTGTGGAATACCGTCGTTCCACTATTAGTGCTGCTGACACGGTTCTTGCTGAGCAACCAATGGGAGGGCCATTACCAGTGCAGCTCTCACAGGTGGGCCCCGAGCAGGACTGGGCCGATACCCATCTTGATGACGTCATTACGGGCACAAGTGCGGGCCGTTAACAGCGGTCGTAACGAGGCGATAATTGTCGCCACAACAGGTGTCTGTCTGTCTGTCCGCGGACTACTGTGCTCGCCCAACAAGCAGGGCGGTAAAAGTCGTCTCAGCCTCCTTTACACAGCCGTACCGGTAGCCATCCACGAAGACGGTGTCTTTCAGTGCGCTGACGTCTTTTGACACCATTATCGATTACTATACATCTCTATTGGCCGTTTACGATAGCGCCATTGGAGCCGAGAGCATACGAAGGAGAAAGTTTGGGTCTGGCATACATAAGGACGCATATTCGATGCCTGGTAGGACAATCCTCATTTCCGTTTTCCTTAGTTTCCAGAAATCACTCCACGGGGAAGTTTGCTCCGAAAGGCCTTCCCCAAAATCTCTTCCCCCCCCCTCCCCCTGTTCTAATGATCTGGGAGTCTACAAGCCAAATGAAATTCAAATAATGTTTAGGACGTATCTTTCTTCGTTACCATAACAACTGTTTCTGGTATGGGCCTTCCATTTGGCAACTCATTAGAATTCCATTTATGTCAAACGTGTTTCGTCTTCATTTAAGTCATCCTTAGTACCTTAGTACCTATATATACATAGATGAGCCCTTCAAATTGGTACTAGTATTTCATTTTATATATTTTTATTATTATTATTATACATATATATACTTTTTTTGTAGAATGGGCTATATGTATTGATGATGTCTTAAATAACGCCAAAACGTAAATTCCATGAAAATAATTTTGTTTATTTGCTGGAAGACCCACAACAGAAATAGAAAGTTTAATGGATAAAATGCTATGTAAACGCAAGAAATTCGAACGTAAGTTATTTCATGACACATTTGAGATCCGTCCTCAAATTTTGCCAGTTTATTTTTCCACAATTTACATGGAACTGCAAATTCAAACAGTCACTACAGGATGTAAAGGAATTGTTGTTCCTGAAACCCTTTTCTCGACATGCTGTATTCCGTAATGCCACACCATTGATTTGAATGAATAATTTCTGTAGTTGAAAAAGTAAAGACATTACGTTCTTCTTTAAACAGTCATGATTTGAGATAATCGGTGTTAATATGTACCTGCTAGTACTGCTGAAACAAAACGATTAAATTGCATAATAAATAACTGCTTGTGGAAGATAGTTCAGCAGACTTGCCGCTTGATCACAGGGCTGGTTGAATTCTCATTCAGTCACAGTTGATGGGTTTTTTTTTTTTTTTTTTTTTTTTTTTTTTTTTTTTTTTTTTTACTGCTTAACTTTTCTTAACAGTGATGTCTTTAGAAACGGGAAAGTATGGGGGAGAAGGAATGGGAAGGAATTCAGCAATGGCCTTTTGAAGGAAGCATTCCGGCATTTGCCTGGAGTGTTTTGGGAAAACATGGAAAACCCAAATCTGGATGCCCGGAAGGGGATTCAAACCACCGTCCTCCCGAATGCGAGGCCAGAACGCTAATCGTTACACCACCACGCTCGGTACGGGTGATGGTCTAGCTAAATATTTTCAGCAGAGAACTTACGATGAGGAACTACCCTCAATAGAGTTTCGAACTCAATTCTTTCCAGATTACAGCAGAAACCCCGTTTCATCTCAGCATCAGTACGGATGCACTGGATCTAAACCATGAATTAATCATTGAATCCAAGTCTATTACCATTTTCAAGCATTTAAATATATGTAGTTTTTATTTTTTCTACAAAAAATGAGGGAATAATTTATTGTACTTTTTTTTACAGAATTTTTTTTTAAAATAAAAGAAATGCTTAGCAAAACATATTTCATAAAACTTTTTCTCCTGACGACGACTCTGAATCTAGAATGTTGGTTCTACAAGTCAGCAACAAGGCGATTTAATATCAAGCCATGCAACCTCATGAATAAAGTTTCCTCCGTCCCAAGTAGCTACGTTAACTCTTTGCAAGAAACAAATTGGAATACTATTTGTTTCATCTTGATTGGTTCTCACGAAAGACCTAGCTGTATTTTATGAGCAGTTTCGCTACAGTTAGCTACAATAGACTTGGGGTAAATTTTGAAGACATGGCAATTAGTTAATTAATATAATTAGAATAAATGCTTTTAAAAATTAATGTAAATAATATACCATTTTCATCAATTCAGAATCTTGGTAATAATTATTTATATAATTTTTATTCAAGTCTGCGAACCTCCTGATTTTGAGAAATTTTCATTCTGTAAATAAAGTCTGCCAATTTTTGATTCAGCATGTATTTGATATTGTTTGGAAAGCCCGTTTCGAAATGAAAGCCAAGTTCTCTTCGACGTGTCAATCGACCAGACCACGGCCGCTTCGCCAAGGTCGAAAGAGGGGACGCAGTACTTCACCTTCTAAAGTTATGCTCTGAAATCTGCAGCTGGGTTTGTGGACGGCATTTAAATATTTTTGTAGTCATTCTAGCACTTAAATAATATTACCAACAATTTTGAACAATATGTATTGTATATTCATTATCTTAGTTTCTATAAATCTCCCGTTTATAATTATATCATCCATCATTTTCATCCTTCGCCGACCTCTTCTCTTCTCTCCATTTACAGTCCCCTCCAGAGCTGTCTTAAGCAGGCATTCGTTCCTCAGCACAAGCCCAATCCAGTTCTTTTTTCTGTTTCTTTTTCTGTATTCATGAGTGACCTTTTCTCTCCTATTCGTTTCAGCACTTCCTCATTCCTTACTTTGTCCTTCCAACTTATTTTCTCCATCCTCCTCCATACCCACATTTCAAAAGCTTCCAACCTCTTTAGATCTTCTTTGCGTAGCGTCCATGTTTCTGCTCCATACAGTCCTACGCTCCATACAAAACATTTAACTAATTTTTTCCTCAGGGTTTTGTCCAGCCTTCCGCATAGGAAATTTTTCTTTCTATTGTAAGCTTCCTTTGCCATTGCTATTCTAGATTTTACCTCCTTCTTGCAGATCATATCACCACTCACAATACTCCAGAGATATTTAAAGGACTCCACTTGTTCAATTATTTCTCCTTGCAGTGTTATCATCATTTCTTTCTTACTCTTTCCCACCATCATACATTTAGTTTTAGTCTTATTGATTCTCATTCCGAATTCCTCACACCCCTTGTCTAAAGTATCTAACATTCTTCTGAGTATCTTGACACTTTCTGCCAGCAAAACCATGTCATCAGCAAACCTTATGCAGCTAATCCTACGTCCACCCATGCATACATGAGGATAAAATTTTGTAGCAAATATATATTCTCATTACATAAGTATGTGGGTCTTTTCAGTCGGTGACAGAAAGACTGTATATTTTTCATTTTTTCTGATTCTTACACTACAAATAGCTCAAAGATGTGATGGGAAGCAAGTTCATTGTTTATCGTAGAAAGCTCTATGTTTAGGGGATAATTTGTTATACTTACGTAAAAGAATGTGTAAAATTAATCAGTAGATGGAAAAGTGAACATAGTTCTCAGAAGATTTATCTGTGTGGTAAGGAAGGGGAAAAAATAAACGTTTGTCGTTAAGTATTTTCTCCCTCAAGCTGCAGTAGTTCCCAGGAACAAGTTAAAATAATTAACTGGTTATTCGCATTCAGCAGCTACCACGCCTGTAAAACACGTGAGAAATGAACTTGACAAAAAAAAAATAATCAGTTTATTTCACTCAAGTATCTTTTCTACTAAAGTAGCTAGTTTACGAACTATAATGAATTAAAATGCATGAATTTTACGACGCAGCTAACAAATTAATGTCAACATGACAGTGGATCGTAAAAACAGGTTCCAACTTGCTGTAAATAAACAGGATTGCAGGTCTCCTTGCACAGTACACTGGATTAAGATCCGTTTATATAGCTCTGACATAAGCTGCGAGAGATGTCTCTTAATGCAACGAGCTAAATGGTTCCATTGCATTTGTACACAATCGCTGGTTGCTACAAGTGAGTACTGTGTTATTAAGAGTAAACTATTTTTTTCTACAGCAATAAATTTTATGAAATCACTGACAGAAAAAGCACAGCTTTTAAATAATTTCAGGGTGTCTGTGTTTCTTCATTTCTACGAAGTCGTTAAAATAAAAGCGCTTGCTTTCATTTTCATCCGTTGAATGTCAGAAACTAAGTTTGTTTAAATACAGTTACTCGAATTGGAATAAATACTTTTCGCTACAGTACGATTAATGAATAGTACACAAGAGTTGCTAAGAAATTAGTTATTGTTAAATACTTTGAATATATAACCAAATTGCAAATTTTCCCTATGCATCTACTTTCCCATTATCCCATTATGGTAATTTTCTTAGAATATTTTTGCTGTGTGATCCAAATTATTCTGCATATATATATCTCTAATATTTATTCCATTCTCCTACTTGATTAGTTATAAATTAAAACTTTCCTCTTGCAACAATCCCATAGTTCAAGAATTTATCCTAGGCTCATTTGCCTATTCCCTAGTACCCTTGGTTCAAATCTCATTACCATCTCAAATAGGCGAAAAACATTAAAATTAAGTACTGAGTTGCTTTTCCTGGAACTGTAAACTATAGTAATTTTTCTAGCTACAATCCATATACCACAAAAACCTCAATTTCGATAGTGTCTTCGGAAATATCAAATATTGTTACCACAGTTTTTATGGTTATTCAGAATATCAGGGAAAAATAATTAAAGAACCAATAAAGTTAACATCTTATTATTCAGCACTAGTAAAAAAGTATTAAATTTTTTTTCTGAATTTATTATCCATGTTACCCTGTTAAAAACTATATCTAGGTCAAAGCTAACAAGCAGAAAATACAGCATTTAACGTAAAAAAGAAAGAATAATCCAATCGCGCTCTCGTTTATATTTTACACATTTCCACATTCGGTAAAACAAAAAACAAAAAATTATGCCTGTAAGTGAATGTTAATGTTTATTTGTAAATATTTAAATAAGTGAAACTTGGAATTTCGGACAGCCAGGATTAAGAAAATTTGAACAATTGCTGTGAGGCATGTTAGAGAATAATTTGGTTGCTAAAACGCAGCTTTATGGGTGAGCGGTAAAGCTAGGGCCTCGGATTCGGAAGGATGCGTGTTCGAACCCCCATCTTTCCATCCAAATTTAGTATTTCCATGCTTTTCCGAATTTACCCCATGTGAATCCCAGGATGGTTCCTTTCCTTTACAATCATGGCCCCAGTCCTTTCCTGCTTCTGACACCTGAAAAGAAATATACATATACTTTCTGGAAATATTGAGGGAGGATATAAATCTGGAAAAATTAACTTATATAGGTACGCAATAGAAGGACGCTACGCATTTCAAGACAAATTGGGTTAATTAATTCACAAAAAAGCATCATTGCCGCATATTTGTTCAGAGCGTAGTAGTTATGTTATTTAATATTATTTTTGGAATCAAAGAAAATTGGCAAAAATACAGTTTTAATGGTAGATGATATTGTATATAGTAGCTACTCTGATTTGATGAGTAGTAAAAAAAATTACCTTGAAAGAGATCTCACTGTTCCGAAGTAAAATAAAAATAATAAAAAAAAAACATGTGAATAATTCACATTATTTGGACGTTCCACCGCCAGGAGTAGCTCCAGATTAATATATCTAATCGTAAATTCCATAGAGATGTTTGAAAGCACGGATCATTTTCAGCTGGTGTCCCGAATATGTTACTAAACGCAGTTGCCGAAGAACTTCAATTCTCATTCGTTGAAATGGTGCTGTTTATAGCCTTTGATGTCCCTTAAATTTATAGTTTAGCTGAATTGAAAACTGTAATTTATACGATCTCCAGTTACGCAAATTAACCGCATCAATTTTTGGCATTATTTCCTCAAATTAATATAACCATTAGTTTGCTAATTTTCTTCACTAGTTTTGCTGCAATTCTGCACTTCTAATTCTGTGATGCTTTCTTCTTACGTAAACACAGCAAAACGAAGTTGTTAAATATTTTAAGGTTGTATTCTTTTATTTATTGCTAGTTACCTTTAACTGTTCTTTGAAATTCTCTCATTTTATCTTCCTCTTCAATTGGTTCCTTCATTATATCCCTAGAAAAAAACATCAACCAAGTATATAGGTCTAAAACATTTACTCAGAATTCTATAAGAAATTATTGTATATAAAGTTCTGTCACAAACCATTATCTTGAACAATGCTATTTAGTACGAGATAGTTGTAACAATAATCTTCGTAAATAATTGTTACTTTTGTCTTATCCCTTTTTTTACTTCCATCATCCATCGTTTCCTTAATGAAATCAATGTTCACCATATTTATGTGTTTAATTTTCAATATTGTTGCTAATCACCACTATACGGATACCATTTATGGCGAATAACAAAATAAAACGATAACAAAACAAACAGACTTTTAGTCTTTTTCACATTCTAAACATAAGAATTTGTTTGTTTGTTATTTTTTGTATTTTTAATTGGTTTTTGTTTTGCCCCTTTCTTTACGCCTTTGACGACTTCCTGGTCATGAAAGGGGAGGAAAGGCCAAGAAACGGGAAGGAAATCGGACATGATCTTCCGCAGGAACAATCCGGACATTCATCTAGGGTGATTTCATGAAACCGTGTAAAACAGAAATCTGGAGGCCGCGCGGAGATTTGAACCCGCAATCTGCGGGATGTTAGGGCTCGGTTCGATTGGGGTATCGAGAAGCAGTGGTGAATAATACCATTTTTCGATTTAAATTTAATTTGTGATTTAAAATAGGCTACATCGGTTTTGGAGATCGGTTCTCACCGTCGATGAAATATCCTCCGCTTCGTTGGGTCCCGAAGCGGCACTGCCGAGGTTCTTGTTGGACACCCCTGGTCACGAAACTGGATCAAAGAGTAGGAGGGATACAAAAAGGCAGGGCGTTCGGCACAGTGGGCAGTCAGAAGGAGACGAGAAAAAATGAAAAATAATAAACGCGGGTAGGCAAAAGGAAGGCGAGGAGTGCGGCAGTGTGGGGAGATAAAGACGTGAGCTAAATGGCTGAGTACTATGTCTGACTGTGGCCAATGAGATGTGAAACAGATGCGGCCGGTCCCAGCCCTAAATTAGAGCGTCTCAGAGTGGCTCGCGCTTCTCTCTTTTTCCGCAGTCCACATCCAGACCAGTCCCGGTCGACGTTATTAAGCGTTTCGAAATATGAGTAAAGTACTCTCGAAAAAATTCTCCTAGCGCTGTCGCCGTAAGGTTGGCTACTTTATTGACCGTAACGCGAGGAGGGGAATCTCCTGTGGGCACGTTGCCTGCCTGCCTGCCCCGCTAACGTTTCCTCTTTTTTTTTGTATATTCGTCCCCTCTTCCAGCGGTGGAAATGTTTTCCGTTTCTTGTTCCTGTTGAGCCGTTGCCTCCAAGAATACCGACGACACATCGAATAAATATGCATGACATATTTGTTTCAGTAAACAATATATTGTCATTAGATTGCGTAGACTTCCGCGATCGTTGTCGGGTGGAGCTGCGTCGATTGTTTGAAACCGCCATCTTGTTGACATGGAAGTCCTCCGAAGAAAGCCAGGTTTCAAAAAATCGGCACAGCTCCACCAGGAGTACCAAGAAAACAATACACTATCACCACAACAATTTACACTGATTAGCCAAACCATTTTGACCAGCTGAATAATAGCGTTTTGGGCGATCTTTGGAACGGAATACTGAAGCGGTTTGGTGTGGAAAAGATTCAACAAATCCTTGGTAGTTTTCCAGAGATATCTGGCACCAGATGTCTACGCAAATATCAGGCAATTTTATTAATATGTTTTGTGGACATGGAGTTTGCGCCCTACAGCGTCGCAGATGGGTTGTATGGGGTTGAGACCAGGCGAATTTATAGGCCAAGACGTCACCGTTAGTTCACTAACATGCTCCTGGAACCAATGTAGCACGATTGTGGCATTGTGATAGGGGCAGTTATCCAGCTGGAAGATACCATCGCTGTAGTTGAAGACGTGAAGCACGAGGAAATCTATTTGGTCACAGATGTCATGGTGTCTTCGATCATTGCCCCACGTCCCGTGGAAATCCAGGTGCATGTCCCCCACCGGCCTGCGGTCATCAGGTGGTGCATTTATCGAGCAGCCTGGAAGACGGTGTATCCGGACGCGACCATTGACTTCTTGTATCAAGATTCATGCGAGCAGACGACACATTTCCATTGATCCAAGGGCCAATTTCGTTGATCTCGTGCCCAGTGCAATCGTAATTGCCGATGTCGTTTGGTCAACATGGGAACTCGTAGGGGCCGTCTCCTCATGTTCCACAATGTGCGCTGAACTGTTTGCTCCGAATCATTGTACTCTGCTGTCAGATCTGCCACAGATCTCCCCTCATCCAGCTTTACAGAGCAGGCAAGCCTCCGACCTCCACGTTTTGTGAGGAGGCGTGGACGTCCACTACCTTGTCGCCCATTCGTGGTTCCACCGTCTTTCAACCACTCTGCTTAGATGCTCACTACAGTAGCACGCGGACAGCCGACCAGCCTCGCCGTTACCGAGGTGCTCGATCCCAGGCACCGGATCATAACAATCTGCTCTTTGTCAAAGTCAATTATGTTATTGTATTTCCCCATTTGCCACATGTATCATGGCTAGAATGACTCCCCATGCGTCTCTGCTTCGCTTACATAGTTATCCTACCGCATGACTTATTAATAACGTCACCAGACGACATTGAGTCTTTCGGTGGACAGTGGTCATAATGCTCTGGCTTATCGGTGTAAGAGAGTTCCTAGTTGAGTATAATACATGTCACAAATCACTCCAGGCGAATGCCGGATGGTTGCTTCCAAAGCCCATGCATGAATTCCTTCCCGTTCCTTGTCCCCAGTACTATCCCACCTCTAATGATCTCGATGTCGACGCGGCTTAAAACCATAAGAGAAAAAAAAATTCCTCTTGAATTATTAAGATTTAAATAATTCTTTGTTGAAAAAATTTAGTAATGGGAAATTTTCATTAATTATTTTGCTAAAACCATAAACGCTAGGAAGATCGCGATAGTTTTTCCAGGAATTTTTACTAATTTTGATGTGACGTAAATGAAAGAGGAATTGGATAATCCTCATCCGGGTAGTGTGGGATAAGTCGTTTAAATACATATAAGAAATGGAGGAATTGACATTAAATCTGGTTCACATATTTCAACTTGTCAAACTAAAAATAAGGTGGGGTTTAATCTTTTCTGATCAACCCTTACCATGATAACCATCGCCAAGTTGTGAAGGAATATCTCTGGCTTACTTACACCAACAAATTAATAACGATTAAACACTACGTTACTTGTGTAACATTGTATCATTTTGTTTTTTGTAGATATGTTTTGATCAGAAACAGACCGTGAAACGGGCAGTGATGTGCTGGTGTGATATGTATTTGCACTTTCAGCGGTCGATGAGAGTCATTTAATCCAGAATTCAAATTGGGAAAGAAACTGGAAGAAATTCAGCTATGACCTTTCGAAGGAACCACCTTGTATTCGCCTGGAGTGACTTCGGAAAACATTGAAAATCAAAAACTTGATGGCCAGACAGGTATACGAACCTGGGTCCCACTGAATGCCAGCACCTAGCTTTACCGCTCACCTACCGGGCTCGATCGTTCTTCATGAGCATCTTCACCTTAGAAATGTCAGCGCAAGATGTGTAGAGTGAATTCTGTTTGTCAATCAAGAGGAAAAATGGTTCAGCTGGTGCAGAATTTTTGCCAAGGAATTAGGTGGTAACGAAGCAGGATTACTGGAGACCATCTTACCACAGAATGAAACTATAGTCATCTAGTGTCATCTTTTATCAAAATATTAATCTGTGAGTGCTCATAGTACAAACGAAGCAAGATCAAAGAAGGTCAAAGTGTCACGGTTATCCAAGATCATGGCCAAGATATTTGGGATTCTTAGAGAATCTTATGGTGATTTCACACGCTTGTGCAGCCATCTTTGTCAATAATAAGTTTTTTTTAATGCCTCGTTATTTGCCTATCTCTTGAAGACACAAAGCTGCAGCGGAGAGAACAGCAGTGGTGACCTTGATGAAGTACAAATGTTGAAGAAAACGAACAACTTCATCGAATACAGAGGCTTAATGCTTTGTGACGCTCTGCACTCTTCGCTACGTAAACAATTATAGTTTCTCTGACCAAGGGTGCAATATGTCAACTGAAGGCATAGATAGGCAAATAAAAAGCGAGGTATTCATAAAAAAAATCCAGTAACTAATCTTTCGGCGATTGACTTAAGGAACAGGGCCATTATACTTCCTCGCTGTAAAAACTTCCCAATTCCAACAACAAAAAGACTATGCCTAGTTTGTCATGGCCAAAGTAGTCAAGGATCTCATGAAAAGGTCTGCATCAAGGTTCTTCCCACCACAACTAACTATTACAACTTTTCTAAAAACAAGAAATACATCTGAGGTAGTAAAATTATCGCTGCTGAAGAGTTGTATGACACAGTTTATGAGCATTTTCTGACAACACAAGGACTTGCACACCCCAACAATAATTTTTATATTATTACTTTATTTTTCTTTAATTAATTATATGTGTGTATGAATAATTGTATTAATTTATGTAAAATAATCCGTATAGCGTAGAACTTCCATAAGTAGTATTATTTATAGTCTTTTTCGGGAAGCATAGGTCTAGTATCGTTCCCTAACGTTTAGAATCTTTGGCGACCACGTTATAAGAGCAGAGTGTACAGTTTATAAGATGGCGCCACATTATCGCGTGACAGATCTCCGTTCTATGTAGACTGTAATATAAATGCAATTTTTGCTGGAGCATATTAAGAACTACCGTTACGAGTGTGTGAGTTGATTTCAGTTGCAAATGCGGTTTAAATTATTATTATTATTTATTTATTTATTTATTTTTATTTATTTATTTTTATTTATTTATTTTTTTATTTTTTAACTGATTTTTATTTCGAGGGTAAAAATAATTCCCATCAGTTTTCTGGATCTAAATTTACTAAGGGGACGTTCATTATTAAGTGATGTAATTTTTTTTCTTAAATTTGGACTCTTACTCCTTGCTGAGATTTGATAAAATGTAGTTTAACCTCCCATCCTCCACGATTACACATGAGATTTTCCTTATAATTTAATTTAAATAATTTAATTTAAATTATTTAATTTCGCTTCATGCGATTAATACCTAACTGTTAATACTGACATCGTGTTTGTGATACAGTTTTTCTGTGAAGTAAGAGGAGAAAAATTATATTTTTATTGACCTCCCTTTCAAATGAAATTTTGTGAGATTTTGTCGCACCCACTTACCTTTTTTGAGCTCACGTAATTAATGGACGTCCCAGTATTTTAATTTAGAACTGAATGAGCATCAGCTTGCATGTGTTCGTGATGAGATGGGCCATCTGATCCATAACAAGCTTTCATTTTCCTATAGTGTGGAAAGGTTGTTAAACCATTTACTTCTTCGTGATCTGACCTGGTGATCTTCGTCAGATAATTAGCCACACTAATTAAAGTAAAGGTGTGACTGACCACTTCAGCCTGGTACGGCAGCTCGCAGACCACACACGGTGCTCAAATTTTCATTCAATGACGAACTAAGTGAATTGACGTCTGTGGAAACTACTCTGAAAAATTAACCGGGCATTAGGAGGAATACTGTTGCGCAGGAAACATCGTACAGTCCCTGAGATTTTGGGCAGGCTGTGCTCGGAGAAAGGCAGGCTCTGCGTGCGATGGGGTTAGCAGCGGTTACCATGGTAACGATCGTAAGACGGCCGCGGGGGAGAGAGGCCAATTTCCGGAGCCGGCCCAGCGTGACGGACGGACGCCCAGCGCCGCGACGCTTTATGACGTCACGCGACGCCGGCTCAGGCTAGGCGCCCGGCCCGCACGGTTAATGGCTCGGAAGCGGCGCCGAGTCCTGAGTCCCGAGTCCTTGCGAGGAGGTCCTTTTACGGCCGCGTGTAATGGCCCACGACGTCCGTCGCTAGAACAAGATGTGGAACGTTCCAGCTGGGCTGACGGCTGATTGGTCGGTTTATCAAACAAGCCATCGGTGCGAAATCAACCGCTTCATGCTCACAACGTGCTTACCTTCCACCGGGCTCCTTTTAAAATTCCGTCTTCATTCCTCGTCAACATCTAAACCGTTAGTGGCAGAAAAGGAAGGAGGGTCAAGGCACGGGAAGGAATTCATCCAACGTCTTTTGAAGGAATTGTGGAAAACCGAAATCTGAACGGCAGTGCAGACTTTGAACTTGCGTCCTCCCACGTCAGGAAACATTACCAGTAGTTCTGAAATTTAGTTATAGAAACAACGGGAAGGAATTCGGCATGGCATTTTGAAGGATTCATCCCGGCATTGCCTGAAGTGATTCAAAGGTTTTGCATGGTACTTCAAACAATTTCGGCTGCCTAGCGGCGACAGCAATGTACTTATTTACATCCTCTTCATGGATATGTCAAAAAACCTGTTCCACCTTCAGTTTTATAACCATCTCTTCATGAATCTACCAATTTCCCTCCTATCTGCAGGACGGTACTACGAGGTAAACTTTGGAAATCTGTTATTACCCATCCATAGATGGCAACAGCAAACATTTACACTTAAAAAAAATCAATGTATCATCACAGCTCCAGGACCTATGTGTCTGGATCTAAACCATCAATTAACCTTTGAACCCAACTCTGTAATCACTGTGAAACACTCTAATCAATGAAGCTAATTCAATTTTTTAAATAGAAGACTAATTTAGTGTGTTTAATACGTATCACGACAAAAAGATAAAACTTGTTTGGCTACAAATTAATGTTTTTTTTTCTTTGGCTTTACAGTTTGTCGACTTCAAGTTCATTAGGGCAGGAAAGGACTGGGGCAGTGAACGGGAATGAATTTGGCATGTCCTTTTGAAGGAACCATCCCGGCATTTCCCTGAAGTGATTTCCGGAAACGACGGAAAACTGAAATCTGTTTGACTACGAGGTTTCGAAGCCTCCTTTTCCCAAATGCGAGGCTACAGCGTTACCATTCACCTATCACCCTCGATCAAAGCGTTCACAGTAAAGTGTTGAGGGCTGCTTGTTGAGGCAGAAAATTTTCTCACACACCTTGGCAAGATATAAGTCGATCGTGCCAACCTTATGAGCAGAAAAACAAGTTTTTGCCTTCAACTTGGATGATTCAGCTTTTGAGTACTGCTACATTCACGATCTCTTCGTTTCAGTGGTACAGTGGTGTAACCAACGTTCATCAGATCAAAGAATGTGAATCTTGAATGAAGTGTTATTATGATGTACGGAATGATACTGAGGAATTCTAGCTCTTTGATCCTTCCGATTTGTGATCTACGTTCTAGGCACGCCCTTTGAACTTTTTGCGTATATGTGGACGGCGACTAGACTAACATTTTCCCGCTTCTTGACCCGCACGGATCTTGGTGTGCATAATGATGGATTCGCCTTTTGTTTTTCTTCTCGTAGGAAAGTATAAAGGTTTGAAAATCAGTATTCCACAATTTCGTTACTTTTTTAGGAGAGTTAATCTTTGATGAAGTTTTTTGACTAACGTTTTCCATGTATACTAGTGTATTATATTTCAGAAAACTGAAGAAATAAATAACCTAAAATAGCTCAGTCAAAAAAATCAGATAAAACTAAAAAACAATGTTAACAGAATCCAAACAATGTAATTTTTATCTTTGTTATAGCGTGATCTCTGGATAGTATATCGGAAAGGAGTGTTTATCTGTAACGCAGTGTTATCTTTGACACCTATCTGTTCTCTGTACGAACGAATTATTGTTGTATACTCCATTCCCCGTACACGTAGAGTCGTGTGATATCCCGCAGCTCTTAAAAAAGGCCATAAGATCCATAAGCTCTCAAACTGTGAAAATCCTATTCAAACTGATACTGTAGTTTTTGTACGCGATGCAAGGAAAAAGGGAGTTACATACGCAGCACACTTACAGATTTATAACAGTACAGATTATTCTCACATTTCCATAACTTTTTGCCACACTAATTTTACGGACAGATAGTCTACGGCGAGGTACTCGTTCTGGGGCGATACAGATGGGTTAGGTCGGATGCTACTGTCCTATCTTCACACAAAATACGTCAGCCACTTACACATCTGAGGCTTCCAAAGTGGCACAACAGATAAATGCACTTGTTCTACGTAAAATTTCCGTTGTTCTAACATCTTCATATTCTACACACTTAACTGTTATGCGTTGTGTTAATGAACACATGAACCTCCCGTTCACACATCATGGTAACAAGTAAAATGTTAGCTCAAGCATAGCATTGTATTTTTCTTAGTTTATTGCATCGAGCATGAATCGACCGACAAGTCCGTCCTAACTATGTTCTGCGCTTTTTATTATGTAAAGGCGATTCGATAGCAACAATAACAATAAAATTTTTAAAATTAAAAAAAGGAATTTGTCATGATGTTAAACAGTCGATTTGATTGATATTGTTACCGGTACCAAAATACATCGTGTCTCATAAAATGAGGTAATAATATAATTTCCAATTTTTTGCGTCGGGCTTTAAGGCTCGTAGATATCTGCGTCATTAGAGCCCGGTGACGATAGTGAACAAGGAACGGTATCGAACCGTACTGCAGTCACCTGGAATGATTTCTGAAACCATGGAAAATGGAAATATGGATCGCCGGATGGAAATTTGAGCCCATATCCTGCGGAATGCTACTCCCAAATGTCACCATTCACCCACAGGCTTGTTAGGTAAGTATGAATCTGTACATCATTAAAATTAGCATATACACAAACGATATAGGAAGGTGCGAAATTTGAATTAGATGGAATTTAAAATTAAATGTCCCAAGAAGACATTGATGTAGATGAAAATATTTGAGAAAAAAAAAAAAAAATCTGTCGTAAACTGAATAATTTCAACATCTGCATATTGTGGGCCATTTCCTCAATTGCGATAGGATCAATTTTATGAATAATTGTAATGTCAATGCAATTGAAATTGTAGTTTTAATTCCGAACGCGTTTCGCTTCATTTTCGAAGCATCTTCAGCGGTTCTGTCAGTGGGTATTTATACATATAATTACATTTGTAATTTACAATTGTAATTAAATGTAATTATATTATAATTGTATTAATTGTAATTTACAAATGTAATTATATGTATAAATACCCATAGATAGAACGGCTGAAGATGCTTCGCAAATGAAGCGAAACGCGTTCGGAAAATAAAACAACAATTTCAATTGCATTGGAGTTACTATTATTCATAAAATTGAATATTTTCAGTATGTAGGCTGATAACAAACACATTTGTAAAAAACCTTTAACGAATAAATTCAGAGAGTAATAGAAATTAAATTTTCAAACAAGTAAAATTATTTTTTGGAGATTCATAACTTATTGTAGACATAGAAGAATTTGTATTGTCATGTATTTTCTGATTTCACATGCTCGTAATTTTCATGTGACACGTATTTTTGTGTCCAATACGAAGGAATCGAAAGTAATTTATTTTCTTTGGTGATAAAGTCATGAGAGCAATTTAATTTATATTAATATTATATAGTGTGTAAAACTAGAACAAAAACATGAAACCACTGACAGTCGATATATCATTAAGATCTTGATAAAACAAAAATTAATAATTACCTTATACTTTCCATTTCCACTGCAAATTCAAACAGGATAGGCAGAAACAGGCACAAATTTCCTATTAAAATGATTACGTGGGCAGCTACATAGCTAGTTGTACAGATTTGGTTTTTCTATCTGTAAATCGTTCTGATACCTCTGACAGTGTAATATAGTGTTTATCAGAGACATACTGCCTACGGTCCTGGATCAAATCCCGCGGGCTATTTGTCAACGGATGTGGTTCCAACTTGGTGGAGCTCCACCTCACTTTGAACTGGGGGCTACCGAACTCATGGATCAGACGTTCCCTGAAAATTGGGTAGGCGGAGGAGGCCCTGTTCCGTGATCACGTGATCTGATCACACTTGATTTCTTCTTGCTGAGATGTGGAGGATTCATAGAGAATTCTGACCGTCCTGATAAGGTTTCAGAAGTTGGGGCCCTTAGTTCAACCTCTGCACGAGGCTAAGGCAGAACTTGAGTAGATTTTATTACTTTCAACTCGATCGTTTCCGGACCAGGATCCCTAACCTCAAACCCTTCTCCGTCATCTCTGAATGTTTGTAACATCATCACGGAACCACCCTGTATATGTCGATGTTGACCTTTTTATGAAACACTCGTCTGAAATACAATGTCACAGAGCAGGGAAGTAGTACGTTTTGTAAACGGGAGGTGAATCAGGCAACTGAATATTGCAGAAAGCAGCTGCTTCTACTCGTCAAATCAAACAGCTAAAACTCATCTGCGTATTTGCCTAAGGTAGACACAGTAGAAATCAATGGCAATTATGGGTTATTTCCTGATGTATAGGGAATAGTTATTTGCAGAGAAGTTATGCAGAGCTTTCTACCCAGTCGTAGGGAATGTAAAGCCCTAGTGGGAAAAAATAAGGTTAGGGTTTTTTTTGGCACGTGTCACCCTGACTCCCAGTGTAGTTAGGTATTCGAGCTGTGAGCCCGTGAGATATAAAGCAGTAAAAAGCAAGCCCTGGAGATGTCCGAGGGAGATGGGCCAAGCTACAGCGGGAACGGTCGCCGGTTCGTTAGGCGTGTCGGGAATACGGCAGGGCTGCCAACTGCCGCGCGTAAAACGGACGAACATATCTCGGAGGAAAGATATCGCTCCGACGAGCACGTGACGAGAATAGGGAAAACCCGGCAGAGATCAGACAGCAACGCGCTGGCCTACCAAATGGAACCGTGAATGGTTTAAAACTGAGAAAAATATAAAAAGTTGAAGTTATCAATGCATGCTTCGCCCCTTGTTCAGTGTGTGACAATGCGTGGTGTTTCCCTGAGGCACGTAAAGTAAAAACTATAGAACTAAAATATAAATATGAAACAATGTTTGTTTGTTTTTTGTTTGTTTGTTTTTTGTTTGTTTGTTTTTCTACTTCTGTCATCAGTGTTTATCTACCGTTTTGAAGCTATCCTTTATTCCTCTTTTTCCCTAACCTCTTCGTCTGTTCATATTTCTAAAAAACTACGCCTTGAATTTACTGCTTAATATCTATATATATATAAAGATGAATGTATGTATGTTTGTTTGTTCTTCATACAAATCCACAGTTTTCATCCTATCTCGATGAAACTTTGCACACTTATCCTTTGAAAAAAGGAGAAAAATACTTTCTACATTTGGTTGAAACATCATCTGTATAAATAATACATGTTGTCTCATAATTTCGAAATACTACTGAATGGAGATAAACAGACGCGTTGGATATGGACGTCTGTATACTGCTTTTTTCTGAGTATCGGTCAGACAGCTCAGTGGTTAAAGCGCTTGCTTACAGATGTTTGGGTAGTGGTTTCAGTTTCAAATCTCCGCGGAGGCTAAGATTTTTTAAAAATGTTTTTGATCATAAGAGTCACGCCTGAGCCGTAGGTTATTCGGATTTAATGTTAAACTGTAGATATCACAGAGTTAGTGGTGTAATGTGAGGCAAATCGTAGGTAGTCTTGCAATGCTGTAGGTGTACACTGTTTTACGTTATAATGATTCCTCAGGGGTTGTTCGCAGTCAGAGAGAGAGAGAGAGAGAGTGTGTGTGTGTGTGTGTGATCTGCAGTAATAATACTACAAATACGGAAGTAAGTCTCTGTCTTTTTGTTACATTTTGACGACCAAATGGCTACATCGATGTTGATGGAATTTGACAAGAAAATCTGTATGAAGGACACAGGACATTTCCTCCGGTATGTTTAATAGTTGTAGTCACGAAATTTTGAGACCTAATCGAATGGTGATAGAAATATGTTGGAAACTGATTCTCTTCAAGAGACTGGTTCGACGGTAGAATGATATAGTGTTAGCTTTCCTGTCATATTTTGCCGACTCGGTGTTGTTTGGGTCCATTCCTTCGTTACCAACAACTTTATATATTCAATTCTGGCAAAAAAATTCTTAATCCACGCGTACGAAGTCGCGGGTACGAGCTAGTATTTTATATTTTTGTTTACCTATACAGTTCTATCTTGCGATAGTTGCCTCCAATAAAAAATTAACCACTCCCACATGTCTTAAAATGTGTCCCACCATCTTGTCTCTTCTTTCTGTAAGACTCTTCTACAATCTTCTCTTCGCATCCATCTTCTCCAAAACAAGTTCATTTCGTACATGGAACAATGTATATAGAATAATGCGTTAATAACCGAGGTATACGGCTACAGCATAAGAGTATCAATAATGAAATTGGCTAGCCTGGAATGTAGATAGCAACATGAAGGACATAGTTGACATTAGCAAGGAATATTATTTCGTATTGTTGTAGCGTGAAGACAGTGAATTGGACTTAAGAATGTTTTAATTTAGTGCGTAAAGAAAACGCATTGTGAATGATTCAAACAGCATTTGCAATAAACGTTAAATAGTACAAAATATGATGCGAGGTATTTAATTTGTAGTATATTGTTTTCAAAACAACTCTTTTTTTTTCAGCAGAGAGATAACTATCGTTCACCAATTTTTGCCGTAATCCAAAGTCAAATACGAGCTACAAAATAAAGGGATTTATTTAACATATCAGCCAACAGATAATGTTTATTTTCGTAGTGACTGAAACAGTGTATTCTGCATACATCAAACTCACTGATAGGCTTATTTGAGGAATTAAAACTTGGATAAATGGGAAGCTTCTTGATGTATAATAATTCCGGTGTGCATGATGAGGCATTTAGCTACAATATTTCCTCGCAGTCACTGATAGCTTAAAACTAATATTCTATCTAATCCTTAACCTTCCTGAGACTCCAGCAACAAAATTATAAACGACCCATAGAACGCAAGGGATCCACGGTATCTTTTTTGTTCCAGGTACTGTGTTTTTCTTTACCACAACTAATAACTGGAGCCAACTTTTTGTTAATTTAGGTACTTATAACTAAAAAAAAAAACTTTTTCCCATTCATTCATACGTAGAGGGAATAATTTCTTTGCCACTAGTTCTAAACTATATCTGAAAGCTTTAAATCGTTTATATACGATTATATTTGGTAATATTTATTCACACACAATCTTTTATTTGTTCCAAGTACGCCCTTGTCTCGGCGTCGTCAAAGACGTTAGAGCGAGAGAGTAATCTAAGCAAAGAACCTAAACAAAGTTAGCCAAAGTTTTGAAACAAACACGCCACCAGTCACATTCTGTAAACTGTCTCTACACTGTTTACAATTACCGATCATTTTATTTAGCAACAAATTCAATAATAATGAGCTGAATACCCTCTATTCTCATGATTCACACTGTCCATCTGTGTACAGGAGAGGCCGGTGGCACGTCGTCCTTAGTTGGCCTGATCAAGGGGGAGGGGGAGGAGATACTTTCATTCACATTTGAATGGACTTTTTCTTCATTTGTACCTATCAAATAAATAATATGATGTCCAATGAATGAAAAGTGTTAGCACTTTATCTCGCGTGTCAGACACTGCTGCCAACTTCGGAGTTTGCCACATTTTATATCGTGTTACAAATTAAATTTTCATCAACCTGTATATTTTTCGAAGTGTATTCTGCGCAACATATCCTGATGTCATTTTCAGAATGTTCATATTAACACATCTGGCGAATAGCATAAAAGTAAAGGACCGTAAGGTCGGTGGGGATAGAGCTCTACATATCCTTCCTCTACCTCAACACTATGGTGGAAGTAATATGGTCAGCATTTCTCCTCCACTCTTCTACGCACCAAATTTTACCAACGCATCACCATAAAAAAAGAAAAGAAAAAAATTAATAACTTCCATCCAGATATGTAGGGTGACACCTTTTAAGTGCCGTTTTAATTAAATTCATAACTTTTCAGATTAATTGTGCGGAACCACATTTTCTGCACGGACTCATTCTGACTGAACAGGTCATTAAATTCGAATTTATTGCTGTTACCAACCCTCCCCCACAAACTCACCCTCAGTGCAAACCGCGCACTTATACCTTCCAGTCCCCTTCACTTGCCAAGATGGAGGGGTCAAATCCATTACAACATAGTAAAAAAATTTACTTGATAACCAACTTCCAACCCCTGTTACTTCGCTCAGTAGCTAAATCTTGCGGCCATTATCTGAGCCATAAAACCCTCGACAGCATCAGAAAATTTGTCCTTATCGGAAAGAAGGAGTTTCTGCCAGATCGTGAGAATGGTATTCAGTTTTTTTCTATTCATTCAGAAGTGAACGTGTTATATGCAATGTCTGCTGCGGTTTAATTTGGTATTATCTCATATCAGTCAACATTAATATTGTTTGCAAGACTAGTATTAAATATTTGGTATCAAATGTGCTGACTTTTCTGAGTTCTCCATAATCCTCCCCTATCACTTCTAGAACAGATTCATTTCTTACTTGATTTTTAATATCCGTAGCTCCACGTCTTATAAATAAAGAGACTTGAAGGTTGACTGAGAAACCTTAGATATAAAATTTAAGATTTTATACCTTTCACATCTGTCATGATATGCAGGTGTAATTAATTTACTGATTTTACCCGCTCTGTCATTCTGTTTATTTGTTTGAGACGTTTCAAACACCACCTGGGATCTTCCTCAAGACTTCTTCTGTTGGCTGGAATTGCTTTCAAAGCCCTGATCTTACACCTTTTATAGTTTGGAATTGTTACAAACAACTAATAGTATAAGGTCAGCATTTGCAGCAGTTTCAACAAGCAGAATACTCCCTGAAGAAGATCCCAGCTAGGAAATAAAACATGTGTGACAAAGAAAACGACTAATACAGCAGGAAAATCCTGAAAATTAATCGCAGTTGCATAACAGTTTAAATTTATCGAACAAAGACATAGCGTAGGAAAAGAGTTGTGAATAAAACACTGCTTTAGAACTGGGTAACAATATCTGATCAGATTTCACCGTTGATAAATTCACATGGATAAATTCTGCTATGTACAACGGTTCAGCTATTACCCTAGTTTTCGACATCAGGTGAAGTATACAGTGAAGAGAATTTTGCGGAAAATTACGAGGCGCACTCCTACATATAGAGACGGTCCTTGTGGTCACATACCAGGTCCGTTATATAAGCTAAACGCCCAATTGCCAGTATCGTCGGCTTCATACGAGGCCCGCCACGGGATAACAATTACAGGTTATGAGTTTTTTTCCAAACCAATCTACATCAAATCCAGCTACTCCAGAAGAGATGTCTAAGGATGATCCTAAACGCATCCAGATATACACCAATAGAAACGCTACATAACGAGAGAAATATTACCTTAATTAATAACGAAATATTTAATCTAACAGGAAAATTCCACAAGAAATTGAACGACGCCAGAGACGAAAGAACTGAGTCGATTGGAACGGTAATGCCGAGACATTGGCATAAGTATAAAGTTCCCCTCAGTATTCTATACCAGCCATCATAGAGCAGCACAGTACGTGAACTCCGCAGGGGTTTTTTCACCATTAAGACCATCCTAGATGGTCATAGCCCTGGTTTTTCCCCTGAAAGTGAAATAAAAAGTGTCCCAAAAATAAACACCCTATCCTAACACCTAGAAGTTATACTACCGAAGGTAGTGGGACTTCAATCACAGCCGCAGAGGCAGCAAAATAAAAACAAAAACATAAATAAAAAAATTCCATAGCTTTCTATTATTTTGCAAATTAAGAATCTTCAAAGCAGGCAAAGAGGCCGGATCATGGTACAGACCACACTACCTTCATAATACTCAGGACGTTGAGAACAACAACACCAACATTTGACAGAACACACTCCCTTTTCAGAAGGCCTGGTCTGAATTTTCTTCTTGTTGCCTTCGGAATGAAGTCCAAACAAGACGTACACACAGCTAAGCTACCCGAAGGGCAGACACCATTATTAATATAATTGCTGACCAGTTGAGGTACTAAAATTACCGATACGGCGTTCCCAGTCCTCCCAGAAGCCAATTAAAGTAATAAGTCGTAATCACCGAGTAGGGATTAAGCAATTTGTGTTGCCGCCTATAAATTAGTCGATAGCTGGGAGCATCCGCAGACGGGGAGTAAAAAGGTAAAACCAGATATAATTATGACTAAGTATTGAGTAGGGAGCAGAGAAATGTTTTCGCTAACAGCGGTTAACTCCGTGAAATAATGTTTTTACACAAGTGTTGGAAACGTTAATGCGAAACTGCAGACACAAAAAGCATCGGGATGCTAAAGTTTTAGCTGTTACTGGTTTTTGGTGTCCATAACCAAAGTGATACGCAGTTTTATTGCTTTTTAGCCTTCTTCTTATGTCTTAAGGCTTTGTCGAGGTTTGACTTCATTAACACTAGGAACGGGAAGCAATGCGGTAACGGTCTTTTGAAGGAGCCAACCTGGCATTAACCCTGAAGTGATTTTTGGAAACCATAGAAAGTCGAAATACGAATGTCTGCACGGGGATTTGAATCTGCATCCTCCACATAGTGAGGCTAGAGTGTAATCACTCACACACTAAGCTCGGTACCCTATCGGTCTTCTACAGACGTTTCGACGGATATCTTTGGTCTTCGTCAGGTGTCAAACAAATTGTTGAGTCTCCTAGAGACTTCGAAAACTGAATCTCCAGTGGATGTTATTTACAGCTGCCGTTGTTTCAGGCTAATTGTATCTGACTTTGTGAGGCAATGGCATATTTCCAAGTATTTTTCGTCTACCTCTTAAAACTCCTATAGACGAACGTGGACCGCAGTAAATTTCTTATCGCTAATCTAGTATGCATCTCACAATTATGGGTGCCAGAGAGGGTAAAGTGCGAATCCTGATTCTGTGCATTCTAATCCCGAATAGGCCGAGGAAAGAATACATAAAAACATTAGACGCCATCTTATTTCTCTAATCTTGTCCCTCCTGTTACTGCTATTTAAATAGGTTGGTGGAAGAAGTATTCCATATACACTCTCCAATAAATTCAAACGAAAACGACGTCATTTGTCTGCCAAACAATCCTAGCCCAACCTACACTGAAGAACCTAAGAAATGGGGCATGCATATTCAAACACAGAGATATGTAAACACTCAAAGCACGGCGCTGCGGTCGGCAACGCCTATATAAGACAACAGGCGTTAGATCGGTTACTGCTGCTGCAATGGCAGGTTATAACGATTTAAGCGAGTTCTAACGTGGAGTTATAGCCGTCACACGAGAGATGGGACACAGCATCTCCGAGGTAGCGATGAGGTGGGAATTTTTCCGTACGACCATTTCACGAGTGCACCGTGAATATCGGGAATCCGGTAAAACATCAAATCTCCGACATCACTGCGGCCGGAAAGAGATCCTGCAAGAACGGGACCAACAACGACTGAAGAGAATCGTTCAACGTGACAGAAATGCAACCCTTCCGCAAATTACTACGGATTTCAATGCTGGGCCATCAACAACGAAACATCATTGATATGGGCTTTCGGAGTCGAAGGCCCACTCGTGTACCCTTGCTGAGTGCACGACACAAAACTTTACGCCTCGTCTGGGCCCATCAACCCCGACATTGGACTGTTGCCTGGTCTGACGAGTCTCGTTTCCAATTGTATCGAACGGATGGACGTTTACGGGTATGGAGACAACCTCATGAATTCATGGACCCTGCATGTCAGCAGGGGACTGTTCAGGCTGGTGGGGGCTCTGTAATGGTGTGGGGCGTGTGCAGTTTGAGTGACATGAGATCCCTGATACGTCTAGATACGACTCTGACAGTTGACACATACGTACGAATCCTGGCTGATCACCTGCATACATTCGTGTCCATTGTGCATTCCGACGGATTAGGGGAATTCCAGCAGAACAATGCGACACCCCACATGCCCAGAATTGCTACAGAGTGGCTCCAGGAACCCTGTTCTGAGTTTAAACACCTCCGCTGGCCACAAAACTCCTCAGACATGAAAATTATTGAGCATATCTGGGATGCCTTGCTGAAGAGATCTCCACCCCTTCGTACTTTTACGGATTTGTGGACAGCCCTGCAGAATGCATAGTGTCAATTCCCTCCAGCACTACTTCAGACATTAGTCGAATCCTTGCCACGTCGTGTCAGCACTTCTGCGTGCTCGCAGGGCCCCTACACGATATTAGGCAGGTATACCAGTTTCTTTGGCTCTTCAGAGTATGTATCAATTCTGTGACGCTTTCGTAAGTGCTGTAGCCAGAATTCACCAATCGAGCGGCTCCCCTCTGTACTTTCTCTAACGCGTCAATCAATCCCTTGCCATACGGATCTCAAACTCCACAACAGTAATCCAAATATGGATGCACTAGAGTTTTGTACGCTATTTCCTTTGTATCAGCATTACAATTTTTCAAAATACGACCTATGAATCGTAATCTAGAATTAGCTTTCCCTACGAAAGAAGTTATGTGCTGGACCCATTTCAAGTTGCTTTGTACTTTAATGCCCAAGTGTTATTTACTTTATACTCGTGAAAAAACGGATTCATTTTGTTACTTATTCACTTTGCCTTGCACTTTTTACAGATAAGTGCAAGCTGCCATTTATGGCACTATTCCGAGATAACATACCTCTCTATGGATAGTGTTATGTAGTGTTTTTTGAAGTTACGCTTGCTGAGCCGTGTTGGCAGGTACATAGTCTCCCAGACCGTTGTTTTATCTCCTTCGTTCTCATTGGTTAGTGATCCGCATGTCGTTCCATCTCTCTTCTTTTTTTTATAGACGTTTGGCGCGTCTCTCTTTTACGACCGGCTGATAAGCGACAGCTATCAGGCTCGCCAATTACGTTTCCAGCTTCGAGGGCACCAACCGATTTGCCCTCGACTCGGGGTAAAAGGGTAGCCGAGACTAGATTCTGAAGTTCGAGTCACAAGATTATTCATTGGTACTAAGCAGAACCTCTAACATTGCCTCGGATTGTACAAAGTAGAAATATATATTCCTGTACCACAAGTTGTTTTTGCAACAGAGAATGTGGCAGATCACACACGAATCGTAAACATTCAGAGTACCTGTAATATTACCTGAATTAAAGATTGTTCCATGCACAATATGAGAAACGAACAAAATTCCTATAGTAAATTCATATAGTAGCCGAAATTAAGGTTTCTTTATATAGCAATCAGACCACTGCTGTGTATGATGAGGTAGTAAGTAATCTGCATTTTTCATGTCAAAAAAGAGAGTCGGAAGGTTGCGAAGGAAGCCAGGTTTTGTGTGTGTGTGTGTGTGTGTGTGGAAACTACTGGGTAACACAATCAGTAACTGATAGATAAAGTATCTAGTTACGTATCAATAGAAAACAGGAGGTTGGTGAAAGAAGTAGAGGGAACCTGTAAGGTATATTTTCGCGATGAGGCCAAGATGGATATTTGTAGAAAAATTAGGAATAGTAGATGAACTGGGAGAGGTCATAATGACTATAAATTAACACTAGGGATAATAATCTAAAGTAATAAGCAATAATAAATCTAAAGTAAAATTCATGGGAGAAATTTCAGAACCCTTTGACATTTAGAAAGGTGTGAGACAAGGCGACGGGCTCTCTCCTCTTGACAAGGTTATGGAAGAATGGGAGAAAGAACTCAAGAAATATAAGTATTGGAAACCAATTCCACTTGGCTTTCCCAAAAACAACCTCTGTATAACATACCTCGCTTTTGCGGATGATTTGGCGATACTAGCAGAGGATGAAGTGATTGCCATCAAACAGCTTGAGGCACTCAAAGAATGTGCAGAAAAAGTATGGTTACAAATCTCATTCGAGAAAACTGAATTCATATTTTCAAAGACATAAATAGCAAGTTTGAGAACAAAATACGGTAAAATCAACAGGGTCCCACACTTTAAATACCTCGGAGAATTCATCGAACCAACAGGCCTTGAAAAAATCTCGCAGCAAATCGCCTACAAAAAGTAAAAAAAGCGATAGGATTAGTGGAAAATCTCTACAACAAATAATCCATGTCATAACAGACCAAAATTCAGCACTACAACACAGTCATATAACCAACAGTCCTCTATGCAAGTGAAACGTTAACATTTTACGGAATACGTGACCTTGAAGAAATAAGAAAAGGGGAGAGAAAAATCATTATAAAAATTCTAGGAGCAAGGCTCACTAAAGATGGTTACAGACTAAAATCAATCAAAATAACAGAAAAGTTTTCAAATATCGAAATTGACAAGATCATAGTGTTTCACGGCATTGAAAAATAAATAAAATCTTCTCGGTCTTCCAGCCTCGTAAAGAAGTTCTGATTCCTTGTTCATTCAGTGACATCTATGGTTGAGAATGAGGGCTAAGATAGACGCCTCCGAAATGTCTCACGAGTGTGACTCGAAGCCCGAGAAGATTTTTTTAAATGGTATTTATTACTAATTTCGATGGAGTTAATGCTACGATGACAATTCCAATACCACCTACTTATTATTCATACATACTTTTGCCTTTAAAGTTATTCCAGTTTCAAACTTAGAAATGAAAAATTTCGTTCCTCCGTATGTCTGAAGTCAACTCTCCATTTATTATGATGGACCTCTTTTCCTTTCCACGTGCTGTTTCTAAATCGTCACTGATATTTCCGGCATAAAGTAATTTGAAAATTTTCGTTTACAAGAAGACATTCAGGTAATAAAAATGGGGGACGTGCAGGACAAATCGTCTGAAATATTGAAAGAATGTAAAATAAAAACTCACGAAATTCAGTTGTACGTTATAAGATTCTACCCTTTCATGCTACTTGGGAACATCTACATTTCCATCATGCACACCAAAATTATAATTAAGTTTCGCTATCTTGTTTTATAATCTTTGCCATCTCGTCAGAGATTACATATTGCTTGCTTTTTAGCTTTCAAAAACGACTAATGCAGAACCATTTTATACTATTTGCATTTTTCTCTCTCCTGTAAGGACCTTTCGTTGACAGGTTGACCTCCTTTACTCAGATAACAGTGATTTATGCCTTGAATCACTTTAAACACCTTATTAACTGATAAAGCTTACTTCTCTCTCAATTATATTTTATTTATTTATTTGTTTATTTTTGCTTATTGCTTTACGCCTCGTTGACGTCGAAACATTAGAAGCGGGAGAGGATTGTGGTCAAGGAACGGGAATGAATTCAGCAATGAACATTTTGAAAGAAGCATCCCAACATTCTCCTTCAGTTATTTGGGGAAACCATAGAAAATCCAAATCTGGATGCCCGGACAGGGATTCGAACCAGCGCCCTCCCAAATGCGAGGCTAGACCGTACCACTTACCCACCACGTTCGATTCACATCTCTCATCTCGAGATTAATATATTTTTCATCACAACACTTTAAGGCAATTCTAGATCTCAACCAAAATACAATACTTCAAACTTGTTTTATTTCACTAAAAAACATCTATCAATTGAGTTTATTAATGACTTAACTTTTGATTCTTCTCCCTTGATTGTTTTTCATATTATTCACATATTCCTGGCTGCTCGTCGTTCTCCCCTATCATTATTCCTCGGCCATTGGGACCATCCCTTAAATACAATATGATATCAATTATCTTTAGATCATTTCCATGTTACTACAATAGATGCATCCTCACCGTCAGCTTTTTCCGTCTGTTATGAAGTTGCAAGTTGTACCGTTAAATCCCTACTAAGTCTACAGCTCCTTTGTAATTTATTAATAACAACGATAAATAAAACCGAGCGTAGTTGGTGAGTGGTTATCGCTCTGGCTTCGCATTCTGGAGGACGTGGGTTCGAATCCCCTCTGGGCATCCCCTAATCTCTGCAGATGAATGTCGGAATGCATCCTACAAAAGGCATGGCGAAATTCCTTCCAATTCCTACCCCTCCCCCCCTTTCCAGCCTCTAATGACCTCGACGTCGATAAAACAAGATAAATAAAGTTGTGTAAATTGTGATAATTTAGAGATGTGAGACACAGAAATGGCTATCATTAATATCCGAAGGCGTAATAGAAAGAAACATATGACCTTCCACCGAACTTTAACATACCTATTTAGTGATTTGTCATTGGATGGGTTTAGTAAATTCCCCTCTGCGAATTTTCGTACGGAAATATTTCATTACGCGTTAAAAGCCTCGGACAGCGAAAAGAAAGACAGAAAAAAAGGAAAATAAAATATAGCGAGCAAAAATAAAAGCGATGTACAACCGGCACAATAAGACCGGCAACAAATTTGTTACAAGGAGGAGACATAAAATGCTCACAATGGATCCTTGCCGTCCCCATTGTCCTGGTCGGGAGCAGACTCGACGATCGTAAATCTCCGTCCCACCCACACAAACACGCCGGCATCGCACGAGCGGAATTTTTATTCGAGAACTTAGGAACGGGAAAAAAGAAACGATGGGAAAGCGGCCAAAAGGGCAGCGACGTGTCATACAGAAAGGATGCACCGCCTTCTAAATCAGACGCCTCTGCCACCACAGCCATCTACTTTTCAACCCTCTCCGGTACCTGGCTCCAAACGACACGAAGAAACCTAACCCTTAAAAAAAAAAATATTCAGAATTAAGACTGCTATACAGAGGTGAACGGCTACGATATCCCGCTGTGATGGTAACGTAAGGGGTTCCAGGTCTTATCTCTGTTGGTTCATAAAAATGCTGCGCAACCCTTCAACCTCACTGTAACATTTGAATGTACTGCTGTGCCACCCCCGTAAGTCAGAGGATGAAGACGGAAACTACTCCCGAACTGGGGACGACTGGGTATAGAAGGCGGTGGAGAATAGAGGAGAGCTGGATAAAGAATTAGTGGAGACTGGATGAGATGAAGTCCTCTAGGAAGGGAGGGTGGTGCCGTAATTCTTGAGGGATTTTGCCCCACCGCCAAAGCGGCGGGCGTGACACAGTGGGCTGTTATTATTATTTCAGGACCCGAGTTGAGCCTTGAGGAAGGGACCGCCGGGTAGTGCATTATACAGCAAGGCTGGGACCGGGGAAGCAGTGGCACGCAACTTCAATGGAGAACTCTTAAAGGGGGATAGATTACTGCTAGTTTCACTTCTCTATTTCTGCGACCTTTCACAAAAATATCAGACTTTCTCTCCATACTTACGAATATGTCCGTTTATCAAGTCTACGATAGATTAAAGTAGAATTAGTATATATTAATGTTTAAAGTGGATCATTTCACTGTTGAGATTGAAATGAATAAAACCATTACATTTTTTAATGCCAGCATAAACCATCAAACGAAGACCTTTCAAATAATGTGTTGCAGAAGACTGATAAAAAATAAATCCAAAATACAGACACAGCAGCCAGTTACTAGATTCTTTCCTGATTACGTAGAACTTATTTACCAGGTTATATTCTTAGACCAAATGGAGAGAGAGAGAGAGAAGGAATAAAATATTATATTAGTCGATAGTAATAAAGGCTGCATAAACGGTAGAACGATAATGTTCACAGAACCTTACCTGGGCTAAACAAAACTGTACATAAGCTACTGTATTGGAATATCCTTAAATTTTATTTACGTAGACGGTTCCGAAGCACAGTTACAAGTCTAAACTCAACTACTTCAAGCAGGAATTATGATTTATTCAGTAGAGTTGGCATAGTAGAACATTAGAAATAAATTAAATTTTCTCTTAATTTATTCTATACTTTATAGCGTATAATGAATCGGACAAAACACCTCGCAAAGGCAGTAATTTTCATGCGTGATATACACTCATATAAATTTCTATAAAATTCTGACAATACCTCATTCCAACAAAGCAGAAATATTAGTTTCATGAACTGACAGTTTTTGTAAAAGAAATCATGAATCACCGGTACTTAAACTGTACATGGACGTTTCGTATCAGTCGCAGCTTGTGATATCTGGGAGGTTCAACACAGGTTCCAGCAATTCCCTGGAGCTCGCAGACTCTCTGGAATCCAGGTGTGTTCCGCCACTTTTCGTTTTTTTTTCCCAGTGCGCGGCGACTTGTCAGGGCGGGCGAATAAAGTGTGTAACAAACTACAGCGCGGATAACCAGTTCCCTCCCCCTCCCCCCCGCCATCCCCCCCCCCCAGCAAGCTCACCGCCAAAGTGTCTGGGCGCAATATACTGCAGGAAAACAGAGAGGGTGGAGTGGAATGTTCGCGCAAACTGACGGCCAATGGGAAACGAGCCCCCACTTGCAGTGGAGACAAATCCTCAAAACACATTACAACAAAAAATACTTTATTGTTACAATATGTGTAGTATTGCCGAGCTCAAAAGTAGTAACTCACGTGTGTTTTGTTTTCTGGGCAGAAAAGAGACATTCTGTGAAAGCGATTGTTTGCTACTAACTAAAAACCAAGATTGGGTTAGGGTGATTGTAAATCATTTGTTATTATATGAACACTTTTGTTGAAACGAATATCATTAATTAATTACTAACGTGTACTACAAAACACCACAGCTGTGGCACAAATGAACAAAAACTAGCTGCAACATTTACTGCAGTGATGTGAATTTATTTAGTTTGTAAAGAAGCAAGTTATACCACAGATCGATATTCCAAACAAAACAATAATACAATAATGGCGGAATGAGAATTGAGCCTTAAGGGTCACCTTCATGAAGACGGATTCACTTTTGCCATCTGCAAAGTATTTGAGCTTCGCAGATTTCCAAAATCTATATACTAGAACAGTTGATTTCATTTCAATAACTAGGAATTCTGCAAGCGATTTCGCTATTAAGTAATGCGGAACCTTCAGACACATAAAATTATGTGTCTGTGGATGTAGTGAATGAAATAGAACAAAGAATATTTCTATCTTTACTGTAGTGGTTATTGACAGTTTAATAAAGAAGCTAAGGAATAAACGCGAAAATATTGCGGAACAAATTTACAATAAGACCTATTCTGCAATGGATTCTTGAGTAACGCCAAGAAAAAATCTATTAGATTTGAATCTATCGTAACTAATAGACTTGTGAAGTAACCTTCTATTAATATTGGTACACCTTTTGTTGTTGTGTTTTTTTTTGTTGTGTTTTTTTTTTGTTGTGTTTTTTTTGTTGTTTTTTTTATTACTGTGGTAAATGCAAATGTGTTTTTCAAATTTGGTTAATTTTACGAATATATATCGTAAAAAATTATTTCTAAATTTTACTGAAAATTATCTAATGGGCCAAAAATTATAAAGTCCGTTACTGCAGACGGATACTTTTAACAGGTTTATAAAGAAGCAAGTGATTTTAAAACTACAATGACTGTTAGAACAATAAACAAGAATGATTAGTCAATTATTTGTTTCTCAGGTAAAAGAATGAATTCTTGCGGAAACTGCTTCTGAAACCGGTTCAGTTTATATACGTTCCAACCTACTGTGGCAGATAAATACATAAAGAAAGAAATATCGTTTTGTGATTGTTTCTCTACACCTGGTAAGATACAACGTCAGGAATCATAATCAAGTATGGACTGTCTTGTATTTCTTATTGCATGAAGTTCTTCGACCCATCTCCAAGAAGCTATAATATTAATTCATTCCTTTCGTTGTAATAAAAGTGAAGGAATGATTACAGTGAGTTAAGAATGAAACTGGTGACTAAATATGTAGATGTTGTATGTTAATTCAATGTATTATGGGTTCAAATATGAATCCTTGAAGGAACAGCTCCCGAAAAACGATTTCATTTTTATGTCTTCTAAATTAATGGATTGAATAATGCAGAAAGAGAGAAATAGGGTTTTAAGAATGTTTCTCTTCACCTGAGGAGACTTTGGCAAGTATGACGTCATAAAGAACAGGGATCATAGTAAATGTGGTCTGTCTTCTTATATTCCTAATTTCATGAAGTTGATGGATCCCTCTCACATATGCAATAACATTAATTAATTCCTGTCATGAGCATAATAACGACGTAATGATTAAAACGAGTTAAGAATGAAACAAGCGATTTAGCAGGTCGATACTGCGAGATAATTTACGGTACCGCCGGTCCAAGAATGGAGCCTTGAGGAACGCCGTCCAAAAAACAGTTCCATTAACCCTCCTCCCCCACTTATCTGGTAACGTAATAACCGCTCGCTCCCGATTGGCCGGAGCCTGCCCGCGGAGCATATTTATTGGTCGGCGGGGCGAGGGCCGCGTAGTTTGTTACACAGTTTATTCGTGACACTGGCCGACACCTCACAAGCAGCCAGCCAGCCGTAAAACGGGGCCGGCCGATGGTTTTATTAGCGAGTGTCCGACACAAGGCCGACAAGGTACAAAGTTGCCAGCCACCACTGACGGCATAATTCCAGAGTCGGCACCGCCGAGGAATATGGAGAACTTCGCGAACAGAAAATAATCCCACACTGACTCACAGTTCATTGAGTCCTGCTGCATAAATCCAACATCGTCAGGCGTTTATGCGAATTATTCACCTTCGCAACAAAAACACGTTCTCATACAGCAATCTGGAATTAGCGAAACATGTGTACTCCTCTTATTTTCATACAGTCACACAGTCATACAGTGATATAATTATTTGAGGGACCTCTTCGAAAAGTAGAAAGAAGTTCTCATAGCGCATAATTTGTTAGTGGAGACAGAGATTAGAATATATGAAACAGATAATGGAGAACATAAATTGTTAGGTGTATATTGAGATGTATAGGCTACTGAAAGATAGGAAGAGATAGAGGATAGCATAAAAAAGGGCATAAAAGAGCTATTAGAATGCTGTTTAGGTTAAAAACAAGAACTTCTTGCATACAACTATTAAAAAACCATAATTCTCAATTTATACATTCTCTCATCTGCTTGGGATTGCACCGTGTTTCACCATGTGCCATCATTCAAATTCATATAGAGAAAACAAGTAACACACTACATTTAACATCATTTAACTACACAGTGCAAGAGACAGACCTCATACAGAAAATGGTTAACGTAGTTGCAAATATATTGATAATGTGAAACGAAAACTTATTAAAGATAGCTAATAATGAATTATATTGAAGTAATTGAACTTTGGAGGCCAATATCGAGTGATTAGCAAGGGATAAATAAGAGATAACGAAAGAATGAAACAGGTGAAAGAAAATTGCAGTCTTAGAAGATGGATTATGAGCTGTGAATGAGATACGTACTGTTCTGTCTGACTGGATTAAAAGTATTACGTTTTATAGAACTTGTGATAAAATTTTAAGATTTGGTTAAAATTATCAATATTACAAATAAAAATGTGTTTGCAAGTGATTGATGGAATAATTACTTACAATAAAGAACAGACGTTAACTCAAGCAACCAATATAAATTATAAGTATATCTTTTTCAGGTACAGGAGAATAAAATATGCAAAATATAAAAGCGAGAATACATCCGACTTTATAATTGGATTAGATACGACGCATAATGTGCACAGGTGAGAAAGGGAAAATTCGCTTTGTAATTTGAAATATATATATTATTGTGCAGAAGTTAAAGTGAAGGATTAAAACCACTTGGTTCACTTATAACACATATAAATTCACTTAGAGGAGTAAACCATACCTCCGAATCATGTTTAGTGTTGCTGGCATAGGGGTCAGGAACCGCATACTTCATTTATTAGGAAAAGTCCGAGCGTCAAATCCCTTCAAAAATAGCTGCTTCAAATCCTTGTTTTGGTAATTCATTTGTCCGCAGTTTTTTTAAAAAATTAATAAACAAACAGAATTATTATCAGATAAAGCTCATTACCACGATTTTATAGCGTTATATGTAATATCGACTGCGTTTTGTTATATTACACAATTTTATTTATAAAACGGATGTAGATTTAAACGAATTACCCCTCTTTCTTTATAGCTGGTGTCAAATTATAATTTGAACGAAAATATTTATCAATAAAACACATAAATAGTTAACCCAAATTTTTTCCTTGCTGCAACAGCCCATACTATGGATAGATAATATAACGAAAACATCTACAGCAAACAAATATAAATAAACATCTGGCGCCTAATAATTAATATGTAAATTTAAGCGAAACACGTACCCCTCTGTATGGTTAGTTTGCGATTTAAAATAATTTGAGCCATTACAGAGACAAAAAACAGAAATTGCGGTATCGTGGTGTACATGCAACTTCTGTAAGCCATACATACTTTTTTCTGTGTGTTTTATTTGTTTTTGATGTTTCTTTCAAATTCGTGAAGATGAACGGCACAACCTTTATTGCATGTGAACATTATGTGGGAACTTTGTCCAAGATATTTTCGTAACCAAATGAAAATCCTCAAAAAGCCTGAAAAACTCTTCGAGCCCTAATCTGTATTTCTTGTTTAGAGTTGTTATATCGGATAAAAACTTGGGAAAAATCATCCGATTACCGTACTTTCAGTCAATAGGATTCGAGAGACGTAATTATTTTTAATTGGAACAAATAAAAAACATTTTAGTATGTAGCTATCTACAGTCAGTATAATGAAGAAGTTGAATATTATTAAAATCAATTTATATTACTATATATTTCTACCATTACTATTCTACTTCCATTGTATTTGGTGAATTTGTATCATATGGTTATGAAATCAATAGTGTATGGTATATGAAATGGGAAATATTTGTTTCCCGTTTAATATGATACACCATTTAACATGGTCTTCTGTGACAGGGGTCACTATCGCAGCTGCTTGCATCAAAGTATTGTTAAGTGCGCATGATCAAAAGTTAAGTGAGCATGCTCAGAACATCAAGTGCGCATGCTCAGAAGATTAGGTGCGCATGCTCAGAACGTTAAGGGCGCGCGCTCAGAAAGTTAAGTGCGCATGGTCATAATGTTAAGTGCGCATGCTCAGAATGTTAAGTGCGCATGCTCAGAACGTTAACTGCGCAAAATCAGAACGGTAAGTGCACGAAATCAGAAAGTTAAATGCACATTATCAGATAAGTGCGAATGATCAGAACGTTAAGTGCGCATACTCAGAAGATTAAATACGCATAATCAGAACGGTAAGAGCACATAATTAGAACGTTAAATGCACGATATCAGATAAGTGCGCATGCTCAGGACGTTAAGTGTGCATGCTCAGAACCGTAAGTGTGCATGATCAGAACAATAAGTGCGAATGATCAGAACTGTAAGTGTGCTTGCTCAGAACGATAAGTGTGCATGATCAGAACGTTAAGTGCGAATAATCAGAACGATAAGTGCGCATGCTCAGAACAATAAGTGAGAATGATCAGAACTATAAGTGCACATGCTCAGAACATTAAGTGCAAAATATCATAACGTTGAGTGCGCACGCTCAGATCGTTAAGTGCGCATGTTCATAACGTTAACTGTGCATGATCAGAACGTTAAGTGCGCATGCTCAGAACGATAAGTGCGCATTATCAGAAAGTTAAGTGCACATAAAAAGAACATTAAGTGCGCATGCTCAGAATTTTAAGTGCGTATGCTCAGAAGGTTAGGTGCGCATGCTCAGAACATTAAGCGCGCATGCTCAGAACGTTAATTGCGCACACTCAGAATGTTAAGTGCGCATGATCACCCGATAAGTGCGCATGCTCAGAACGTTAAGCGCGCATGATAAGAACGTTAAGTGCGCATTATCAGAAAGTTAAGTGCGCATGTGGGCTTAACGGGTAAGTAAGCAAATATTTTCCCACCCAAAGACATTTCTACATCTCAAAAATTGTGGGTGGCAGAGGGTGCTCAGCACCAAAATTAATCTCTTTGCTGTGCATTCCAATCCCGAATGGTACGAGGGAAAAAATAATTCAAATAAGAATCAGTGTGGCACCTTATTTCTCTAATCTTATCGTTCCTGTCATTCCGACTCAAACAGGTTGGTGGACGAAGTATTTGACTTCATTTTGGGGTGCTGTAACAGTATTACCTATGAAGAGAAAGTGTAAACATCTCTGGCAGGGCCTGGCACGTGACGTCACAGGGTGACAGACACGATGACCAGGCTGACCTTTTATTAGTACTGATAAGTAATTAGCAATATTAATGTTTCCAAAATAGAAATATGTGCAGGCAGTCACCATGGAAGGTACTTATTTTGCAGTCAGTACCCCCACACTACCCGGACTTTCCATCGCATTTTTACAACACGGATTTTTTTTCCTTGTTCTTCTCTTCGCGCAGATGACTCTCGCGTTTAAAACGAGCGTCTCTCCCCCGCGCTGTAACCGAAATCGAGCACTTTGTATTCGCGTCCCCCCCGTTACGACAGCACTTTGCATAAGCGAATTCCTCGGCCGTGTCAGGCGACACAGTAAGACGGCGAATCTACGACTGGCGGGTGTCGTAAGAAGCGGAATTTAGCGCACGGTATCTCTCATCTCCCACTGTCAACCGGCTCCGTTGGGCGTGACCAGTGCGGGCGGCAGCCATCAATTCGTCGAGAAACCGCGACTCGGCGCCGGCCGCAAGGTGAGAAATTTACGCCTTCCCGCGACGTGCGGGAACGTAAACATCGGAAATTGGCAGCACAGTGTTACAGTGTATCCGAAACGTCTCGAAATCCACACCTCCAAACCTCAACAACACAGGGCCCAACATGCAAACTAAGCACTTGTTACACACTGGCGGAGATTAAAAATACAAAATCCAGGAAAGAAATCTCGCCCCATGTATCCCCATTTGAAGAGAAAGAATTACGGGTCTATTTTTATTATACAAAACTGCTAAGTTTTTACTAGCGTATAAGTGATAATAGCATGACGTAATGAAGGTTATCGATGCAGGATCACAAGTTGATGCTATTTTCTTGGATTTCCAGAAGGCTTTTGACTCTGTACCACATAACCGCCTTTTGGCGAAGATTCGAGCGTACGGTATATCTGATCAGATCTGCGAATGGATACGCGATTTTCTAACTGGTCGGTCGCAGTATGTCGTTGTTGACGGGGAAGCCTCTTCAAAGCTAGATGTTCCTCAAGGAAGTGTAATAGGACCACTTCTTTTCTTAATTTTTATAAACGATCTCGGTGACAACGTTAATTGCAGGATGCGATTTTTTGCTGATGATGCACTTATTTATAGGGAAGTGGGGTGCTCTGACGATTGCTTAGAAATACAGCGCGATCTGGATGTTATTTCGGAATGGTGCCGTAAATGGCAGCTTACACTTAACTGTAAAAAGTGCAAGGCAATGCAAATAAGTAATAAAAAGACCCCGTTTGCTCACGAGTACAAAGTTAACAATTCAGTTGTTGACACGGTCGATTCCCTGAAGTATCTAGGCGTAACAGTACAAAAAAACATGAAATGGGACTTGCACATAACTTCCGTCGTAGGCAAAGCTAATTCTAAACTACGTTTTATAGGTCGTATTTTGAGAAGCTGCAATGCTCATACAAAGGAAATAGCGTACAAAACACTAGTGCATCCGCATTTGGAATACTGTTGTGCAATTTGGGATCCGTATCGCAAGGGATTGATTGACACGTTAGAGAAAGTACAGAGGAGAGCCGCTCGATTCGTGACCGCTAGTTACAGTCCTTATGTGAGTGTCACAGAGCTGATAAGTGGGTTGGGCTGGGATTGTTTGGTGGACAGACGACGTCGTTCTCGTTTAAATTTGTTGGAGAATATGCAAAAATCTCTAATTTCCGAGTGCAACGAAATACTTCTTCCGCCAACCTATTTGGGTCGCAATGACAGAAGGGATAAGATTCGAGAGATAAGATGCCGTACTGATACATTTATGTATCCTTCTTTCCTCGTTCTATTCGGGATTGGAATACTCTAAAATAGGAATTGTGCTTAGCACCCTCTGCCACCCACAGTAATTGTGAATTGTAGATTATAGATGTAGATGTAGAAAAGCGTTGTCCACAAGATATTATTGACCAAGTATGCTACGCCGAAGAGTGAAGACCCTCTACCCCCAAATGGCTAACTGTGAGAGTGGTCGCAGAGTTGGCGAGTTGAAATGGGTGCTTCATCTCGTGAAATCTTCCGAAGGATTGGCCGTAGTGCAAAGTCAAGATACAGATTTGTTATGCAGTGGATGAAAGAAAGCTCTAGTACTCCTAGAACCGGAACAGGTGCAACCAGAAGGAACATAACACGTGATGGTAGCCAAATTGTGTGGGTGACTGTTGCTGGCAGATGGGTGACTGCAGAACAGATCCAAACAGAAGGAGTCATCCCCTGGACGATTGTAAACCAATTACTTGAAGCTGAGTTACACTCTCTGAACCCTATGCAATGTTTTCAGTGAACCTCGCTTCATTGCCAGCATCGTCTAACCTGGTGTAACGTAAAAAGGGAGCGTGGTGGGTGAACGGTTAACGCTCTGGCCTCGCATTCGGGAGGACGCGGATTCGATTTCCCGTCCGGGCATTCAGATTTGGGTTTTTCATAGTTTCCCCAAATCACTCCAGGCGAATGCAGGGATGCTTCCTTCAAAAGGCCATCTCAGAATTCCTTCCCGTTCCTTGTCCCCAGTCCCATCACGCCTCTAATGACCTTAGCCGTCGACGAGGCGTAAAACCATAATTAAAAAAAAGTAACAAAAAACGCAAATGGACACGTGAATGGCGTGTATTTTGTTTAGACGTGTCTCTATTGTGTCTGTAGCAAAGTGATAATCGACAGCATGTACGTACGCGTATTGGAGAAGCGGCTTAGCCTGCTGTGGTTTCAGAACATTACAAAGGTCGAGCCACTAGTGTGATGGTTTGGCGACAATCAGATGCTGCAGCAAGACTGTGTTGGTGGTTGAAGGCACAATGACAGCCCGCCATTGTATGGACGAGGTGTTCCTCCCTATTGTGATACTCATGATGTCCACCATCCAAATCGCATTTTCCAACAGAATAATGCCGGTCCTCATACTGTAGCCATCACAACAGAAGCCTTGCAGAGGGTTACGATCAAAATTTGGTCCGCACGTTCCCCAGCTTTGTCCCCAATAGTGCATGTCATTCAGCACAAACTGTGCAACAACTGACTGCACAAGACATGCAGGCGTAGAGAGGCATATCCCAAGAAGACATCCGAAAACTCATTGATTCAATGCCGGCAAGGATCCACAAATGTACAGGTGCTTAAGATGGGCGCACTTCTTACTCACAACTGTATCTAGAGGTAGTAAATTTAGCCTGATCCACTTCAATTTGCTATCAATTCTTCTGGTTTGACCATGAATATATCTACAAAGTTTCCTAAAATTCCAAACTTCCAGTCTAGGTTTTTCACTTTTAATTTCCGCCAGTGTAGTAGCAAGTCGATATTTCATATCCTAAAACTTACTTTTAAAAGACAAAAGAATATGATTTAACTTATCCCACCGAGGTTGTAAAGGACATGTGTAACATAAGCAAGCAATTATGTATAAAAGACTAGGAAATTATTATTATTGTTGATAGCATTACGAATACAGGTACCAATTGCTTTTAGGGGCATATTTGATAGCAAGAAGCAAGCTCGGCTCCAAGGAGAAACCAAAGAATCTTTGCGTGATGGGTGAGCCGTAACGTTCTATCCTCGTATTCTGAAGGACGCTGGTTCGAATCCCCATGCAACCTTCCAAATTTGGATTTTGCATGGTTCACCAACATCAAGCATAAGATTCAAAACACAGAACATAGTTCCATAGTTTTTTTGATGAATTTTCAAACTCAATTGTTGACGAACAAAAAAAAATTGAAATCGTTTCCCACACTATTAGGTACTTTAAAAACTTCTTCATTTAGTAGGCTTTAAGAAACATAAAGTACAATTTACCGTTAGTAGTCTGGTAAAAGGTATTACTCAAACTCGGATGCAGAAGTGTAGAATTCATTCAAAATTCTATACTTACAATGATAGTAGCTGCATCATCCCATGATTCCTACAGACATATTAGATACAAAGTTAACAAATATATTTATTTATTCAGTGACTGTAAATGGTTCTAAATATTTATACCACCAAATCCTGTGACAAATCTGCAAACATTAAGAAAGTTTGCCTTAACCTTCCTATAGAAAAATTACTGAAAAATGGTAGAAACGCCTGAAAAATAAAGATTAATCACGAGAACTGTAAAAAGTCACTGAATCTATATGGAAGTTATTCTGATTAGTATTATGCCACCATATTCAATTTTTAAATTTTGTCGTCAATATCCCGGTCTCCCTGTACACTAGTTAAGAACCTGTAACTGTGTGATTCAGTTCGAATAGTATCGAATATCGACCATAGTTTTTGCATACATGCCCTTAAACCGATCTTGATTTCTGGTAAAGCTTTGCTTTGTTCGTGGGGACTACATTATACCCTGTTCACTCCGAACTGGTGGCTCAACATCATGTTTCCCTGCCCGCGCTCCTCACCTTATCGCCTCTCCCGTTCGTATCTCTCCGACCTGACCGCTGTGTCCAGGTTAAGTGGATGGCAAATTACCCCTTCGCATGTAGGGGTAAGGGCAGTGGAATGGGGATATACACTCCTGGAAATTGAAATAAGAACACATTGACGCCGGTGTGTAAGACCCACCATACTTGCTCCGGACACTACGAGAGGGCTGTACAAGCACTGATCAAACACACGGCACAGCGGACACACCAGGAACAGCAGTGTTGGCCGTCGAAGGGCGCTAGCTGCGCAGCGGTTGGGCACCGCCGCAGTCAGTGTCAGCCAGTTTGCCGTGGCATACGGAGCTCCATCTCAGTCTTTAACACTGGTAGCATGCCGCGACAGCGTGTACGTGAACCGTATGTGCAGTTGACGGACTTTGAGCGAGGGCGTATAGTGGGCATGCGGGAGGCCGGGTGGACGTACCGCCGAATTGCTCAATATATGGGGCGCGAGGTCTCCACAGTACATCGATGTTGTCGCCAGTGGTCGGCGGAAGGTGCACGTGCCCGTCGACCAGGGTCCGGACAGCAGCGACGCACGGACGCACGCCAAGACCGTCGCATCCTACGCAGTGCCGTAGGGGACCGCACCGCCACTTCCCGGCAAATTAGGGACACTGTTGCTCCTGGGGTATCAGAGAGGACCATTCGCAACCGTCTCCATGAAGCTGGGCTACGGTCCCGCGCACCGTTAGGTCGTCTTCCGCTCACGCCCCAACATCGTGCAGCCCACCTCCAGTGGTGTCGCGACAGGCGTGTATGGAGGGACGAATGGAGACGTGTCGTCTTCACTGATGAGAGTCGCTTCTGCCTTGGTGCCAATGATGGTCGTATGCGTGTTTGGCGCCGTGCAGGTGAGCGCCACAATCAGGACTGCATACGACTGAGGCACACAGGGCCAACACCCGGCATCATGGTGTGGGGAGCGATCTCCTACACTGGCCGCACACCTCTGGTGATCGTCGAGGGGACACTGAACAGTGCACGGTACATTCAAACCGTCATCGAACCCATCATTCTACCATTCCTAGACCGGCAAGGGGACATGCTGTTCAAACAGGACAATGCACGTCCACATGTATCCCGTGCCACCCAACGTGCTCTAGAAGGTGTAAGTCAACTACCCTGGCCAGCGAGATCTCCGGATCTGTCCCCCATTGAGCATGTTTGGGACTGGATGAAACGTCGTCTCACGCGGTCTGCACGTCCAGTACGAACGCTGGTCCAGCTGATGAGGCGCCAGGTGGAAATGGCTTGGCATGCCGTTCCACAGGACTACATTCAGCACCTCTACGATCGTCTCCATGGGAGAATTGCAGCCTGAATTGCTGCGAAAGGAGGATACACACGGTACTAGTGCCGACATTGTGCATGTTCTGTTGCCTGTGTCTATGTGCCTATGGTTCTGTCTGTGTGATCATGTGTTGTATCTAACCCCAGGAATGTGTATATAAAGTTTCCCATTCCTGGGACAATGAATTCACGGTGTTCTTATTTCAATTTCCAGGAGTGTAGCAGGCTGACCTTGAACCGCCTCTGTTAATTAAACAGGCTATATTAAGCACTGTGGTTTGGATTCGAAATAAAACTACTATGTCAGAATATCTGGTACGATACGTTGAAACATGTCAGAAATAGAAAAGAAAAACTCTGTTACTAATTAGATAGAAGCGCACGAGGTTTAATTCCTTACCGAAGATAGTCAAGGAATTCGGAGGTCGAGCAATTCATTGTATTGGTGAAAGATATTCCTAAAGATCGTAGCACTACAGTAAACACTAGTAATACGTAAATGAGTCGGTGAAAGTAAACGTTTTATTGGCGTGCTGCTCTACGACGCAACCAAAGCAATCGCAGGGCGACAACCGCGCCCAAACAAAATACTTTCCCGTCGTCACCCTCAGCCCACAACAAACGCCAGAACGTTTAAAAATTATGGAAATCGTCCAATAAAAACGGAACTGCGGCGGGCATCCGGCCCCAAGTTTTTATCGTTTCCAAATTTAATTTCATGCCGAGACAGTGCAGCCGAGGCGGATGCTGACTGAGGAAAACGCAAGAAAAACTTGTCCGCTCTCCCCGACCTGCCCGCCCCGTGCTCACTATAAATTCATACTTTGCGGGGGCGTTTTATTATGTATACATAGCCGGCCCTGGAGTGAGCCCATAAATTTAAATTGGATTGAAGATTCCCGAGGGCGCATTACCGCAGGACAATTTGCGGGGTACACGTTTTTACGAGGGTCGGTGTGCTGGAGAGGAATGGCAGGGGGGCGGGGGGAGTTGATGTCGGTATTGTTACGGCCATCGCTTCGATGACACTTGTGCACGATTTCACGTGCGGGTGAACTAGAGGTATCAAAGCAAAAATCTTGCCGTAACACATTAAAGCGCGTTAGCAAAGCTTACGAAATCTCAGCCACAAAAATTAAAAAAATAGGATTCGATCACAGGGAACAATCACCCAATATATTATTCCTATTCTTGCAAAACTCGAAAAAGTAAACAAAACACAACATGATAAATAAGACTGGAAAACCGTGACACACTTGAACAGAAACACATATCTCTTAAGCTCGACAAATATCCGTAACAGCTTAACAGATACATAACCACAAGCAGTTATCATAATGTTGGGTAGCGATAATTAGGAAATACAACAAAGAAATATACATACCACAAACATACTAAGCTAAACTAATAATTCTACAGTCCTCAAACATGTAGAATATAACCACGAGCACATTAAAAAGGCAATATATTTACAAGTATTAAGAGGAATATACTCACAATAACGTAAGTAAATTTCACAAAGAGAAGCCGTAACAGAAGAAGAAGTTATGATTGAATGTAAACCTCACAAACCAAATATCATTCAAGAAAATACATCGAACGTAAATAACCGTTTATCAGGATAGAAATTTTTAATACACTATGAGTGGAGCGCAACACTAAACACTATATGTTAGCGAAGCGAATGCCAGAAAGAACAAAAATTTAAGCATTTAAAATGTGGTGCTGTAGGAGGATGATGAAAATTAAGTGGACAGATGAAGAATGGAATGAGTATGTTTTGGAAATGATAGGTGAGGAAAGAAGTTTGGGGAAGAGTTTTACATAAAGAAGAGACAGCAAGGTGGGTAAAATTTTAAGACGAACGGAATAGGTTAATTTGTTAGTAGTTGAAACAGTTGATGTTGAGATCTGTAGAGGAAGGCAGAAATGCCGCAGTAAAACATATCTACCCAATTGAAACTTTATTTGAAGTCAGTATTATATCGATCTACGAACCAGAAAATAGGTATAACACATCAAAAATAAAAGTTCTATTAGAAATGAGTGAAACAAAAATATTGGTAGCAATAACGAGATAAATAGAGAAGAACAGAAAACGGAATAAGGATATAAACATTACATGTACAGTGCAAAAAATAACGAGACAGTAAACTGAAATTGGGTAACATTGAAATGAATATATAGCCAGAATGGATGAAGAAAGGATGGTTAAAAATGGAAAAGACAATAAATATACCTATCGGTGGAAGAGAGTGTTTTCCAAGAAGTACAGAAGAGGTTAATAATCAGCTTGTAGTTTACTGATAAAATAAGAACACGAAAACCGCGCATTTATTGCTTCCAGATTTATTGTTTCAAATTCTGAATAATAAACAAGCACATGTATTAAAAAAAACGTAATAAGGTGACAAAAAGAGTTAAAACTATTTGATACAGCGAAATAATCACTCGAAACGACCATACTCAGGTTCAGTGGACATAGAACGAAATTAAATTGGAGCAAATTTAGTAGAATGTAAACTCTGGTGCCCTATGGCTCCTAGTCTCCACGTATGAAATATAAACTAACTGAACATGAATAGAAGGATAAGTGAAGCAACCCTTTTACGGAAAATCTGGGCCCTTCTAAAGCCAATCCAGTTGATTTTCGTATAGACTAGATAACCCAAGAAACACAGCAAAATTCAGTGCATTGGAACTGAAACAGTTTCCTCACTAAAAAAATTACAAGTTTGTTACTCCATCAGAGAATGTTATAAGGCGTTTTTTCGGAATGTGATGATCACATCCTCTTAAATTTCATAAGAAAATTTAATACCATAACGGGGAAGTATTACGATTACCTTGTAAACCAATCACGGGTATCTATTAAGGAAAAGAGAATAAGAAAATTGTAAGAATAAAGCTTCTCAAAAGTTTCTGTTGGGCGTACCTGTAGTTTATGGGTATTTGTATCAGTTAGTAACAAAGGACCGTCATTCGACCTAACTAACTACAATGGGTTTTAAAACTTAAAAACACACTTTTTGTACCAAATTATAGTGAAATTATGTAGTGATATGCGCAACAACTACATTTTTTACACCCCTTAGAAAGTTTCTTATGCGTGTAGCATATACGGATTGAAACGTATTTGTACAAAGTGTGTGGAGCAGAAGGAACTATGTTGACGGACAGAACACAAAATTTCTTTTAACTCCTACACGTCAATATCAACTGAATCATTTATGATGTAGTTGTAGTTCATTTCAAGAGCAATTCAAATGGTAAATAGTCGGAGAAGCCCTGGACGACGATTAGATTTCTGAGACTTCGAGCAAATTTCCCGGAACGGTGCAATCAATTTCATAAACAATATCACCCCACACACACATACACGCACGTCCCCTATTCGCCGCGAGTAAAACTTCCCAGAAACCTCATCCCAGGAGATATCTCCTCAGCCAGTTGGCAATTCTCCATAAAAGACTCGAAATCGTCGTAGGAGCGCATCAAAAACAGATTAGGGAGCCCTGGCTGGCTGCGTGCTGCAGTATCTCTGGCTATGCAGTATCTCCGGCAGTGCAGTATCTCTGACGACTCGCGAGCGCGGCGGGCCTGCCTACCTCGCAGGCGGTCAATCTCCGGCAGCGTCTCTGAGCGGTAGTAAAACTCGGATCAGCACACGAATAATTTTTTTTCATCTCTTTTCTCTCGTCTCTTTTTTTTTTCTCTCTTTTTCAATTTCGCCGTCCTTCCCCATCAGACGAGGGCATAAATCACGATATTCCCTTCTCTCTCGGTATATATGTGCGTCTCTCCTTTTCTTTCCGGGGGCTGTAAAACTCTGCCTGCCACCTACCGGCCGAGCGTCGAGTTACGGCGTCGCGCGTCGCGCGGAGGATTCGCGATTTTTCCAGAGAAGAGCTCTTCGTGCGTATTTCCTACGCTATCCAAGTTTTATTTCATTCCTCTTCGCCCCTTACTGCCAATCCAGCACTTTACCTTTGCTTATTTCATGGCAAATTAAATTTTGATTTAGTCAGAGAGTACTAACGAAAGTTTAAACAGCAAAGTTCAATTTTCGCTCTTCGCGTTTAAAATTAAATGAGATTTACAAGCAATATCAATTTTCTGGGGGTGGTACCTGCTACTGTAACAGTATGCACCTAAAAGCCTTGGATTGCAGCTACAAACAAGGACTGTGCATAAGAACAGAATTCTATTGCATGCTTTTGTTCTTCTCTGTGTGAAATATCTGATCCAAAAAAATCTAGACTAACTGATCTGGAAGTATTAAAGTTGTTATATATTGGTAACTTTTTAACGAAAATATTGGGGATTTTCTTCCATAGCCTAGAAGGCACTTAAATTACGAAAATCTGGTGGAAAAATTAAGTGCGAGTATTTTTTAATGCTTCTCAATTTTTTTAATAGTGGATTCTGTGAAGCTCTTTGAGAAAGTAATTACTTATTTTAAACAATTATGGGGCCATCTAAGGTAGTGCAGAACCGCGATTCATTGATGAAAATAATGCGACATTATTGATTGCACTGAGCTATTCTGCAGTACCTAGGATGACCATCGTCAGCGAGTATGGTGGATACTTGTGGAGTGTTTTACTCCTGGCGTCATGGTGTGGGAAGCTGTAGGGTATGACTTCAAGTCACTGCTGGTAGTGATTCAGGGAATTCTGATGGCCAAACGGTACGCCACGAACATCCTGTGTCATCATGTGTTTCCTGTTATGCAACAATCCCGTTATACCATTTTTCAAAAGGACAATGGGACAATGCTCGCCCACACACGGCACGAGACTCTGTGGACTATCTGCGTCTGATGCGGTACTTCCGTGGCCAGCAAGATCCCCAGATCTGACCCCGATAGGTCATATGTGAGACCAACTCGTACGTCAACTTTGACGAAGTGCCAGTATCCAGGATATGAAGGAGCAGTTATAATAATTGGAGGCCAGCTCGCCGCGATTTTGTAAACACCTAAATAACATCACATACTCTATCACTAGTGAAGTTTCATTTCGTTTCCTCCTCCCATACAAGTTGCCTCACTTTTTTTTTTTTTGTCAGACAATTTATATATATATTTCGTTTTTTCTTCTATTGCATTGGTATATTGCAGCAGTTGTCTATTAGTTATTCCCGAGTACCACTTGAAAAAAATAACTCATCCCCAAGTACCTCTTACAGCTGAAATGACAAAAATAAAAAATGAAACCAGTTTTTGCGATTTATTAAATTTTAATCCAATAACGAACGTTACAAAAAAATCAACAAATGGCCAAATATTTATTTTTTTGCGATCATACTGCCTGCGTAATTGACAATACAGCCAAGAGATTATCGCGCGTACCGCTTGAAGGAACATCACGTACCCCTGAGGTACATGTATCGTTAATTTAGAACCACTGGTCTATTGAATAACCTGTGAAAGTGTAACTAGTGGTAACTATCATCTACTGGTTTGCTTAAATAAATACGTTTCTGTTCAATTTAAGGTATAGACTTAAGACACCAGTTACTTCCAGAAACTTCGAAACAGTTTGTGAAAATGGAATTCGTATTTTGAATACCACTGGGCAATGAATGAGTATCATATTACTATCAGTAACCATCGGATCATCGTATCAACTTTTGTGCTTTATCTGTCAGGGAAAGATACGGGTTTTCTCTGAAATATGAGTAAGCAAACTGCATTTAACAACTGAATGTTGCTTTAGTATGTAGTGATCCAATACACGTTCATATCTCGAAACCACCTATCGTAATTAGGTCAATTGTTTGGACCACTATCCACAACTTTGATGGTGGTCATTAAGGCGACGTATACTGGAATAGGGGAAGTTTACAAACTTCGTGGGCTGACGAACCTATCTTACTAATTATTGTTTTTAGACGGATTTCCGTAAACAGCTAGGCGAATTCTAAGAAGATACCTAATTTCTGCCTACAAACTTACAAAATGCACAGAAAAGATAAAAGTTACCATACAGAACATTCTGTGCTCATAAGACGGTTCTATCATTGCTCCGTTAAGCTCTTATTCCGTTTAAACAAATTGAAGTCAGACTATTACTTCTATCAGCATTACTGTTAGAGTATAAGTAGTGACAGCGATCACGATAACATATACGACCATAACTCTTCCTTTTGCTCATGGTTAACACGCCTACTTTGAAGAAAGACTCCAGCTCTGATTGCTAAGTGTCTGAGCAACCAATTGGGTATATCGAAATTCCTGGGTATTAAACTATAGAAGCGAGTCTGGTATGATGTTCTAATCTGACTTTGAGTGTAGCTATCATTTTTTCAGTATGGCGCAGTTTTTGCGCTGTGAAACTGGATACCGGACGCTTGGAGCGGTGGAGTACCTCAAGGATCAGTGTTGGGCCTGGCGGTCGCGTGCCGTTGTTTTACGCGGCCGTTTACGAGGCCGTAGAGGCCGCTTTATCGTTTCGCTCGGAACGTCATCATCAGACGCGCACAGTCGACGACAGGTGTTTCGCAGTAACGACCACAACGCCGATGAAACCGGCAATGAGTCCGCCGTCACCAGCAGAAACCAAAGTCGCATCACTTCAGCAGTTACTACTGAGGTTTTTTGAAGGGAAACGTTCTTAAACGAAACACTAGTGGTAATTACATATTCAAATTCCAACAAGCCCAGTGGGTGAGCTATAAGGATAGGGAATGGTAGTTGAGAGGACACCCGTCCGGCAATCCAGAATTCGGGTTTTTCATGATTCCCAGAAATCACTCCAGATAAATACCTGGACCGCAACTTTAAAAGCTCATGGGCAAATTTCTTCTCATTCCTTGCCTCCAATCCTCTCCCATCCCTAATGACCTGGTCGTCGACGAGCCGTAAAGTCTGAAAGAAAAATAAATGAATCGTTAACAGACTAAGAAGATGCAGACCTCAACTTAAGTAACGCAAGTAATCCTTGGAGTTTTTAACATCCATTCACAATACTGTAGAGCGGTAAATCTGATTGAATTTCGTTCTGAACCTTCTTCTTCCTTCACTTTTCTGCACGAAGATCGAAAATGAAATTCTTAATTTTTGTGATTATGTAATTGTGAAAAATGCACCAAGGATATCAGCATATCTACCGTCATCCATTAATTATCTCCCAGTTAATACAGAAATGACCTAAAATGCACTGGAATAGATTATAACCACATGTGCATCAGCAAATTGAATAGATAACAAATTAGAAATTATTTATTAATCGATGTTTATAAACGAACTCCACTGACACTGCTGCCACCTACCGGCTGTGTTATTGTACTACCGGTCAGGAACAGTTGTTTTCAACTATGTTCACGACTATCTGTGGATACGTATGTGAACGGTGCTGCATGCGGAACAGTTTCATACCAAAGAACATGTAGCTTTTTGTTACACAAACTGCAGATTCATATTCCTGGTTGCCAAACTAAATTCTACTCTTAAAGGTTGTCATTTTGATTCAAATCTTGCCATTACGGATAATATACTAACAAATCTGCAAATACGTACAGACAGAACTTAGATTTCCACACAGCCTGAAAAGCTTTCAGCTACCATGATTGCGACGAATCTTGAAACAAAAATTTTCACAAACATATAATGATCACTACATTTTGGACACGATTATTATTTTTCTTGAATATTTTGACATTAATTTGTCCCTATGTTGTGAGCATTGTATATTTTAAGGTGTTACTACTTGCTGAGTGAAAAAAATGGCTTCAATACACACATATATCTACACACAGACAAATCACCACCTCCTCTGTATGTCGAAAACCTATAGTTTTTAATTAAAAAGATTTTCATTTAATTGACCTAAAAATTCAGTGACTCGGGGCTATTTTGGGATAAAGTTTAGAGGAATTGCGGGCAGTATCTGACTCATATACGCTGCTTCTAGTCAACAATGGAGCCCGTTCCCGCCAGAACAATCGCCACGCGCGTTTTATGGCGGGAGAAGTTTCCCGCCAACTCAAGATGGCGCCGACGTCCTCCGTTTACAGCGCCCCGCCACCCCCCACCCGCGCCGCCCATTTCGAGCGTCCCGACGCTGAGAGGTTTGCTCTTTTTAAGTGCTTTGGCGAGCGGCCGCTTTGGCGCGGAGATGGCATCGTTGGTAATCTCTGGGGTGTGGGGAGCGCATTCCAACCCTTTGTGCTCTTGATGGCACTTTGCGCGGGGGTGGCTTGTATAGGAGAGGGGGCGTAATTACCCGGCGCACACAATGGTTTACAGCCTCCCCCGTCGGCTTATGGCGACCGTACCACGCCCAGACCCCAGGCTTTAGACCTCGCTCTAATGAATAGTTGAATGAATGGCGTGAGCAGAGAGGGGTTGGTTGTGGCCGAAGGGAGTTGTTGTGATATTCTGAAAGGGTGGCAGTAAATCTTTCTGGACTTCTGGTTTCCCCCATGCAGACCGTCTTCAATCCTCCGCTTAATGGAATTTATGATGCGGTTAGCGTCATCTGAAAATAAAAGTTTTCGTGGCTATCCTGGCTTTAAAAGATTGGAGCCGAGTTCACCTTCGAATATGGTGTCTGTCCAATAGAAATAGAGGCTTAAGGAAGATGAAATACGTTATATTATTAATTTTTTGTTTTAAACTTTCAGCCAATGTAATACTGGGAATGCTCGTAATTTAAAAAAAAAAAAAAAAAAAAAATTCGTGCTTCGCTGTTTTTCTTTATATGGCTTCACGCCTCGTCGACATCGAAGTTATTAAAGGCAGGAAAGGACTGGAAGCAAGGAACGGGAAGGAATTCAGCCATAGCCTTTTTGAAGGAACCATCCTGGTGTTCGTCTGTAAAACCTGTCAGAAGGTATTACAGCGTTGCGTGGGAATACTGAATATACAATGATTTGTAAAACTAGTGACATTTTACACAGTGGGTAATCTGTTGTGAATGAAGACTATCCGCAGTGACTTGACTCTGTTTAAGTCCACTCTCGTGACATCTTGAGATGTCGAAGGAAGCTTCTCAGTACAACAGAGTTTTAAGTGACAACAGGAGAAAATTCCTTTTAGAGAAATTAACGATGCATTTGGTGATATAATTCAATGCTGGCATCAAACAATAATAAACAATGGCATGTACACTCATCCACAAAAAAATTCATAATAATTTAAAGTAAACACGAAGTAATCTATTCTTTTATAGGAAGATGAAAATAATTTTCGAAAAAAATTTTTATTTCCCAATGATTCACTGAGAGCAAGGAAGCAATTTATGCTGGCTACATGAAGGCGACACTATTAGATAAAGTAATTTATTTATAATTGATCATGTTTTAATTAATAGTAAATTTAAATGTTTTAACATATTTGTCATTTTTAGGTCATATTTACCCATTTTGAAGGTCACATATGCATGCATATATATATATATATATATATATATATATATATATATATATATATATATATATATATACTTTACCGAACTTTATTCATAAAGTATACTGCAGATTTTAACCTTTCAAACTACGAAAACCACATGCAAATGGGTTCTGTAGTTTTTGCGTAATGCCTGGACATACGGATAGATTTATTATAGTTTACCTACATTAGACCACAAGGATTGCGATCCATGTATATGTTGATCATCCAAGGGGAAGATAGATGGGGGAGGAAATCAATAACCAGTTGAAACATAAATCTAATTTGGTGCAGAAATAATTAATGTTTTCAGCGATGTGGAGTAATGAGATTGCGGTATTCTCGTTTGCACGCCATGTTCGTGAGACTTAATTAAACCTTACCCATCATGCTATGCCACAAGTGAAGCGACTAAGCCGGAGGTGGAATTTCATTATGGTGAGCTGTAGTTAAACCCGAGGATTAACTGGCACACTTAAATCAACTCAAAGAAAAGTAATTAAGTCGTCTCAACACTGAAACATCCCCTTGCCAATTTAAAAACCAGTACCGTCGCTCCTACGGTGAAATAAAAATCCAGGACGACTCCACTTTGTTATGATATCAATCACCTAGTGCGAAGACTGGCAGCTGATGTTAAGCGCTAAAAAGTGTCAGGTTTAACATAAAAGTAAAAAGGAGAGCTGAATATATAAGTAATGGAAATGTCCTTAGCACGGAAGTTTCTGATAAAAACCTAGGGGTAACAATTCCAAATAATTTGGTTTGGAATGAATATATTTTTTTTTCTTTGTACTTATGGCTTTACGCCTCGTCGACGTCGAGGTCATTAGAGTTGGGATGGGATTTGGTGACAAGGACCAAGAAGGAATTCGGCCATGGCCTTTTTGAATGAAGCATCCCGGCATTCGCCTGGAGTGATTTTGGGGAATCCATGGAAAATCTATTGCATAAAAAATAGTGGTGTGACCTCACTAAGAATATTGTTCATCGGCATGGGGCCCCTAACAAAGGGATTAATGGAGACATGGAGGAAGTTAAAAAAAGCTGCCCGATTAGTGACGAAGGAGTTGAAGGAGTTAGGTTGGGAAGATCAAGAATACCAAAGACGTTTTCTCACGGCAGAAACCAATTGAAAAATTCACGACAGATCTATTTCAGTAAGACAAGAAGCACATATTACTACCAGCAACATTCATATCTAGGAACAGCCGAGAAAATAAGAGAAATCTTTGCCAGAAAAGATTTTCTTCTATATTATTTTTTTCATAAGTGATTAGAAACGGAAAAAGAAAGGTTTATCGAGTGAGAAATCTTGGAATCCCGTTCGTTTACTGTGATAACTAGCCTCTAAAAATGACGGAGAGTTTTTTAAAGTAATTTCTTTGTAGTTGTTGAAGTGTTTAGTAGTATAAAAAAAACGGCGCATAACCTCGAGTTATTGGTGACATTTCTGGCCGTTGTAGTTCGACCAAGAGAGTGACGTCACAGCGTTACGGGCACAATGACCAAGCTTAAGCCTTTATTAGTATTGATAACAACAATCTGGAAGATATTATTGGGAAATGCTTAGATGGGAAAAGAGGTCTGCGTATTAGTGTCAATAGAATACAACGGATAAGATTTGCCGATGATATGGTATTATTAGCAGAAAGTGAACGAACTCTATAAAAAATGCTGAAAGATCTAAATGCAGCTTGTGAAGAGAATGGAATCAGCAATACCAGGAATATGGTGAATGTTAAAAGTTGTTAACTGGTAAATATAAAGATAGCATAAGTCAAGTAAGATTTTTTTGTAATTGCTTTACGTCTATTTTTAACATCGAGATCTTTAGAGACGGGAAAGGATGGGGGGCAAGGATGGGGGCAAGGAATGGGAAGGAATTCGGCCATGGCCTTTTGAAGGAAGCATCCCGGCATTTGGCTGGAGTGATTTGGGGAATCCATGGAAAAGCCAAATCTGGATGCCTGGACGGGGATTCGAACCGCCGTCCTCCCGAATGCGAGGCGAGAACGCTAACCGTTACACCGCCCCGCGCGGTGCCAAGTAAAAGCCTTCAGATATTTTAGAAGGAGAAACACTGAAGACTTGTGATGCCACCAAGCGGTGAAAACTCGTATTTCTGTCTCAAGGGAAGCGTTTAAGAGGAAGAGGAAATTATTAACTGGAAAAGTAGATAAAGTACTGAGGAAAAGATTATGAAAATGTTTCGTATGGTGTGTGGCACTTTATGATGAAGAGACGTGGGCAGTGAGAAGAGAGGATGAAAAGTGGATAAAAACGTTTGAGATGTGGATATGGGGGAGAATGGAAAAGGTAAGCCGGATGGGAACAGGGAGTATTGTTGAAATGCTAGAAAGGATTGGTGAGTCGTAACAGAAAGGAAGAAGAACTGGATGGCACAGTTGTTAAGAGAAGAGTGCTTGTTAACAGAGGCCTTGGAAGGACTAGTTTGTAGGAGGAGAGCGAGGGAAAGCAGGTAGTAAAAAATAATAGGTAACATCAAAGGAAACGGAAATTCTGCATTGAGAGCTGAACAGATTTTTTTTTTTTTTTAACTGCTTAACGTCTCTTAACAGCGAAGTCTTTAGAGACGGGAAAGGATGGAGAGCAAGGAATGGGAAGGAATTCGGCCTTGGCCTTTTGAAGGAAGCATCCCGGCATTTGCCTGGAGTGAAGCAGAACATAGATGATAATGATAACAACAATGGTGTAAAATTCCAACTATTGACATACTGACCTTTCAGTACCTGTTTCAAAAGTCTCGTTTGTAATTGATCGCTCGTGGTATTTTTCTGATGCAATTGGTAGTACTTTATCATGTTTAATCGAGAAAAGTTGGTATGTAAACGTATAGTGTCGCAGTTGTTCATTAGCCGCGCCGTTTGAAGAAGCGAGCTGATTGCTGCAGTCAGAGAGTTCATTCGGTCGAGGCAATAAGGAAGGGTTGGCTGCGAGCGCTATCTGGCGGCGAGACCACAAATCTTGCGGCGGGGGAGCCCCATGTGGCTGAGCCAGGCCTGCCAACACATCCATCACGGCCGCTTTACGAGCCGCGCCAGCTGCCGCCGCGCCGGCCGCCCGGCTTAATGGTAACGAGTTTTCGGCTCCGCGCCGAAATAAGCCGTCGCCAGCCGAGAGAGGCGTCGAGTTCGACTCCCGTACACGTCAGACAGATAATTTTTTTTTTTCTCGAGGCTTGCCACACCCAATATCTCATTACAATAAAGTGCGAGCTCTGTTTAGAAAATTGGTGGAGAACTATATATCGTCTTCCAGGCAACATATCTTTGGATTGGAATGGAATTTGGCTTAACCTCTATCGGAGAGGGCTGTTATTGTTTACTAAATGTAAGCCAATGGGCGTGTTTTGAGAATGGTCGAGGGTCTAGAATAGTTTACGTTTTCTCGGTCAAACCGCATAACAGTTTAACCTGACTTGAGTCTCTTGAAATGGGTTCCCTCTACAAAATTTGAATAAAATCCATTTAATTCAAATGTAGTTAGACTTATTATAGTAGTATAAACGATCAGAGACACTTTCATATATCGCATTTCAAACAACATTTTGTTTTTTTGTTTTTTTTTGTTTTTTGTTTTTTGTTTTTTGTTTTGCATATGGCTTTTCATCTCGTCGGCGTCATCAGAGGCAGGAAATGACTGGGTACAAGGAACGGGAAGGAATTTGGCCATTGCCTTTTTGAAGGAAGGATCCCGACATTCGCTTGGAGCGATTTGGAGAAACTGTGGAAAACTCAAATGTGGATGGCCGAACGGGAATTCGAACCAACGTCCTCCCGAATGCGACGCCAGAACGTTACCCACCACGTTCATTTCATAAAACACCCTATACAGAGCACACTATGACACTCATACCCACCTATAATAACACATACAAATACACACTGGAGAAGGCAACGTGAAACCTTCTCAGTTAATTTTTATCAAGACAGTTCACATGGGAAAGGGGGGGGGGGGCTACAATCAACGTGGTAACAGTCTACACCCGGAATTGGTTATGGCACCATAACAAAAACTACTACATTGTCGGTTTTTCGGATGCTTCACTTTTTTTTGTCACGGACGTTTCAGTTACCAGGTAGTATCATCTTCAGAGGAGTTACCCACCTGGTAACTATCCAGATGGCATATGACACATCATTTGTGATTTGTATGCAAACTTTAATTTAATTTAATTGTGTTGGAGTCCTTTCTCTGTTGGCAATTTCCCCACACACCCATTTTTCCCCTTTTCTCTTACCACTGTTTCCTTCTACTAATATCAATTTTAAATATTTTAGCGTTTTTGGAAAGTTATTCATCATTTGTGTTGGTAATTTATTCCAATTCCTGGCCCCCTTTCCTACTAAAGAACATATTCCCACCCCTTTCGCCAGAGATCGAGCGGCAATTTGTGGTCATGGTAATTTTCTCTTTGCCATGCACATCTTCTACTTATGTTGTTAATATACAAGGTGAACGACTGCAGCAGAAGAATACTTAAGTTGTTTAGCCTGTAAACAAGGATATGATGAATATATTTGATCTTAGCAAAAATAATTGTAACGACGTTATAGCTGAAAACTTCTCTATGTTGAGTCTGAGGACTGAAAAATGATTTAATATAGCACGTAAATAAAATTAAAAGAATCTCTAAACGATTCATACAGTATTTGAAATAAATGTAAAAGCGTGGAAAACGTAAGACGAATTATTTATAGTGGAGTTCATTATTTTATCGATATCGATTTTTGATAGCAGAGAGGTATCTATCGTTCACAATTTTTCGTTGTAACCTAAGATGCAAAACGGGCTATTGTATAAACATCATACACAACAACGACTCTTAAAAACGAATCTCTTAGTGACACCTTTTTCATAAGGCACCGAGAGGGGCGGTATAACGGTTAGCGTTCTCGCCTCGCATTCGGGAGGACGGCGGTTCGAATCCCCGTCCGGGCATCCAGACTTGGGTTTTTCATGGTTTCCCCAAATCACTCCAGGCAAATGCCGGGATGCTTCCTTCAAAAAGGCCATGGCCGAATTCCTTCCCATTCCTTGCCCCCATCCTTGCCCTCCATCCTTGCCCCCCATCCTTGCCCCCCATCCTTTCCCGTCTCTAAAGACCTCGATGTTAAAAAGAGACGTAAAGCAGTTACAAAAAAAAAAAAAAAAAAATCAAAAGGCACAAACCCCTCATCCTGTGTACTTTATCTTGGTAACGATTCTTGTTCATGAGGTAACAGTTATTAAAAAATTAAATATTACATTTTGTAAATTTATTTGTTAGCATGAAATTAATTACTAGGCATCTCTAGCTATGGTCGAGGCCCAAACCTTTCCTGACATTGTTGTAATACCCATTTACGATGTTAAAACATGTTACAATACTTAATAAAAACTCCAAACTCTTCAATATATTTCCGGAACGTAAAATCCATTTTGTGTACTCTTGTACTTATCACAATGGCGTTCTCTACTGGTCGTGCTATGGTAAGTACCATACCATGACCTCCATATCATACTATGGTGTTAGTTCTATTACATGCTGAGAGGGCGCCAAGAGGCATTGTTGAGTTTGAGTTCAAGGAAATACCCTCAAAAGGATTTTGATAGAAACCATTTCTCACTTAGTTTAGCCTTGTAATTCCTTTTGCCTTTTTAATTAAATTCAAAACAGACTGAAAGAAGAATAGGAAAGCTAAATGGTGATATATTGTACCAATGATGTTTATTACTATTTTTAATGATTGTATTGAGGGTTTACAGTCAGAATCCATGTTGTATAACATGATTTAAATGAGAGAGAGCTGTGAATAGATTCGGATCAATCCGAACAAAACATTAAGGTGTTCCGCTCAAGATGGACTCGAAATTATTTTAAAAAAAGACGAGATAACAGATGGAGTCATAAAGGTTTTGTATCGTAATAGTGTGGAGGAGGTATTAATTTTTGAAACCATTAAGAGTAAATATCTTTAAAAAAAATTTAGAGACGGAACTGAGATGGTACCGGCAGAATACGTTGGAAGGCAGTAGCTAGAAACTTGGTAGTACTGCATTTACTGGACATAACCAAGGAACTTAAGGATTGAGTATGTTGCGGGACAATGGATCCCACATTATGGGTATGAAATGCAGGAATTATAGGCTCTGCAAAGGAGCGCAGGTAGTTTAGTTTGTTGAAATTTTGAAAGAATATAAAAAGTTACTCAAATCATAGAAGAGCTGAGTCTGCAATCATCAGAAGATAGGTCTAGGATGAAGAGTTTGGTGTGCGGAAAGTTCGTGGGAAGTAAAGGATGTAATTACCATGAAATAGCTTTAGATGTCAGAGATAAAGGATCAGGAATGTTTACATTTCTAAATAGAAGACTCAGCTGGAATAAATAATTGGGTGAATTGCAGAATAGTTAAAGACTTTCAAAGTTAAAATGAAATTATTGCAAAAATAAATGTGTTATAAAACTGCAGTGAATAAACTCCATCGAAGTTTATAATTAGCTAACTTAAACAAATAATTAAGAGTATATTCAATAAATATTCATTATATATATATCAAGACTGATAGTTCTTGCCAGATATTACTATCTCACGCATACGTTAAAGCACGCATCCTCCCATCTACCTCCCCCTCAAATAAAACCAATAAAAGTCATCTCAGATTAACCTGCGTAGGTGGACGATACGGAGATAACCACCCTCTTCCACACACCATCGCTGGCAGATGAGGGTGGGTGGCTGCATGGAGGGTTTCCAAGAAGGAGAGAGAGGGGAGTTGCAGCGGGCCCAGTATAGATCCGTGAGGGAACCCTAACGCGCATGCTCCGCAACGCGAGGCTTCCTGATTGGCCGTGAACCTCCGACACACACACACACACACACACACTGACTACGTGGCCAACTTCGATTTCCAAACCACCCGCATTGTACTCTGCTTCACAAATTGGGAAAACAACGAACGAACCGTCGGGTTTTTCTATTTTCTTTTAAAGTCGCTGTTTTTTCACGTAGTGATTTATTCATCCGGTTCGTCTCTCGCTAAGAGCCATTAATTAATCCGTAATAGCTTTGCAGTTACAAATGAAAAAGAAGGGGGGGGGGGGATGAGGCTACAAAAAGAGGACCTGTGCGCCCGTTGACAATACGGGTGTCTGGTCGTATATTCTCGTCCCGGTCGTATTGTTTGCCCGTATGTGCCGGCCGTGAATCAATCGGAGGATAATTTTTGTTTTAGAGCCACGTGAACGGCGGCAGAAGTGAAATGGGATAGGGTCAAGCCAACTTGATCACACTGGAATTTTGGTCTACGATCGGATGAACGGCACAGTATTACATTTTTCTCCAACACCTTCTGCATTGCTCCTATTGGCATTATCCGGATTCCACCTATACTTCTAAGTTCCCCTCCCGCCCTATATCCACTTACTTTTTTATGTAATGACCCGTTTTTCATTCTAATCATGTATCCTAAACATTTCACTGTATAAATATACTAATATTTCCCCACTGCTTTTCCAGTGCGGACCACAATGTGCTTAATAAAGCGACGACCCTGTGTTTATTTTTTTTCTAGTATAAAAGCGTAAACATTTGTAATAGAGCATCTTTTTAAGCTTTAAGCTTAAATTAAATTCAGGTAACATCATTACGCTTTTTGGAACTATTATTTCTCGAGCATTTCAACGTACTATATACCACCGAACTGAAGAAACAAATAACCAAAGTTCAGTGGTAAAAAAACAATACTAATAGAATCCAAAGGGCGGAGTGTTTGTCTGTGATTTAGTGTGATCTTTGGAGGGTTTCTTGTAAATGATTGTTCATGTGCTTTGTTACACCTATTTCTTCTTGGTGGGAACAAATAATCATTTGTTGATCCTTTCCTCTATCACGTTGAGTTATAAGCTGTACCGCTGACTTTAAGGTAGATCATTAAATTTCAGTGTAAACCACATACAAATTGTTTCTGTAGTCATCGAGTGATGCTTGGAAAAACGGACCGACAGACGCAGTCCACTGACAGATTTATAATAATTTAGATATAACATGAATTCTTTTTGAAATAGGTGACAGTATTTTACGCCAAAGTTTTACATCATACTGGTTGTTTTTAAATTACTTATTTGTAGAAATTTATTCCTCGTCCACTTAGCCAAGCGCTCAATAAATCTTGTGCCTTTTCATTGTCGAAAATTTCTTTGCAGTTATACATTTTTACATGTTCCAAATGACGAGTCACGTCGTAAAACTGTGAACAGCGGGAAGGAAGATCCAAAGATGTTTTTTGTATATCTTTGAATTTCTGTTTCGTAACAGCATCAGTGTTAGTTGGGTAAGCTTTGATTTGGAATCTTGTTTCTTTCAAGCCGATTAACTTTACTGACCGAGCGTGGTGGGTGAATGGTTAACGTTCTGCCCTCGCATTCGGGAGGACGCGGGTTCGAATCCCCGTTCGGGCATCCAGATTTGGGTTTTCCATGGTTTCCCCAAATCACTCCAGGCAAATGCCAGGATGCTTAATTCAAAAAGGCCATTGCCGAATTCCTTTCAATTCCTTGTCCCCAGTCCCATCCCGCCTCTAATGACCTTAGCCGTCGACGAGGCGTAAAACCGTAAGAAAAAAAAAATAACTATACTGGCTCCGACAATGAGTCGCCAGTAATATGCAGTGTTGACAATCATCCCTGTATATTCGAAATAGGGGCTTCAATTTCTAGATTTGTCTACTGCTTAATGCTCGTTCATGGTCAACATGCTTGAGGTTGAAAACTATTTTCAAACCTTCACAGAAGAACTTATGCCCCTTGCACAGTGCACAGTATATCACAGTATATCAGTACACACAATCTGTACAAAATTCGACTTTACAGAACACCAAAATTTCAACGAAGACAACGGGCTTGTAGTTAAAAGGAAAGCGTAATTGTGATATTAGAAGGATTGGGTTTGAAACACTTGAGGCATTGCGCTCGTGAGAAGTAAATCTTTGATATTCCATTCGTTAACACTCGTTGAAACCTTGTGTACAGAAAAGAATTGGTTCTGGCATTGATTTCTCTTAACCGTTGGTCTAACAACCTTGTGTACTGCGGCATTAATAATTAATCACTGTGCAATGGCTTTATGAACTTCATGCTCACATCTGTTTTGCAATCAACTAATTTTCAGAAGACCAAAAGTCAGCAACTTGTACAGCCTTCTCATTGACATTAAAGACGTCTCCCAAAGTGTAGGGTTTTGGGTGCTGCGAGAAATTGTATAAATGCTGGATGCTCTGTTCTGCCTCACTTTCACACGTCCTTGACATGACGCCATCTTACCAAATTGTCTTTCCTACACCAATTTTCAGCCTGTTAGCGATCTCCATGTCTTCCATTTCAGATTGCCACCTGGTTGTAGTGCCTTTACAGTAGGTAACCACTCATCTACATGAGTCAATCTTGCTCGCCGTAGTTTGAGCCGGGTGTGGGCATCAAGGTGCATCCCTCGTCCGCTGGAAATCTTTCCTAGATTTAATCCCTAGTCTGCAGTGTTACTGCCCGAATAAGGAATTATTTTTATGGTTATTGTGAGACATTCCGCGCACTAACGTTTGATAATCCAATCTTGTAATAATTTACTGTGTCGTTTGCAAGTTTTGTTGCAGTATAATTCTCAGTGGTATGTGTGTCTTCTTAAATGATGTTATTAACTCTATTCATGCTACAGTCTTTGAAGGCTTGTCTTGAATCCTAGCATTTCCGTCTACGAAACATTCCACGCATTTCCTAAAACTGGTAACAGCCACGCACACAAACCACTTTCCATGTTGAAGTCTACCTGGAATGTGAGCATCTTCCATAAACCAAACGTTTAACGACGGCCCTTTGATTATACAAAACACCCTATTCTTTTTTCTTTTTTTTTCTATTGCTTGTATTCAAGTGAGAGAAGCTAATAACGTCAGAATTTTCCGACACGCCTTGAAAAATTTGTGGATTGAGACGATGCTCTCGTATTTTCTACTCATGGCCTTTTGTAAATATATTCTTGTTCAATATTTACAGTATCACCGTCATAATTATAGGATAAAGGACGACCTGGTTTATACCTCGATCAGTTCTTACTGTCCATGTTCAAAACAATTTAAAACAAGTTGATTACATTACATAATTTTAACTTATTTTTGGCACCGAATTTGATGTTATAGATCGAATTTATTTTAATTGCACTAGACGAAAAGAAATAAAACAAGAAAACCTTTTTTGTCTTATGCCTCGTCGACGTCGAGGTCATAAAAGGTGGGTAAGGACTGGTAGTGTGGCAACGAATGGGAAGGAATTCGACCATGGACTTTTTGAATGAACCATTCACCTGAAGTGATTTTCGGAAGTCGGGAAACGATATCTGGGTGGCTAGACGGGGATTCGAATCCACGTCTTCCCGAATGCGAGGCCAGAGCGTTGCAGTTCACCCATTACTCTCGATGCCTAAAAATCAACAAGATGTTTCCACAGTTACGCTAACACAGGTAATAGAGTATAGTCCACTGGGCAACCGTATGGAGCGGTGCTCAGCGTAGATGCGCCACAAGAACAGTTGCCTGCACTCTAGCACCTGGGTGGTCTGTCCGCGGAGCCTCTCACGAAAATTACATTCTAGAGAGAAATACGACACAAGCAACAAGAGCAGAAACCCTTGCAGCGGCGGCGCGGAGAAAATTTTTCCTTCCTGTCCGGAGCGCCACAAATTACAACCCCCTCACACACACGCACGCACACTCACCGAGTACTTCATCATCGGGCACAGGTCTACCAACAGCCCCGTCACAAAAAGGAAAAGACCGACTCGGCTTGCCAACCGGCGAGCGAGGTTGGTAATTACTTTAATGAGAGTGAGGTGGGCCAGCCAACTGTCCCGTCCTCCTGTAATTTACAGTCCTGGCTGGCCCCGGCCGATCCGACAACTTTGTTGTGCCACTCCCCGGCGGCCGAACACGTGTGCGCGGCCCCGCGAGTCTCGACACTGGGACCGCAATTATTGTCATTCCAGCCCACCTTGGAGGAGCTGCAGCAACGCCCTACGTGGAGGAGGCGCTGGTCGTGTCTGACAACTTTACCGTGGCATTTGGTACTGCGTAGTTCGCATGGAATTCCCGACGAGCGAGTAGTTCCTCAAGGATCAACACTGAGACCACATTTACCATCATTTTGTTTTCCCTGTATGGTACCCATCTACTGTCGATATTTTTTCATTGAATGAAGATTTCTAGTGGCTTCATCACTGAGACCAAAATTATTATCATTCAGACCCACTTTGATGGACTTGCGGCAACGTTCTACTTGGAGCAGACCGTGGTCATGTCTGACATCTTTTCCGTGATATTTGGTGCACTGTAGCGAGCTGTTCCTCAAGCATCAACACTAGAACCACATTTACAATAATTTAGGTTTCCTTGTGATGCTCTTTCCTATTGCAATACTGTTGGGAACCTTCTTCTTATGGCTACTGTTTTAAGTGGATGAATATTGTTGTTCCGGCCTACCTTGGTGAATCTGCGGAAATGCACTACGGTGCCGACTGTCGTGGAGGTGAACCTGGTTATGTATGAAAAATTTGCCGTGGCATTTAATGTGCCGATGATCATTTAGTCTTCAGGACAAGTGAGCAGTTCCTCAAAGATCAACATTGGGACCACATTTACTGTAATTTTTCATTCATTTGATGCTCTTTCCTCATGCAATAGCTTAGGGCTCTCTACTGTGAATATTTCTGTGCTTGAAGATTTGTTAAGTGTTACATCACTGAGGACAGACATACTATTATTCCGTCCCACCTTGGTAGATATGTGACATAGTTCTATGGTACCGGTTGTCTTGGGGGTGTCGCTGATCATGTCTGCCAAGTTTTCCGTGTCATTTGATGAGCGTAGATCGCTTGCTCCACATGGAGGGCAAGCTGTTCCTCAAGTACTAACACTGGAACCACATTTACTGTCATCCTGATTTCCCTTTGATGATCATTCTTCTCGAAGCAATTTAGATAACGCTGTTACTGTGTCTTTCTTTCTGCGGATGAATAGTAGACATTAGTTTGATGGCTGAGACCCAAAATATTGCCCTTCCTGTCCACCTTGCTGGATCAGTGTTAATGTCCTATGATTCTGGAGGTAGCGAAACTCACACTTATTACGTCAAAAAATAATCTGTGGTACGCAATACTTATTCTTCCTGACAACTAATAAATTCCAAGAGGCTCAAAATTTCGAAGAATTATTAATACTTCTGCCAAATTGGCTTCCTTGGCGGAAACGTCCTATGTTCCTGGCCTTACTACACGCCTTGTTCTTAGTCATATCAAGTAACTCTGCAGTGTCATTCGCTGACTCATCAATTAGGCCAGAATTATTGATATCTGACTAATCTTGGTGGCTCATCTGTAATGTCCTCTGGTTCTTAGAGCGGTGATGCTGCGTCCTGTCACGTTATACGGGTATAATATTTCTGATCCTTTCACCGAGAGGAAGAACGATTGCGTAGAATTTCTCAAGATTTATATATGGTCCAGTCTCGTTCAGGAAATGTTAGTAACTCACAAATAACATCCTCGGTGTATCGTAGTTAATCATGGCGATGTCAACGAACTTGTCTGTAACATTTGGTGAAACAGATTCACTGGTTCTTCTGGGCAGACGACGGCTTCCTTAAGGTTCATCATTGGCACCAGAGTTCATTCACCCTACGGTCAGGGCTGAAGTAGAATTGGTCCTCATCTATTGACTCCATAGCATTCCCAGATGCAATCAAAAACGGTTATAAAGGCAGTAAATGGACATGGACGATTTGAAGACATCATGAGAAGGAAAATCATTATGTCAAATATGACTGTAGTTCTGGAAGCTTATTGCATTTAGCAAATAAGAAATATCCAGGTATTTGGCAGAATTTGTTACAGCGTCGCAGTGTAGGACCCATGATACTAAATACCTGGTGTGAAATAAAAGCGTCAGGTATCCACACCAGGATTTTCAGCCAATCTTCAGTAGTTAAAACGGCTAAACCATCATGATGATTGAGCGGTAAGCTCTAGCGTCCCAAGATATGGTCAGGGTGTGTCAAACTACTTCAGTATCAAAATTTTTCTATTGGCTCAAACTGAGTTTTTCTGAAATTGGAACGTCTGAAATTGGAACGCATCAGCAGATTTTGGCTACGTTGAGTCATGTTGATATTGGCGAATCGGCATTTCACATTATCTCCACTATTACAAAAACTGTAAGTGGGCTCTTACTCCAGCCTTCACTCAAAAACTATTGAACAAATATTGATGCAGTTTTCACTTTTTGGAAACCTTATAGTCTGTGTGTCTATCTCTGGCATATCTTACTACTCTAGTCAACCATAAAAAGGAGCAAGAAATGATAACTCGTCCTAGTGTATTACAGTATTAGATTTTAGTCTCGCATCTAATACGTGTCATAAAGTAGCAATATACGATTTTGTGACAGCTCCAAATCTAGAAGGCGGTGAGGTAACTTTTGTGACGTCACTAGCATGGACACCCGACATGGCGCCGGCGCGGATCCTCTGGACCGAGCCAGGATCGATGCGAGCCACACCCCGTGACGTCAGACCTCTGGCCGGGGAAAATCCATACAGCGCTGTGACCGGGCGCTGCGTCTCCCGCGGGATCAACCGGGATATGACTCTCCAGACATGAGGGCAATTTAGTTCGCAATTCACGAGAAGTTACGAGTATTTCATAACATGCTTAGTGGTTGTCAACCTATGATTGCTCTGTGAGGGCACTCTAAGGAGAGCGACTTATGAGGGAGTTATGAGTATTTAGTGAGGGGGTGGAAGTGTTTTTACGGTCATTCGTCTGACTAATGTTCGGATCATTATGACTACTTGTATTTTTTTCCTGACTTCTTTTTGAGCTTTAATGGTGAATTAAACAATAACTGAACTTTTCTAACTGTATTTAGATGAATTTTATTTGGCACATAAATCCATATTCAGGCAATTTTTCCAATTTTGGTCATATTATTATCATATTTAGGGTCTTATTTTAAGGAAAAATATGGTAATTTTTAAAAGTACCAGGAATTCAATAGAAGTTGTAGATGAGAAGAAATTAAGATAATTATTCACTGAAATGTACTATTATGCAATGGCGGTAAAAAAAAATATATATATATATATAAATTAATTTTTTATGGATTTACGCCTTGTCGATGTTGAGGTCATTAGAGGCGGAACTAATTGTTACTGAACTACCAGAATTCACCAGTCAAGAATTAAAATTATACATTATTGTCACTCTTTAAACGATGTTCCGCCCACCTTTGAATATCAACAACGCAGCGGTCGTTAAAAGGATGAAAAACCGCGATAGGTCAAGCAGTGTGGGTAGTTCGCCAATGAACAAGTGTTGAATGGAATACGGGACATTAAACAATATCGGTGTGCAAGATTAGTGACATTTTATATGGTGGTGAATCTTATTTGTCTGAAGACGACACGCAATTAAACTGCAGTGACTTGACTGTGTTTAGGTATGCTCCCGTGACATGTTGCGAAGTCGAACGAAGCTTCTCACAGTAGAATACAGATTTATGTGAGAACAGGAGAATATTCGTTCTTGAAATTTAAAGACCCATTTTGTGATACACTGCAATACTGGCATCAAACAATATTAAATAATGGTATGTACTGTACACTAAACTTCAACGAATTCATGATAAAATCACATCTTTAAAATTAAAAATCTAGTAATCTATTCTTTTCCCATTGGTACAGTGAGTGCAAGAAGCAAATTATCTTGGCTACACGAAAGCTACACTAGTAGATAGAATAATTTATATCTTATTGAGCATGTTTTAATGAATAGTAGTTTTAAATATTTTACACATTTTAAGGTCTTTTTTCCGAACATATTTCACTATGTTTTTGGTCATAAAGATGCGAAGCCTAGTCATGACCGTGCAAGCTGGTATAATCTATATGCTGAGTTTGCTCATTATTGGACTTCTTAAGAGTGATTTAAATCAAAAATACATTGCGCAGTGTCTGAAAGTGATTATTTAGCTACAAGAAATGAGTTTTAGTGGGAACTAATTTGAGTGAAATACGATCTTGACCTGTATTTGACCCTAAGGTTTCACCCTATAAAATTTGAAAATAGTTATTACGATCAACCTCTACTGGAAGTCTGGTTACCATTATCAGGTTTTACTTGCTTGGTATATCACATATAAACTACTACTCCAAACAGTTTCTCGTTACAAATAGGCCTGAAACAATTTACATTACCACTTACCGATTTCGCTGGACCTCCCTAGCAGAGTGTTCGTTTTCCGTCTTCTATTATGCATTGTTTGTTGGTGTCATCAGTCCCTCAAAGGTTTGATGCAATCCTGCAACCATTCCTAACTTGTGCTATCCTTTTCCTCTCAACATACCACTTACAATCCACGTCCTCAATTATCTACTTTTATGCGTTCTAAACTCTGTCTTCCTCTACAGTTCTTACCTTCCGCTGTAATATGCATTTTTAATTTTTTTTTTCCTTGCAACCCAGGTCATGTTTCATATATTCTAATCTCTGTCTTCCTCTACAGTTCTTACCTTCGACTGTTCCCTCCACTAACAAATTAACCAATCCAGCATGTCTCAAAATATGACCTACCAGCCTGTCTCTTCTTTCTGTGAGCTTCTTCCACAAACTTCTTTCCTCACCCATCATTTCCAAAACTCATTTATTTCTTACTTTGTATGTCCACTTAATTTTCAGCATACTTCTGTGGCACTAAATTTCAAATTATTCAATTTTCTTTCTTTCTGGGTTTCTTAAAGTCCGTGTTTCACTCCACACATAGAGTTTTAAAAAGTACTTTCTAATTCATAGATCAATGTTTGAAACTAAAAAATTTATCTTATTCATGGAAAATGTTTTTTCTAGTGCTGTTCTGCTTTTAACATCATTCCTGCTTCAGCCATCGGTTGTAATTTTGCTTTGCAAGTACCAGAATTCACTTAACTCTCCTATTGCATCCGATCCTATTTTTATATTTAATCTGCTAGTATTGGTATCATTTCTGCTACATTAATTCACTTTTGTCTTGCTTTGGTTTATATTTAGTCCAAATTCTTCCTTCAGTATTTTTTTATTTCATGCCATTCAGTAACTTCTCAATATCTTTAGTCTGTTCTGCTAACAAGACAATGTTATCAGCAAATTGTAGCATACTGATTTTTTTCTCCCTGAACACTTATGCCACATGAAAAATTTTCATTTACTTCCTTTATTGCGTCTTCTACATACAAGTTGAATATTAACGAGGATAGATTATAACTTTGTCCCACACCCTTTTTAACTGATGCGTGTGTATTAGAGGACTATAATAATGGTTCTCCCATCATATTTTATATTAATAGTACTTCACATTACCTGAAAGGTAAAATTATAGTCCTTCCTTGTTTCTCTCGTCTACGTAAAGAGATTCATCCACTTTTTGACCAATATTAATCACTTGAACACACATTTACTCTGCATCTTCTCATACAGCATAATGCACTCAATTTTTGTACACACACACAACTATATTTCACCTCTTGGTTGAAGCAGTGACAATTTTTTATACAACTCGTCTTTCTGAAACTTTCGTGCAACTATTAATCGTAACATCTTTTGCAGCCCACCTGGTGTTGCTTCCATTATATATCTCTCTTTTGTTCATTTCTTTTGCTGTTATATAAAACTTCTCCTTGTCGCTAGATTCCTTGCTGTCAAAGATGCTCCTGAACAGTACTATTATTAGTCGTATTTATTACAATTAACTAGCTTTGCCCAGTATGATCTAGGTTGATTTTCCCACGCAGTAAATATTGAATTTCATACCACAGGCCAGTTTTCTGCACATGTGAATCAAATTTCATGTCAGTCCCTGCATTTTTTATACGGATTTAAACGAATAACCCCCGGTGTAGCAAAAGATTAGGGTTGATTCATTCCTCCCATATTTTTAGCCGCCTTATCAAGAACATATGCACCAGGTTTCATCGAAATAAACACAGCATCAATAGAAACAACAGACAGAATAGTTTAACAACAAATTATGAAAATACTGGAAATGCTCACACTGATGGTTTTAAAAAGTTCATTTTCATGTTCAAACCCATCAGATGTGCACTAAAGAGAATATAATTTCACTTCCAAACATCAGAGAATGTAACTGTGTGGCCTGAGATCGTAGTATTAAGAAGCAAAGGAGCTCTGGCAAGGTTCTTTACTAAAGGTTTTAAACTGATCACTTTAATGTTGAAATCCATCAAATATGCATTACTTACTATTAACAGCGAGTATAGTTTCACTTACAAACATCAGAGATTGTAGCTATGCGGCCTGAGGTCGCAGAAGCAAAGAACTTCTGGGAAGGATTTACCTTTACATTATTAAAATTAATTTACATATTATCCTCTTCGCAAAGAATACGGCCAATTATGGGGCTTAAAGACTAAAAACAAAATTTAAGGAAGGAAACGTTATATGTGATAATGTGAATTCTAGTATGCGTCTAGTTGGTATTTCACCATTGGTGTTTCAGGCTATACGTTCAAAGTTTAATTTACTGAAGCATAAGACATACCAAACGATTTAATACAGATTCCAATCTTTAAAACGGTGAAAGCCCTCTCGAAATCTGCGAAGTAGTTTTTGAGTTATTCTAGAACCAATATACACGGATGTGGTTTTATAGATACAGATACACATAATAAAATACAATTAGATACACACTTGCAAGTTTGTTCAAGTGTTTCCTTTACAAACATCAGTTTGAAAGCACTTTGAAGTATTAGAGAGGGATCATTTTAAAGATTATGATCCACTTTGGTAACATCAAAATTAAGAAAGGAATTTTTCCAATTTCAATCCTTACATGCCAAAATTATGAATAATGAAGGTGATGTGTATGTGATACTTCAGAGTCAAGCTGCTAGGCTTCAACAAGGAGTGATTTTATTACCACTAGATAGCTGCACCATATATCACAGAGATATTGATAAACTGTGTAAGGACCTTGTCGGATATTTTTGTTTCTGTTAGGGAAACTTTTCATGATTTCTAGTCGTTTTTATAAGAAGTTGTAAGTGTTTTGTTCCGTACCTATTTCAGATGACAAACAATTGCTACGAATGTGCCGGTCCTTCTGTCATTATACTAAAAACTGCTAATCGCACTATTTATCGTATATCACTCGCGAAATTTTCGTACGGTCGGCCTATTTCGAATTGTAAAGTACGAGTTTTGTTCAAAAAGTAAGGTGAATTTTTATTTTTATCGAAAAATATTTATTAAACCATCAATATTTATGTTGTCCCCTTCAACGTAATCCCCCTCAGATATAATACACTTGTGCCAACGTTTTTTCCAATCCTCGAAGCACTTCTGATAAGCACTTTTTGGTGTACCTTTGAGCTTTTTCAGCTATGTGGTCTTTTCCTCCTCAATCGTTGCAAATCTTCGTCCTTTCATTGGTCTCTTCAGTTTTGGGAACATGAAAATGTCGCAGGGGGCCAAATTCAGTAATTATGGTGGCTGAGGCGTGATTGTGGTGTTGTTTTTGGCCAAAAAATCACTCACAAGCAACGATGGGTGAGCAGGTGCATTGTCGCGGTTAGGGATTGCAATCCAGCAAACCGGGATCCCGCATAATTAGACAGTCTGGCAGATCCCGCACAAAATTAAGCGGATCCGCAATCCGCAAAATGCGGATAAAACGCGTGTCAGTGCGTGACTCGCTGCCCCACTCGGTCTCTATCGAATGTATTGCACTGTTTGCCTATACCCTTTCAGTTGACATTTGGTGCGTGTGAACAAACCTTTGTTTTTGTCAACCTTCGCAATTCGTAAGTAAATAGATACACTTTTACGTATTCATTTTCGAGTACACATTTCTGTAATTTGAGTTATGTTGCGTATTTAGTACGATTTTCTAACTATATAATTATTTTTTATGTGTTGCAAACGTTATCTGAAATACAAAGTTACAGCTTTGTATACACGGTTTCATTATTCCCATTTTCTGTGTTTGCAGATAAAGTTATTGTGACAATTTCTTTTTTTTGCGGCTGAAAATTTGATTATTCATTGATGGTAGCTAATGTTATCGTAATTTTAATCGCATACCTAATTTAGCAGCAATCAAAAGGAAATTGTATATCCTTTGACTTATTGCTGTTTTGGCCACTCCCTCAATGCGTTTCTTTGACGAAAGCCGCCTGTTTACATGTGCCGCTCAGGCTATAGATCTTCTCCTTGTTATTATTTCGACTAAAGGCAAAAAAGTTATAATGAAGTTTTCACGGGTGTATCGACGAATTGTGTTGTAGGAACATCATACATACTTCGACGGCTGCCTCCGCCATCTCCCTCAAGTGTGAAAACTCGTGTTTTTATAACGAAATCCGCAGATACAACCTATGAAAACTTCACTGCAATTTTTCGCTGAGAAAGTCTCCTTTCTTACTAAAAAGTAATAATCTCCACTCATAAAACGTCGTTACGCCACATATGTAAAATTGAAATACTTGACAGTTTAAGTGTTGGTGAGCAGTTTCCTTAAATAACATTGAATCAACCGTAAGATCAATCAAGGAATCAGGAGATATAATAATAAATCCCACAAAAACAACTTTTGTAAAAAAAAAAAAAAAAAAAAAAAGCCAAGTCTCGTGCTTGTGCAGTGACAAAAGGTTATGAGATCTTGTTCTGAGCCAAGTCTACAATTTTCAGAGTTTATAGAGTATATTCACTTCACTTTGTAAAATGGAATGCTTTCTCTTGGTGTTATGGAACGTTTATTTAGAATTAAAAAAAAAAAAAACTCTGGTAACTTGGCCACTAAGCAAACCATGTTTTTAAATTCATGTGATGTATTGTAAGGCACATAATATGACCTAACACTGAATATCTTCAATTTTTTATTATTTAATTAAAAATTGGTTTAGATTAAAAAACAAAAATGTAAAACCTCGAAATGTACTTAAGACATGCTAAAAAGTTTTAATATCATTTTGCCAATTAAAATATTGTTAACTATTAATTTTTATCATTTAAAATTAAAATTGATTTATTAATTTAATTATTATTTACTTTATTAACGTTTTAAGTAACTATGTTTTAAATATAAGCGTTAAAAAACTGTTTGCGCCAATCCCGCGGGATTGGCGCAAATCCCGCGCGGATCCTGCGGGATTGCAATCCTTAGTCGCCGTGCAAAAGCCATGAATTCTTTTCACACAAATCCAGATGTTTTTTTGGTATTGATTCTCGCAAATGGCACATTAAGGTAATACTCGTTATTGACCGTGATGGTGAATCAACGATTCTCCAACATTATATTATTCAACGTTTTCATCAGTTGTTGACGTGCGGGGGGGGGGGGGGGGGGCAGAACGAAGTTCGTTATTGACATCTTCTTTGCCATCTTATACACAATTTTTTTTTTTTTACTCAAAGTAGATTCACCCTATGCCACTGTAAACATCTCAAGTGTTTTGGAGCACTTAATTCCATTTTTTTACACATAATTTATGCAAAATCTTTGATCTATTTTTTTCGACAGAAGAAAATCGCCGAACACACAAAACACTTCTAACAATTATGCCTCTCACAAAAAATGCAAAGAATGAAACTGTGAATATATGTGCGGAAAGGGTTGTGCCGAAATAAGAAAAACACAAAAACGAAAATCGTCTGTAGGAATCCAGCGAAATTCAAATGTTCACTTTACTTTTTGAAGAAACCTCGTAAACTTCCCAGTTCGTTTAGCAATACTGCGTTAGTGCAGGAATAAATTCGCTGTGTGCCTGCCGCGTCCAACTGCATACCCCGTTCCCCTTCCAAACGCTGCGTCGAACCAAGGACTGCCCGTGCAGAATAAGACGTCTGTCTCAGTAATGAGTAATTACGCGCTTCGCTAATGGAACGCGGGCCGCGACGAATTGGTAATCACCGGTTGGGACCCACTGGGCTCTGCCGCCTGTGGCCAATCTCTTTGTGTGTCTGGAGTCGGTTTGCAGACTCGCCCACGCCGGAACATTGCCAACGATCTGTACGCCGAGGAATCTGAATACGACGCGACGCAATCGAGGAAGTTTGGACATCAGCACGTTTATGGGACCGAACGAGGTGATTGAGTGGTAAAGCTGTGGCTTCGCATTCGAGAAGACGTGGGTTCAAATCCGCGCCCAGCAATCCAGATTTCCGTGCTTTCCCGGAATCACTCCGGGCAATATCGGAATTATTGCTTAAAAAAAAAAACAATGCCAAATTTCTTCCTGTTCCTTGCCCCCCCCCCCCCCCCCCCCCCCCCCCCCCCCCCCATCCTCTCCTCTCCTCTAATAACCTCAACGTTGAGGTCTGCACTTTTGGTGATAGAAATTGAAGTAATGCTTGAACTTAATAAAATACTATCAGAGTACCCGGCATTGCCCTATCTACTTGGGGTTGATTTTTATTTATCCGATGAGAAACTTGTGTACCAAGTTTTATTAAACTCGATTCAGCCATTTCCAGAATTAAAGAAAACCTAGATTCACCTGCAACATGCAGAGAAAGGGGTGAGTGGAAATTGATTGACGCCTACACCGTTTTTAGTTGATTGAAAACATGTTTACCTAGTTACATTGGGTAACAGCCAATTTCCGAATCAAACTAAAAGTAGATCACCGGTACCCCACCGAGATAGAGGTTGATTGGAGTTGGAGAGGCACTGATTGGTCGATTTCTAGACCCAAAAACGTTAAGTGCTGATTTTAATCCAACTTCTTATAGTCGTTTCTGAGAAAATTTAATTGTTTGCTCTATTGGTAATTTCTTATAAATCCATTTATCCTCTCTCCTTTTCGACCTACTTGTGCCCTCTACTAATTTCAACTTTAAATTCTTTAGCTTTTAGGTAAATTATTCATCATCTTTCTCGGCAATTTATTTCAATCCCTCGCCGCTTTACCCGTACCTATCAAAGAAAATCTTGCCAAGCTCTTATGCCTGAAATCGAGTTCCTGTTTGTGGTAATAGTCACCTTTTCCATTCCATTCACCTCTCCTAGTTATTCCAGCAATATCTTTCCACGCCTCATCACCAATTTACGCCTTGTACACTCCCATGACCCTCTTCGCCCTACTCCTGTCTTCCAATGAATCCCATTCCATTTCCTATATAATATAAGTTACTGATTGTGTTCTGCGGTAATTTCCAGAGGCAAATCCAGCAGCTCTTAAATTATCATATTTGATACCAAAAATGTGGGTCCCATACTACACTACCATATTAAAGCAATGGTCTAAACAAAGTTTTGTAACTTAGTTTGATAACTTCTTTGATACATCGCCTCATTGTTCTCCGCAAAAAGTGAAGGGTTTTGAAACCTTTTACTCCTACCTGTCCAATGCGTATTGCCCGTTAGAGTCTGTTCAATTGTTATGCCTAGGTATCTAGATTTCAAGTCTTTCCACACTTTATAATCATAATCAATATTTACTTTTTTTATCTGTGTACTTAACAAGCTGACTCTTCTTTGCATTTATCTTCATCTGATATTGACCAACTGGATATCCTCTCCAGATCACACTGCAGTAGTTCACAGTCTTCTATCGTCTTGATTCTATTAAGTAGCATTATGTCATCTGCATACAACCCAACTTCTGATAGTAAACCATCAACACAATCGTTGATTAAAATAAAGAACATATATACACGGAAAGACCAAATAAACTGGTACACCTGCCTAATAACGTGTAGGGCCCCCGCGAGAACGCAGAAGTGCCGCAACACGACGTGGCATGGACTCGACTAATGTCTGATGTAGTGTTAGAGGGTTTTGACACCATGCATCCTGCAGGGCTGTCCATGAATCCGTAAGAGTACGAGGGGATGGAGATCTCTTCTGAACGGCACGCTGCAAGGCATCCCAGGTATGCTCAATAATATTGATGTCTCTGAAGAGTGTTCCTGGAGCCACTCTGTAGCAATTCTGGACGTGTGGGGTGTCGCATTGTCCTTCTGGAATTGTCCAAGTCCGTCGCAATGAACATTAGACATGAATGGATGCAGGTGATCAGCCAGGATGCGTAAGTGCGTGTCACCTGTCAGAGTCGTATGTAGACATATCAGTTGTCCCATGCCACTCCAAATACACACACCCCACACCATTACAGGGCCTCCACCAGCTTGAATAATCTCCTGTTGACATGCAGGGTCCATGAATCCACGAGGTTGTCTCCATACCCGTGCACGTCCATCCGCTCTATACTATTGGAAACAAGACTCGTCAGACCAGGCAACATGTTTCCAATCATCAACAGTCCAATGTCGATGTTGATGGGCCCAGGCGAGGCGTAAAACATTGTGTCGTGCACTCAGCAAGGGTACACGAGTGGGCCTTCGGCTCCGAAATCCCATTTCGATGATGTTTCATTGAATGGTTCGCACGCTGACACTTGTTGATGGCCCAGCATTGAAACCCGCAGCAACTTGCGGAAGGGTTTCACGTCTGTCAGGTTGAACGGTTCTCTTCAGTCGTCGTTGGTTCCGTTCATGCAGAATCTTTTTCCGGCCGCAGCGATGTCGGAGATTTGATATTTTACAAGATTCCCGATATTGACGGTGCACTCGTGAAATGGCCGTACGGGAAAATCCCCACGTAATCGCTCGGAGATACTGTGTCCAATCTCCTGTGCGCCGACGATTACATCACATTCAAAATCACTTAAATCTTGATAAGCTGCCATTGTAGCAGCAATAACCGATATAAAACCAGGGCCAGACACCTGTTGTCTTTTGTAGGCATTGCTTACCGCAACGTCGTAATCTGAGTGTTTACATATCTCTGTGTTTTCATACGCATGCCGATAGCAGTTTCTTTTGCTCTTTGGTGTATATTTATACGCTAATCTGTGTCGTAATATCAAATGAGTCCTTCATCTATTGCCGAGTATCTTAACGTCTTTAAGAAACGATCTCGTACAGCTGACATCGTGAATAAAAGATATATTTCATTCATTCTTTTAAAAAACACCTGCAATTAAATTCACCCTAAAAAGAGACTCTAACAGTTTTATAGAACCAAAAAAAATAATCCGTGATTTCAACCGAAACCGTTTGAACCGATTACAAAACAAAAAAAAACAAATATATATATATATATATATATATATTTACATGCGTATATGCTTTGCTCGTTTAATAGTATAATGTATGTAAAGGGAACTAGTATTGTGTCTTCATGCACCGCTTATATTGTCGTACTCCGTTATCTAAATTATTTCTGTTCAGTTCGGCGCCAGATAATTGTTTCACAAACCCGCCGCCAGACGCCAGATAAAGCGGCGGGAGGACCAAGAAAAATATATTCGGTGCCGTCGAAATGAACACAATCAGAGGGGTCGCTACTGTATTCAGCCGTTCACGACAACAAACTGGCCCCGGCTCCCAAAACAAACACGGCTAAAATATCATATTCCCCGGTCAATAATCGCCATCACAGTCTATACACAGGCCCACCGTCAATATACAGAGAACAGAGCGGTCCGGAAGAAAAAAAACGGCTACCAGACAAAATAGGTCACCAGTAACAGGTCACCAAGCAAATAGAGAGAGAAAAAATTCATCACCCAACTGATATCCTGCAAACACGAACTTGGCATCCGATTAAAAAAATCACTGTATATACTGAAAAAATACTGTCTACTGTTGATTATTCTGCTTGAGGATAAGTAGGAATTACGATAGAACTCGAAAATAATCAAACTTTCATTAAATCAAAAGTTGATGTTCAGTTGTTAATTAACACTAAGCTATAAATTGATATACGAATGAAGTAAATAGTAAAGTGATATAATCATGAGAAAGATACGAACATGCAGCAAGTTACGAAAAAATAAAACAGTTAAATAGTTAAGTGTCGGGAGAACAGCGGTGAAGAGAGTGCCGGGAGTGTACAAGGCGTGTATTGGTGATGAGGGGTGGAAAGATATTGGTAGAAGAATTAATAATGGTGTATAAAAGGGTAAAGATGACTATGACCACAAGTTAGTAGTCGATTTCAGGCAAGATGGTGCAAAAAAATCTTTCTTAATTAAGCAGCCAAGTATTGGAAGAAATTACCAAGTGTAATGATGAATAATTTATCACAAACGTTGAAGTGTTAAATGTTTAAATTCGTAGAGGGCAAAAGCAGGCGGAAACAATAAAGGAGAAAAATTGGTGTATGGAGAAATTGCCACCAGAGCGTGAAAATTACGTTTGACAGTAAAAGACTATTTAATTTAGTTTTGCTGTCATCAGTTCCTCGAATAATTTGATGCAATCTTCCAGCTCTCTTTAGCTAACATCTTTTATCGCACCATAACCCATATAACCTAAATCTGCAATTATATACCTCATATTTCCTAATCTTCGGATACCTCTGCAGTTCTTATCTTCAACTGTTCCCTCCACTAACAAATTAACCAATCACGCATGTCTTCAAATATGAACCATTATCGTCTCTCTTTATTCTGTAAGACTCTTCCACAAACTTCTTTCCTCAGCCATCATTTTCAAAACACATTCATTTCGAATTTTATCTGTCCACTTTCAGGATTCTTCTACAGCACAATATTTCAAATGCTTCAGATTTTCTTGTTTCTGCTATTCCTTAAGTTTATGCTAAAAGTGCTGTGCACAGAATTTTAAAAAGTTCTTTCCTGCACCTATATCATTATTTCAGATAAGATATTTCTGTTTTTCAACACTACACTTTTCGTTAATGCTATTCTGTTTTTAGAATGGTAGTTGTTGCTACCATCATTTGTAATTTTACTTCCCATGCAACAGACTTTTTTTACCTCTCCTATTACAAGATACCCAACTTATTTAATAAATTTATTGCTCTTCCTAACGTTTCTGCTAAATTTCATGACTTTTGTTTTGATTTGGTTTACATTTAAACTAATATCTACTCCTAATGTTTTTATCCATGTCCTTCAATAATTTCGGAACAACTCACTGTTGTTTGCTAACAGAACAATGTCATCAGCAAATCGTAGCGAACTGATTGCTTATTCTTGAACTCTTTTCACACTTTCAAATTTTTCTTTTAATTCGCTGAATATTTCCTCCATAAATAGAACAAGTTCATCATTAGTTGGAATAGAATACAGTCTTGTCTCTCACATATTTTTAAGTCACTCTATTTACTATAGCCACATGATTATTAAAAATAGTTGCATATGTAAGTATTGTTTTATCTCAATATTTTAGATGTGATGTTAATAAAATTTTGAACATCTTGTCCCATCCGACATTACCAAACACATTTTCTGAACTCAAAAATATCATAAGACTACATTTTTCTCGTCTTTGATCCAGCTTTTCAATGTTAATCTTAAAGCCAGATTTGTTAGCTCTGACGTCAACTCCGTTCCAGTGCCAGTTCTCGTATATCAAGGACCAGTTACAATAGGTGTGGACCTGCTTACCTCTGAAGAGAATACAAAGGCTTTGTGACATCATTTCCAACTGAATTAGTGCATGTATACAGGCCAAAGTGGGTGCAAGGTCATACTGATAAGTGGGCTGATAATGCAAAGTTCTTTATAAATTTGACTTGATTTTGTGATCACTGAAATAGCATCACATTTCTTCTCAATGGGGATCGTACATACGACAAAGAAACTCGCAACCATGCAGTCTTACCAACAGAAACACAAACACTACCAACTTATGGCGAAGGTTAAGGGCCAATAAAGGCTGTAAGACAGTTTACGACGTCGTCGATGTTCGAGTGGTTACTGCTTGCTGGAGCAGATTGCTGCAGACCAATGCGCCACGGACGAAATCGTGATGGGTGTATTAAGAATTACGAGCGACGCTTCGCATACTTTCCCCAGTCATGCGCGGCCAATAGCTAATCTCGGTGAACGCACCGCGTCGAATCGAGCCTGATGGAGACGGCGCCTTAATGAGCGGGGTTCGAACCCAGCACCGCGGCGGGACGTATTAAGACATTAGTCACGCATATTACAACTCGTGGGAGGAGTGAGATTTGCTTCTGTCCGGAACGAAGCGCGACAATTAAGAGATCGGCACTTTTTACGAGGGTACTTCTAAACTAAATTACCACAGCACTCTGTGGAAGACTTTAAAATAATTTGATCGACAGCAGAAAGATTCGTAACTCAACTGGAACATTATGGCAATGATTCTTTTACATTAAACTGAGCGTGGTGTATGTGCGCTAACACTCTGGTCTCGTATTTGGGAGGATGCAGGTTCGAATCCAGAGTTTAGTTTTCTATGGTTTCCTCAAATAATTCCAGGCGAAAGGCGGGAGGGTTTCTTCGAAATTTCATGGCTAAGTTCCTCCCCGTTCATTGCATCCAATTATTTCCCGCCTCTAATGAACTCGATGTCGACAACGCTTAAAGCAAGAGGCAAAAAAAAAAAATCATTAAATACGTGAATCGTATTCTATTTTTCCGGGCTTCAATCACCACTCAACATTACCCTTCTACATCTGCACATATGTTCTGAAGTTCATAAAGTTGTTGGCAGAAGGTGCTTGGAACCGGGACTAACTCTGTGGATTCCAATACAGCATAACACGAGAGAAGAAAGAATTCATATAAGGATATTTCTCTAATAATAACTCTCATGTCTTTGCTTTTTTTTTTTTTTACTTATGGCTTTGCGCCTCGTCGACGTCGAGGTCTTTAGAGGCAGAATGGGAATGGGGACAAGGATCGGGTATGAATTCGGCCTTGGCCTTTTTAAGGAAGCATCCCGGCATTCGCCTGGAGTGATTTGGGGAAACCAAGGAAAACCCAAATCTGGATGCCCGGACGGGAATTCGAATCGCCGTCCTCCCGAATGCGAGGCCAGAGCGTCAACCGCTCACCCACCACGCTCGGTATGTCTTTGCTACCCAAATTGAATAGTGGAAGAAGTATTTCGTAGTACTTGAAAATTAAAGACGTTCTTCGCATGTTTACCATAAATTCAATCGAAACCCATTTCGTCTCTATATTAGACACACCCAGTTCAATTTATTTATCAATTCTGCGAATTTTTCGTAAGGACAGTAGCAAGCAGTCAAGAATCAAGTGGCTCTTCTTTCTACCTTCCCTATACTGTCAATTCCTCACGATAAACATTCCTTTTCTTGACTTTGGAAGTTGCTTTGGTCTATAAATCATTGATAAAATTACTCCGTGAAAACAATCTAATGTGTACAGTAAATCGTTCCAAAATGCCACAAGGACAGCAGAACAGATACTAGTATAGCAATTATAGCATTCGTGGACATCCATCTGTTGGCTAAACAAGAATTTATGCTAACGGAAGAAACCCACCGTGTCCCATTTCAATGAATATATCATTCTAATGTACTTATCTATGTTTGACGATGTGTAGCCTATTAATAACGTATTGGTATAAGACAACACAACAATGAGCATGACAGTAAGTTCAACAAAGACCAAATGTCAATAAAAACATAAAAAATTGGATTAACTATTATTACTACCACTCCACCCTTGTTCGACAAAATAAATAATAACAAAAACTAAATGAAAAACGAAAAACACGGAACATACAAAATATTAATGTAGTATTGCTTCAAAGTTATATGAGATGCAAGTAGAACTATGGACATCGAAAAAATGGCTAAAGACTGAACTGGTTTAAACAAGACGTATTAAAAAAAAAACTTATTTTTGAGTTCATTATAGATATATTATTTCTCATTCATTGCTCAATTGTAAATGATAGTTTGTTTCAGGTATGTTCCCTTCATCCATAACAAAATTCCCTTTTCCTCAACAATATCCATTCCATGTTTTATAATTAGTGCCTTATTACAGTAAACATTTGCACTCCGCTGTTTGATCATTTGTTACATTCTTCTTTCGTGTTAAAAAAATCTCTTTCTGTAGTCTTATTACCCCATTCTAATATTTATCTCTTATTTCGTATTAAAACATTGCAACAAAGCTGTTAAAACATTCTTGATGCTGTAGACATCTACCGAAAATATTGTACTTTTTTCAGCATTACGTATTTCTCGGCCTGAAATCAATTTTTCTGAAGCAATTCCGCAACACTTGCTGAGAATTCAATAACTCCGAGGCCACTTCCTTTCTGGTTAAAAATATTTTTTCTCCAAAGACTAAAGATAAATAATGAGGCAAATTAATTATTTGTAAGGATATCATGAAACATTAGACTCAAAATATAAGTTGCGTTAATATGCGTTACTATTTTGCGGTCACGATAAAAGAAATTTCTTTCGTCGGCGAGGACAGAGGGTCGGAGCTAGTGACCTCCTGTGGCAGACTGCCGAACTCTCTGCAATGCATTGCCGCAGGCAGCACCCCTTTCGGCGAAATTTGCGAACTACGTTCTAACTCAGCGATTGTCCCGACATCTATCAGCCAACAGCATAGGCGAAGAGTATCGATTCTTACTGACGTCGATTCACAAATGAATTACAATGACAGCCACCACAGTTTGGGGATGGTGGAACAGTAAGTGACTTCAACGCAATACTATTTATTTTTTTCGACATGAAATATATAGTTAATCCTATATCATCATACATATATATTTAGATTTAAGACGAAAAGTTGGTACAATAGTACTAATTCCAGTGTTCCGATCATATATCAAAACAGAATAAAACACCTGCAAGGCGCTTTCAGTTTCGAAAAAACTTCCGATGCCTGAAGTCGAAATTATCCCGATATATGCGAGTGTATATATTTGTATGTTCTTTATAAAAATTTACATTTTTTTTACGATCTCGGTGAAACTTCTCAAATATCTACTGCAAAATTAGGGAAAAATACTGTCTACATTTGGTTTACAATAAACTACCCCTCTCCACCATCAACATACGTAAGGAAAATTTACACTTGTACTAGTTTTTTTTTTTCCTTGCATATATTTCGAAACCGGTATGGAAATCTGATAAAGTGGATGGTGATATTCTTAAAGCCCATAAAGTATTATATTTATTTAGAATGGTTCTGGTCCAACAATTATTGACCAAAAATTCGAGTTTGAAATTTAAAAATTGTTTAAAAGTTGTGTGGCACACACAAATAGGCAGATTTTATATAATCTTGGAGGAACCTATGTCTTAATATAAAGCGAAAAAAGTCTCTGTTCGATTATAAAAAAATGGTACCCCTCTTCCGCTTTACCCCCTTAAACAAAATTTACACTTTAAATTCTTTATTTATTTATTTTATTTTTTGCAAATATCTCGAAAACGGTAGAGAAATCCGCCAAAGTTGATGGTAATGGAGAATGTTTATGATAATCCGATGAAATGGGATAAAACATCAGAGCTTTCATATCCAGCCTTCCAACGACTCTGCTAGTGATATATAAGAATGAATATATCTACAATAAATAATCAAGAAGGACAATAATAAAATAAAAACGAGATAATGCGAGATTAGCGACTGTAATTACTGATATTCAACGTACGTATACACAAAACTATCAAAAAAATTAAGTGAAATGATTATATAAGAACAAGTGTTAATTTAATGATACTAGTGAAGAATGAAATATTTATAAATTACCGACGCCAATAATAATAATACATACTTTCCTCTCATTCATATTGAATCTGAGGAAAACGAAGATTTGGAAGAGCAGCAGATATATATATATATATAAAATAGCGATACAAAAGACATCAAAACTGGAATAATCGAAGCAGAAACAATGAAGGAATTTTATTGTAAGGGAAGTATAACTAATGAAAGAAAAGTCAAAGAAGTCAATTTCACTTTCAATAAAAATGAAACTTCATACATCAGGCACTGAACAAGAAACGCAGTGATACGGAAAAGATTGACAAGATGGCATGATGATCTGTTATAATCTGTAAATCATATGTTAAAGAATCTTTCGAAAGAGTTACGTGATGGATGTGCGTGGAAATAATGGTAATGGGCGAAACTGGAACTACGATTTTATTTGTTGATGACAGTACTGAGCTCTGAGAAGGATCAGAATATAAAATTTGATGCTTTTAGCAGGAGTCATGTTTGTAAAATTCCACTTTAAGAGTTTAGTGTTCGTCAATGTTGTTGCTACAGACAACGTTTCGTCACCCAGCCCGATGCCTTCCTCAGAGTTATTTCGGGCTGACACACTGAGCAGATTATTTTACTGATCTGAAGAATATTCTGGATATAATGGAGAATGGGGAACTGATTCAGTTAATTAAAAGAAACGGTTAGCTCGATTTCGCCATCGTGGTGGAGTCCGTCTTATAATAAGGGGTAAATTGGTTCGAGTCCCGGTAGGCGTAGAAATCTACAGCATGAGAGGTTTACTCTGTGGGTCGGAGAGGTGGTGGTGCAAAATTCCTAATCACCATATTGTGAACCAAAGTACAGGTTTAACTCCTAAGCCAATTCGCTGTGCATATGGACATTGTTGATGGTAATTGTTCCGTCGGATGGAGAATGCTTAGAGTCTTTCGGAAGAACGAAACAGCTTCAAGTTTCACAATCTCCCTTCACCTTCCATTTATTAACAGCACAAATACCACATTACAATGAACATACTCACGTCCACACAAAATAGTAACTCGTGCATACACTTGAGTCAGTAGGTAACTCTATCTTTAGATTCAAATAAACACCTAGGCTTTACGACATTTTTTTTAAATTCCGTATGAACCATGGAGTAGCAACTCCCTCCAATAAATCACGAAACCAACTTCACCGGGAAATGTGAACTATAGAGGAAGACTCTAAGCTGATGTTTATATAAACAAAAAACCAACACATACGACACAAGACTAACAATTGACAATAATAATAATAAATGACAACCTTTTGACATTCATACAGGTGTGAGACAAGGCGATGGGCTCTCTCCTCTTCTGTTCAACGTCGTTCTAGACAAGATTATGTAAGAATGGGAGAAAGAACTCAAGAAATGTAAGTGTTGGTAGCCAATTCCACTTGGCTTTCCAATAAACAACCTCTATATCCCATACTTCGCTTTTGCGTATGATTTGGCGATACTAGCAGAAGATGAAGAGACTGCCATCAAACAGCTTGAGACACTCAAAAAATGTGCAGAAAAAGTAGGGTTACAAATCTCATTCGAGAAAACTGAATTCATATGTTCAAAGACAGAAATAGCAAGTTTGAGAACAAAATACGGTAAAATTAACAGGGTTCCATACTTTAAATACCTCGGAGAATTCATAGAACCGACAGGCCTTGAGAAAATCTCGCAGCAAAATCGCCTCTAAAAAGTAAAAAAAGCTTAAGGTTAGTCTTAAATCTCTACAACAAAAAATCTATGTCAAGACAGACCAAACTTCAGCACTACAACAATCATAAAACCAACAGTCCTCTATGCAAGTGAAACTTTAACACCTAACAGAAAACATGACTGAAAATTCTAGGATCAAGACTCACTAAAGATGGTTACAGACTACAATCAATCAAAACGACAGAAAAGATTTCAAACATTGAAATTTACATCACGAAAAGGCGAATGAAATTCTTTGGTCACCTTAAGAGGTTACCAGAAAATCAATTGACAAAAAAGATAATGAATTATGTAACTTCGCTTAAAAATCCAACACCTTGGCTGAATGAAATTCGCAAGAATCTTAAAAGTGCAAACATAGGAGCAATAGACATCTTAGAAAGAAACACCTTCAAACAAAAAGTAGACGAATGGGAAATTATAACTGAACAACAAAGACAAAAAGAATACAGACCAAAATAGTAGGACGAATATAAACAAGCTTTCTGGAAAAGAATGAAAGCATATTGGAACAACAAGAAGCATCATAGAAAACTTGATTAGATCATTTGTTAAACTTCTTTTATCGGGATAATTAGCCATGAGAGATGCAGATATTAACAGTTCTAATACTTACTGTTAAATTTCCCATCCATGGAATATAAGACAGCAACGGCAATACTCACCTGCAAGAAAGATCATAGAACAACATTATTTAAATAGCTAGATTGTAAATGAAGTAAATTATGCTATTGTTATTTATTTTGTTATACAACTACAACCCCACCAGTTAAATTGATGAGACGTGGGTAAAAAAAAAAAAAATTGCTGCTAAAGATAATATATATAAATAAATATGAGACATTAATAGTAAAATGGAGATGGTCTGCAAGCTTATTGCTGGTAGTCTGCGATTTAGAAACAATATTCGTATGCTTTAAACATTGATGAAATAGTTAATTCTATTGGCTTATGCTCTAGATACAACGCAAAAACTATACACGCGCACGGAATAATACATTGGCCTATATTGCCACGGTGAACAATTTTTTTATTTTTTGAAAACTATACCAGTTGTACATTCCGTAATGGTTACCCCAAAACATTTAGTCAGTCATTCGATTCGATAACGTTCTATTTAGATTGGAATGAATACCTCTGCTTTATTAAAAAATAAAGCTTTAGTTAGACACATCATAACTAATTAACTTAGTCCACAACCCGAGGTTTGGTTGTAAACTCCAGAAGGAGGCATACTAAGCTATTGTGTCAGGAGCTGGACGGCTATTTCCTTTCCTATACCAACAGTTTAACACAGAATTACCGAGCGTGGGTGAGCGGTTAGTCCTCTGGCCTCGCATTCGGGAGGACACCGGTTCGAATCCACGTCCGAGCACACAGCTTTGGGTTTTCCATGGTTTCCCCAAATCACTGAAGGTGAATGCCGGGATCCCACCTTCAAAAGACCATGGCCAAATTCCTTCCCGTTTCTTGTCCCCCAGTCCCATCCCGCCTTTAATGACACCGACGTCAACGAGGCGTAAACAAAAAAAAGAAAAAAAAAAAACAACATGGAATCCGATACACGGAACGAGCTATCGAAGCTCATATGAACAAACACAACTCATAAAATTTCATAAACTCACTGGCATTTGAACCCGGGACCGAAGCAGCGAACTTTTGATAGCAAAATCTTTAACTGATGAGTTACCAAACCATTCACACAGTCCGAATGAAATAATAAGGTGTAAAAATTGTAATTCGTGAAACACGAAAACGTAAGAACAAAGGTGAGTAGCTGTTATAAGGTTTTAGCAGAAGTAATATGCGTTATTATTCACAGGTCCTACTAATTAGATGCTTTTAATTTAATTGCGATGGAACGTATACATTCCGGTAATTCCCTGTACACAAATTTTCCCCCTACTTTTGCCCTCGCCGAATTTTAATTTAAAATTCCTCAGCGCTTTTGGGTAAATTATTAATCACTTCCCATGGCCAGTTATTCTAATCCCGGACTTACTCCTCAAAAAGATAAAAATTTCCCACACCGTTATGCCTGAACTGAAGTTCCAGCGTGTGGTAAAGGTCATTTTTGTCAACATTCTTTCTTATATCAATGAGTATTTTACTTCATACACTGCAATTTTCAAATATTTGTGTAACACTGTATTAAATAGAATATAGCAAAAACAAAAACTGCGTTTGATTCACCGTCACGGAGTCCATATCCACATCCTTACATTCCAAAGACGTTTACGTTTTAATTATCCTCCAAATTTAGCCTATAATCAAACCATTTTATGGTCATTGTTACCTAGTCACTACTCCTGCTTCTTACCCCATAACCCTTCAGGGACACAATAACAATACTTGACTTATACACTCCCCGCACACTTTTTTACCCATCTCAGACGTTCCTCGCATTCGGCAGGACTCCGGTTCGAATCCCATCCTGGCATCCAGATTTGAGTTTTTCATAGTTTCTCCAAATCACTCAAGACGAATGCCGGAATTCTTGCGTCAAAAGGCCATGGTCAAATTCCTTTCCGTTCCTTGCCCGCAGTCCCATCCCACCTCTAATGACTTCGAGCCGTAAAGCTAAAAGTTAAAAAAAAATCAAAATAATCCAACAAAACGTAGTAAATTAAATTGTCCTCCCTTAAATCAATTTCGTCTACTATACAGGGTGTCCCAGAATTATCATTACAACTTTGACATTGAATAAATTATGTTTGGAACGAGATATCACAATCCAGTTTTTTGCATTTTGAAGAGTATCTTTCAAAGTTTTGTTTCTGTCTCTAGAACACTTTTTAGGAGCATCCCTTGATCAATTGTCGTAATTGCTGCAGAAATCCTCTGCCTGAGATCTACCAAATTTCTAACCGGGGTTTGATACACGATGTCTTTTACATATCCCAAAAGAAAGAAATCCAAGAGGGTTATGTCAGGTGAACGAGGCGGACAGTCAATTGGTCCCCCTCTTCCTATCTACCGACCAGGAAATTATTTATCTAGAAAATCACGGACATCATGAGCCCAATGCGGAGTTGCACCTTCCTGCTGGAAGATGACTGTCGGTGAAGGACTTCCAGTTGGGGAACAACAAATTTTATTAGCATATCCATGTAAATTGGGCCTTTGATTGTCTTCTCAGCAAAGAAGAAGGGGCCAATGATTTGGTTGTGCATAACACCGCACCACACATTAACCTTTGGGCTGTAGCGCTCTCTCTCTCCTCTAAATGCACGCGGAGGTTCAGAACCACAAATTTGAATGTTGTGCCTAAGTAACCCGTGTCTCTATAAACCAGAAAACACACTGAGCTTTTTCCTGTAGGGTGTACATTTTCAATAAATGTGATGTAACTACCTACTTGTCACCAAACTGCACCTGAAATTAAACAGAAAAGAACTTTGAGAGATACTCTGTAACATGCAAAAAAACTACATTGTGATATCTCGTTCCAAACATAATTTATTCAATGTTCAAGTTGTAAAGATAATTCTGGGACACCCTGTATTTAATTCAACGAGCGTGGTGAGTGAGCGGTAGCACTCAGACATGGTATTCTGGAGTACGCGGGTTCAAATCCCGGTCCATCTGCACAGAATTCGGTTTTCCATGGTATCCCGAAATCACTCCAAGCGAATGCGGGTTTGGATCATCAAGAAGGCCATGATTGAAATCCTTCCCGTTCTTTGTATCCATTTCTCTACCAGCTCTAACGAAACCTATGTGGAAAAGCGATAAAAATCACTGGAAAACAAGTATTTCCGTAATATGGGTTCAAAAAGTAGTATTGCTTCTTATTTTCATTGCTTTAACAAACTTTCTGATCTTGAAATCCCACCGGTGAAAAATAAGTCACGGAGGATGTGCATTGTGCAGTACCTATGGCATATGTATTAGGTTAAACGTCACGTGTATCCAGCAGTTTGTTAAATTTAATTTTCTCATTTTTTGTTTAGTGTCCACAGAATGCCTCTATTTTATCACTTACAATGTATTATGGTAACTGTGGTAAATAAATCCTCTCGTTGGTACAAAATTCAAAGTTGGCAAGTATCGCAGTATTATCTACCTCCTCAAGCTCCCTGGTGGCACAGTGGTTAAGGCGTCTGCCTGGAAATCGAAAGGTACAAGATTCGAATCCCTGTCTCAGCGGGGATTTTCGTAGGCACCTAACCCGGCCTTCACCTCTGGCACAGCTTGCTGTGTAATGTAGAGCTTTTTTTATTTATTTTTTTACCCTTCATTTATACAGCCCAATATCTTAGTGACTAAATTAGGCCCTACGTATTAATTTTTACATTGTTGATTACATAATGTTTTGAGATTTGTACAAAATATTTACATGCAAGGAATTTGGCATACAGTTCCGTTACACTTTTACATACTGTCTAATTAATTCTATAATAATACATTTGGTCTTGCTTACAGTAATAACAGTTACAGCTGCTATTGCAAATTGTAATGTTAAATTGAATAACAAATATCGCTTATTGTTGTCAAAGTGCTAGTGATTTTTATTGAAATATTCCAGCTATTCTTAGAGTATCCCATTATTCAGTAAGTTGCAGTTAACCCAGTTTGTACATATCTTTCTGTAAACTATCATGTAGTTATACCGGATTACTGGGTAATAACAATTGCTTATAAGTAACATCCACTTAATTATATGTTCTCAGCCACTACAGTCCTGAGCCAGTTCGCATTTGCAGCATCACGGCTTACCATTAATATGAAAATTAACTCCCAAATATTGTTATAATTCATTGTGTATTTGTGAAAAAGTCAATGATCATTCCTTCTACATCACTAACAAGATTGTTTTGGCCGTGGTAGAAGCGCTTTGTTTGCTGTTAGTGGTATGCTGACGTCTTCTCATTCTGCCACGCCATCGTTCTGACTCAGGCCTGTAGTAGTCTTGGTTCCGTTTTAACAATGGTAGTATTACTTAATTTAATAGTAATGCACTTGAATTGTTTTTGAAATAATCACCTCTGGTATTGTAATCTACTTTTCCCCTATAAGGCCTTATCCATTTTTATGTTACAAAAATTTATCTAAAACGTCTATTCTAATCTAACTTTAAACCTTTGCTACTATATCAAACCTAATCTACCCACCACTATCATCCCGAGATAGTCCACCAGCCATGCCCTTCTGGATTTCCAGTAGGACAGTATCGACCGAGACATCGGGACAAAACTTCCGGCTCCCGGAAGTTTCTGTAGGATACTGTTTACTCTTATCCGTGAATAATTTTCTATGCCCGTATGTTTGTGCGTGCGACTTCCCTAGGCCGGTCCTAAGGATTGCAATCTCGCAGTGTTTTCAATCCCGCGGGTTTTTAACGCATATATTTAAAACATAGTTACTTAAAACGTTAATAAATTAAATAATAATTCCATTAATAAATAATTGTTAATGTTAAATGATAAAAATTAACAGTTAACAATATTTTGATTGGCAAAATGACATTAAAACTTTTTAGCGTGTCTTAAGTGTATTTCGAGTTTTTACATTTTTGTTTTTTAATATAAACCAATTATTAAATAAATAATAAAAATAGAAAATATTGAGTCTTAGGTCATATTATGTGCATTACAATACATCACATAAGTTTAAAAATATGGTTTGCTTAAAGGCCAAGTTACCAGATTTTTTTAAATTCTAAACAAACGTTCCATAACACCGAGAAAAGCATACCATTTCACAAAGTGAAGTGAATATACTCTGTAAAGTGTAGACTTGGCTCAGAACAAGATCTCATAACTTTTTGTCACTGCACAAGCACGAGACTTGGCCTTTTTTTGCGTGATTCATTATTATATCTACTGATTCCTTGATTGATATTACAGTTGATTCAATGTTATTAAAAGAAACTACTCACCAACACGTAAACTGTCAAGTATTTCGGATTTACTTATGTGGCGTAACGACATTTTTAGAGTAGAAATTATTATTTTTTAGTAAGAAAGGAGACTTTCTCTGCGAATGTTTGCAGTGAAGTCCTCATAGGTTGTATCTCCGGATTTCATTGCAAACACACGAAATTACACACGTGAGGAAGACGGCGGAGGCAGCCGTCGAAGTATGGTGTTCCTACAAATTCGTCGATACACCCGTGAAAATTTCATTATAACTTTTTTTACCTTTAGTCGAAATAATAACAAGGAGAAGAGGGATTAATCGAAAGCCTGAGCGGCACATGTAAGCAGGTTGCTTTCGTCAAAGAAACGCATTGAGGCAGCGGCCAAAACAACAATAAGTCAAAGGATATACAATTTCCTTTTGATAGTTGTTAAATAAATCGGTACGCGATCGTTAAAATTACGATAACATTATTTTCTTATCAACGAATAATCAAATTTTCAGCCGCAAATTAGGAAATTGTCACAATTACTTTATCTGCAAATACAGAAAATGGGAATAATGAAACTGTGAATAAAAAGCTGTAACCGTGTAGTTCAGATAACGTGTGCGACACTTAAAAAATAATTATATATTTAGAAAATCGTATTAAATACGCACATAACTCAAATTACATAAATGTGTACACGAAACAAACGTAAGTTTTTATGAATACGTAAAAGTGTATTTATTTACTTACGAATGACGAAGGTTGACAAAAACTAACGCTTGTTCAAATGAGTCAAATGCCAACTGGAAGGGTACAGGCAAACAGTGCAAAATATCCGACAGAGACCGAGTGGGGCAGCGAATCACGCAGACTGACACGCGTTTCCGCCGGATTTTGCGGATTGCGGATCCGCTTAATTTTGTGCGGGATGCGCCAGACTGTCTAATGATGCAGGATCCCGCGGGATTGCGGGATCCCGCTTTGCTGGATTGCAATCCCTAGCCGGTCCCCATGCCCGACTGCCGCTCGGTCCAGATATCTTTTTTTTATGCAGTTGAGATACTTTGTTCGCCAGATTATCGAGAATAATCCATGATCTCTCATCTAGAATTATGTCTCGCGTTGATCTACTCCGTATTATGATGATATCCGGCGTCCTTACTTCTTCTGTTATCGGACAGGATCACATTACATGTTCGGGGGTCTCAGAACGCTTCCGTGGTTCGGATTCCACGTTAAACTGTAGGTCCCCTGTACTCGGCAGGATTGCCGGGTTATGTTGAGGCGGCTACGACAGTGGCGGTATGCGCAGCCAATAGAAACCCTGTCTCAAGGTCATTACGACCACACGGAATTATTATTATTATCTACCTCCTTTCCTTAGAAAATGATTCCTGCAGAGAAAAATTCTCGGAATAGTAGAACTTCTCACAGTTAGTAACATGCATGTTGAAGTCACCTAACCTTCAGCGTGAAAATGCAATATATTAAAAAGACACATTAAACAAATACATATTAGCTTTCATCTTACAACGCAGAGTGAGCTAGTGCCTCCGTGTTTAAGGCGTTTGACTGCAAATCGAAAGGTCCCCAGTTCGAATCCCCGCTCAGGTTACCATTATCCTCATCTTCACCTGTAGCACAGCTTACTGTGTACTGTGAAGTACACCGGAATGCTTACTAGTCCAGATTCCACGTTAAATTGTTGGTCCCCTGTACCCGGTAGGATTATCGGGCTATGCTAAAGTAGCTGCGGTGGGTGCGGATTGCGCAGCCAACGGAAACCCTGTCAGTAGGTCACTACAGCCACAATATCTTTCCCATATTAAAACGCAGAAGATGTTTTGGAAATGTGATTTTAAAGTGTTTTCAGAAATGATTATATGGTATAGCCAAATTGTGTGAGAAAGAGTTGGCAGGAAGATATTCTGGCTCAATGACTACCTGATTTCTACTGTGAAGAAGTTTATTAAGCAGCTATTTCCAAATCAAGTATTACCAACAATGCCGGCTGAATTTTCTGCAAACCACTTCTTTTTCTTTTAGGAATACAGGTGATAAAATGGAAATACTTTTTTGATAAAGGATAATATCACCCGAATAGTCGGTTAACAGTAACTCATGATTAAATTACAGTCGAAAAAAAATACAGCAAATAAGCATAACACTTTTCATGTGTGAGGCAAATTTATAAACTCAGGACAAAATATTTTTTCTAAAAAATTTGGAATGGATATTATGGAAGCAATCGATGAATCTGAACAGATAGAAGGACAAGTTTTAACGAAAAGTAAGGAAATCACGAAAAGTCAAAGTGCTTTCTATTCTTTGCGTTTAAGTATACGCCCCTAGCATTGTCAGAGTTACTACAACATATATATTTTTCGGGCTGTTGTAACTGGAGTAGTTGCCCGGGTATCCAACATAATCACAAGTGTTATTGTATGTGGAGAACAGGGAAGGGTATATGTCTTCAGCACAGCGTGTTGGTTTGTGTTTGTTAGGAGAGCTGGAAGAACGTAAAGTGTGAAACCTGGTGCCAATATATTCGGACTTACAAAGGCAACAAATTATACGCCAACATCCGACAGATGATTCAATATTCACGATGTCGCAGTCCATATACACAGCAGAAGGTTGTGGGTTTACCGCTAGACTTGGTATACAATCTGGTGATACAGAATCACAATCACATTTCATGCTCTGCTGTCCAAGCTCCTGAATGACCACCAGGATTCGAAACAGCTAACGCCGAATCTAGCACTAGACACTGTTCAGGACTCTTAGTAATCTTGACGATGAGGTAGAAAAGGAAACCACTAAAAAAATGTAGAGAATTATATAATCACAACCGTTAGGGGGCTCATACAAAGATGTTAATAATCGGTATTAATGAAAGGACAATTTTATCATACTGATGTCACACGTCTGACCTACTTTGTAAGGACAATAACGGCCAGAGATGTCTGCGCTGTCTATCCACAGATATAGCAACCTATGAACAAAGGTTACCTGTTTTTGTTTCTATAATTGTTCAAGCATAAATATTATTTCTAAAAGATGTTTTCTTGTGACAAGGCATCTTTTCCCTCCATACTTAAGCAAAATCGATAAATGAGGTATCATTTTAAAGTTCTCTATATTGGTAACATCATTAATTAACACAGAATTTTTTTTGAAATTCAACCCGTAAATAGCAAAATTATGAACAATCCTGGTTTTTAGGAAATTACGGACAAATAGAGAAAAATGGGGTGGAGCACCGTCCTGCTGGAAACTTCACGGTCAGCTTCCAGAAGTGGAATGAGCCAATTCTGCAAGAATTCCAAACAGATGGATTGGTCGTGTTGGGGATGCTGATTGTCGGGTGATGTCATGGCCCCCTCGTTCCCCTGACCTAACCCTATGCGATTTCTTTGTTTGGGGTGTCGTAAAAGACACAGTGTTCGTGCCACCAGTACCAGTTGATCTCGCAGACCTGCGGGTTCGCATCACCAATGCATTTGCTCTCATTGACAGAGACATGCTGCATCGGGTATGGGAAGAACTCGATTATAGACTTGATGTGTGCAGAGTCACTAAAGGTGCACATATTGAGCATCTGTAGACACTCAAAAAAAACTTTCACAGTTTGTTTACTTATCTGTGTAATCTTGTAAGTACAGGGTGTCCAGAAAAGGACTCCATGATTTCAAAATTAAATATCTCGAAAACAAAGATCGATAGAGGAATGCAGTAAACGGTATGTTTATTGTGACAGCTGTAAGAAGTGTATACAGCAGTGTGAAATAATAGTTACAAAAGCTGCTAACAGATGGCGCTGTACAGCTCATATCAGCA